>JAVTVJ010000031.1:5380000-5721831 GCA_034509425.1 Eopsaltria australis | reverse complement strand
TGTGCAGGGATGTGCAGGAGTGTGCAGGAGTGTGCAGGAGTGTGCAGGGCTGTGCAGGAGTGTGTAGGGCTGTGCAGGGCTGTGCAGGGGTGTGCAGGAGTGTGTAGGGCTGTGCAGGGCTGTGTAGGGCAGTGCAGGGCTGTGCTGGAGTGTGCAGGAGGTGTGCAGGGCTGTGCAGGGCTGTGCAGGGGTGTGCAGAGTGTGCAGGGATGTGCAGGAGTGTGCAGGGATGTGCAGGAGTGTGCAGGAGTGTGCAGGGCTGTGCAGGGATGTGCAGGAGTGTGCAGGAGTGTGCAGGAGTGTGCAGGGCTGTGCAGGAGTGTGTAGGGCTGTGCAGGGCTGTGCAGGGGTGTGCAGGAGTGTGTAGGGCTGTGCAGGGCTGTGTAGGGCAGTGCAGGGCTGTGCTGGAGTGTGCAGGAGTGTGCAGGGCTGTGCAGGGATGTGCAGGAGTGTGCAGGAGTGTGCAGGAGTGTGCAGGGCTGTGCAGGCTCACGGGCTGAGGAGCCAGCTGTGCCTCCTGCCTGCTCTGCCACAAGGAGCACTTGGCCCGTGCGAGCACTCCGGGAAGCATCTGCTGCAGAGAAAAGGGCTGCTCTTTCCCCTCTGGTTTTAAACATCATTCCTGTATGTTCATCCCTGTCCCAAAGCCATTCCCCACCCACTGAAATGACTGTGCTGGTGACCGTGGGACCTCCACAGCATTAGGGAGTGATTAGTGAATCACTGCAATATCTCAGGTTTCAGAGCCAGGGATCATCTTTATAAATGCACCCAACACTGCTGTAGATGAACAGGATTGGAAAGGTCTCTGCTCTTCAGGGAACTCCAGCATCTTGTTCTCCAACATTTGTCTTCAGGCTAATGTACAGTACAAACCTGCATCCAGAGAAAAATTAAAGCCATGGTTAATGGTAGCAACTAAATAAGTGGCAAAAGTAAGTAAATGTAAGTAGCTTTGTAAATGGATACGTTTCAGCGTGACATGATAATGCAAAAAGGTTGCCAGTGCTGCTATTATTTATAATTCCCCAAACGTCTGAATTCCCTCCAGCCAGCATACATTAAGGGCATATGCAACAAATCATATTCAATGATGAAAAGTCAGGAGAAAAGCAAGAGCTCAATCTCTCTTGATTACAGCAGCCACATTTCTTTTTCATAGACTGCCAGTACTAATGAATGGAGAGGACACAGAAGGAAAACAAAAATACTCAAATCAATGTGCTTCGTGTGCCAATAGATGTATCTATTAATCATAAGCTTGATGAATTAAATGCAAATCATTGTCAAGAAATGTTGTTCAGGGGTTTTAAACCCTCACTGACTGCAGCATCCAGCCATGGATGTGGAAATAGGGTCCTGGAAAGCTGCATGGGATTTGGCTCTGGGGTTCTGGATACAGCCACTGCTACAACAAACACAGGAGAGAAGGTATTTATGAAGAGATCCTTTTTGTGGTGGAGAATAGTAGGTTTCCAAAGCTCTGCTAGAGCAGGATTGATTCAGTGTCTTGCTGCCGTGCCTGTACAACTGGAATACAGCCTCAAAACCAGAAGCTGGACCTCATGCTGGCTCACAAAAATCTCCCATTTTCAACATGCAGCTTTCCATCTAAAGATCATTTCATTTCAGACAGTGCTCCTGAGAATATCTAACGTTTCTGAAGTTATTGAAATATATTCAATGTCCAGGAAAAGTTTTGAGACCCAAATGGAATTTCATAGCACAAAGATCTGTCTTTGAGAAATGCAGAGGCAGAGGTCAGAGTTAAGCACCCCTCGGCTGCAGTGATCTGTTACACGTTCCCAGCAATGCATTATTGCAAGGGGATTGGAATGTTTGCCCTGCAAAGGTTAGCTATGCTTTTAAAATTCACCAGGTCTCAGATCTCCCCAGCCTGAACAGCTCTGTGGCAGGGCTGCCCTGACGCTGTTAATGACAAAGTGGAAAGCTGTGTGGCAGGTCTGGCACAGCCCTCAGAGCCTTTGCATGGCCATTTTTAGCCTTGCTCGCTGAAATCAAACCTGGCAGTGCACCTGGCAGGGCATTTTTTTTCTGTTTTTGAAGGATGGTTGGACTTTGCTCCAGTGGGTTCAGTGGCTGAAGCATGGCTGCAGCATCATTGCAGGTCAGGCTGAGCTCCTGCCCTCACCTGGCTTTGCCTTTTCAGCTGCTGCTGAAACGTTTCTGTATCTAACATTAACATTTCAGTTGTTCTCAGGAGAAGAACAGCCCATTATATATCAGTCTCACTGATGCTGCTCTTCTGCTTTGGTTGGCAATGCTGATTATGTAAAGGATATTTATCCTTGTAAATAATTAAAATTTTTACAAGATTTTGGCTACTTTTTAGGAGTCAAAGAGAAATAAAGGAAATGTATGCAGTGAATTTGAAAAAGTGCTCAAGTCTTCTAGGAAGTGGGGAGACAGTTAATAATATATAATTAACATATCTTCCTTTCCTCCCTTTTTGGTGCAGACATGCCTTTAGATGAAAAGCATGGAAAATTAAAAGTGTGTGGGACTGAATAATGTTGAATTTTATGTAAGTTCAACCTTGTCACCAGCTACACGTGTTATGGAGAGGGCAAGCCTGTTCCTGCTCAGGGGTCTCGTCCTGTACTACCTTCGTACAGGCCTCCCCCATGGTGCCATGCTGGGGGTTTTCCTCCAAAAGGAAGGAAATTGTGGCCTGTCTTTTCCTATGCTGTTGAAGGAATTCAAGGTGTCCAAAAGGAGTACATATTAGAGGGTAATTAACACACTTAGAGTCAAACATTTGATTTAAAGTTCACCTCATGTTTCCATCAGACATCCTGAGGTGGCACGTCACAGCTCAGCAGCCAGGTAAAACACTTCTTAATGTGTGACTGTGGAAGGACACACTCCACTGAGGAGGCTCTAGGGTTTCCTGACAGGAATCCAGTCAAACGTGAAAATTAAGGGATCACAGACAGCAGCAGCAGATATCTCTGCTGGCAGCATCACTCACCACAGCTCCCAGACCAGGCTGTTTCTTATAGAACCAATGATCACTGGCACTAAGAACAGCTGGCAAGGAGCAGCCCTACACACAAACCAGAGGCTTTCTGATGCTAAAAATGTACCCTGGGCTTAATGAGGCGAACAGGCCACAGAAGTGCCAGGTGTGGCTGTACCAAGCAGGTACCTCTGTGCCCAGCAGAGGCACTGCCCCCTGCACAGCCCACTGCTCACGTGGATGAGTGGGAATGCCCACTGTGGGACCAGCAGAGTGCTAGGAACAGAATGGGGCTTGCTTCTGAAAACTGTAGGTGATGGGATGTACTCACAGATACTTCTGTTGTACTAACATTCATAATTATTGCAAATCCAAGTAGATAAATGGGGGTGATTTTTGCTAAGAATTAGAGACTGTTACTTGCATTTTAGTGTGATGCACATGAGCTGGTTTTGTAGCTTCTGGTTTGTAGTCCCTGGTTATTCAGAGACTGCAAGAATTTGCTGCTCTGCTTGTCAGAGCTATTGATGGCTCCTGGTAGAAAAGCTCTGTCTAAAGGTCAGGGGCAGATGAGTTTCTTGCTCACCCCAGAGCTGACATTTGCAGCCTCATAGCCCAGAGTAACAAGGGCACAATGAGCCACAGCCACTTAACAATCTTCAAACCCTTTTATTTCCTTTGGGGAGGGCTGGCCTGGTGCAGAGACAGCAAACCCTGCTTCTGTATGATGAACACAACAGTGCTGAGAGCATCCTTGTGTGCTGTCTGCAGATGGGCTGCAGTGCAGTTCCCTTCCAGGGACGTGGACGGTGTCACTGGACTCCAGTGGGGACGGTGGAGAGCAGTCTCAGCTCAGAGGGCTCCCATCAACTGCTCTGTGCTGGTGCAGATGGGTGCCAAAACACCCCTCAGAGGGATAATCCTGAGTCCTAGGTAATTTCTCCAGAGACAATACCAGCTTCAGCTGCCCCCAGGGGCTGTTGCAGCAGTTACAGGTATCACAAGAGGGTTTTCAGTCCTGAGCATACCCCAAACAGGGAAACAAAAAGCTGCTTCCTGACAACAGGCTTCTCTCAGCACACAATAAATCCAAAATTTCATATCCAAATATTTATAAATCCTACTTTTCCAGTCATGTAAGTACCACTAATCCTGTACCCCCCCCTGACTGGGCTAATGGAACAAAGTGAAGCAAGACAAACTTTGTCTTGCTAAAAGCTCCACCTCTTGAAAAAAGAGTTCTTGAGATTACCAAGTCTTGATACCATATGTATAGATTAAAATCACATTCTTCTGATCAAAGGATAGCATTCCATTGAGGTCAGACTTGCAGCCACAAAGATATTAATTTTCTGAAGTCAATGAAGACAGTGAGACAAGATTTTACTTAAACTATATATTTTTACATAAAACAACTTTATGTTACAATAAAATCAGATAAAAATCACAAAGTTATATAATAAGTTCATAAAGAAAAAAATCAAGTTTTCATTTTATAGATATAAAACCCAGCATTTACTGCTACTAGGAATCTAAATATTAACATTGACTGTCTATGGTCAATTTGAAAAAAGAAAAAAAAAAGAGGATAGTACTTTTTTACAGCAGACAAAATGATGAGGTAAGAGATGTTTTTACAATGATCCAACTGTAGTAAACACTTCAGTTTTCATTAAAACATATACTAAATATAATAAACCCAAATAAAAATATACATTTAGAGCACTGCAGTGTTTTCCCACAGTTGTATATCAACAAATTGTCATTCACTAAACTTTACTTGAAACAGTAAAAACAGGGTGTATGTTTATCTGTAGTACTAAAATCTCATAATAATCTAAATATTTTGGTATAGCAGACCACACTAGTACACTCTCAGAACTTTCAACTACAAGGGATATATTCATGTTAAAAACGATGTGCTTTGTTTGTCACTCATGATGAGCTTTATAGAATATCATGTTCATGATCACTATTAGGCAATTAAATGAAAACATCTAAATGCTGCAAAATACTCTTTTACTGAGCACAGCTTCCTCATCACATACCCAGGTTAATCAAAATCCCACAAACTTAGAAGCTTAGTTCACAAATCTTACAGATCAGTCTTTTTAGCTAGTATATGGCTAAAATAATTATTGCTGACCAGTGTTATAAAACCAAACAAACCCAACCCAAACAAAAATACAACAGCAGACAGATTTTTCTCAAGTGCCTTTCTTGTATGTACCATTATTATTAGGTAACTAAATTAACTAAATTTCAAAATGTGCATATAAAATTTTTGGAGGTATAGGCACTGTCATCTGAAAACTGTATGTTCAGGCTACCTGGTTAAAAAAAAAGAAAAAAAAAAAAAAAAAGAAGAGCTAACACAAAACACAGTAGAAAATCAAAGGTTGGACATCCAACATCCCCCAGGGATGCAAGCAAAGCCCTCCTGGCCAGGACCAGCTCTGCCCACTGCCTGCAGGAGAGCCCTCCTTTGGGAAGCACCTTCATCACATTTATAATCCACCTTCTGACTCTATTTCACTCCAGGTACCTTATCATTTACTGCAGAGAATGGTATTTAGGACGTGCAAACTTCACATCAGTTTTAATTCCAACGGCGAGCCTAAAGCCCTGAGCTCCTGGGGATGCAGGGCTCCAGGCACAGCATCCCTGGCCAGGCTGTGAGGGCCAGCTGGGGCTCTCTGCCTGCAGCTGTGTCTGGATTGGTTTTGTGGCTGTGTATTGCTTTGCCTGACACACAGGTGCTTGTTGAACACGATCCATGGAAAGAAAAATTACCTTAGGGCAGCTTTCTCTCTTGCCATTGCTAAATCGTGCCCACAACCAGACCGCACCAGCCCAGCTTGGGGCTCCTTGCTGCCCCTCAGCCTCCCAAAAGCTGGGCCTGCCCCTCTGCACGGTCCCTGGTACTGCTGAGGCCCTGTGGGTCAGGAACAGCTTTTCCTATGTTTGACTGGAAGTGTCTGACCATAACCAGAGCTGTGGCTGCAATGCCCTCTCAGTTCTCTGTGTGTGGAGGTTGCCCTTCCATCCCTCACACCCCACCAGTGTGATATGCTGAGGACTGTTTGATATTTACAGGTTTGACAAGCCCAGAACTGCCCGGATGAAGGCAGGTGAGCTGGTGGATTGGTGTGGCCATCCAGACCTTTGGCACATCCACAGCTTGTGGGCAAAGCACACTTTTCACTGAAACCTCTCCTGAAACTCTAGCCAAAAAAATTTGCTGCTGCTGCTGCCTCCCCTTACACATCTCCCCTTTGGATTCAGCATCGGGCACACACTAAGCTGAGTGAGGCATTTCACCCTGACAGGGGTTTTATCTTTGTTAATCCACAGGCTCAGGAAGACAGTACTATATTCCTTACAAGCCATTGATGAAGAGTTTTGCCAAAATAACCCTTTGGAACAGCCTAAGGAAGAGCATGGTCTTGTAGCTGAGAAACTCCCACCACTGCAAGGTGGTGACAGTAACAGGGAATCTTCCTTCTGTCACTTATGGCACAGCCAAAGGTGGCAAAAAGTTAATAAAGAAAAGAAATGAGTACTTGGGGAAAAAAATAAACAGCATAGAGAAGGGAGTAGAAGTCTATGGACAATTTGAGCCCTGCAGCCAGTGGGATGTGTGCTCCCTGTGCCCAACAAGCCACTGAGCAATCACTGGACAGGGCAGGGCAGCATCTGCCTTAGCACCACAAGTGCTGTGGCTGGTACCCCTGTAGGACAATGGCAGTGGCAGGGACAGCAGGCAGGACAGCAGAAACCCTTCCTCCCCACCTTAATTCATCAAGCAGCTTTAAAATAATGTTCTCCCTAAATCATTCACATAAGAACCAAATCAAGTGTTTGTCCAGAAAAAAAGACATTGCCTAAATAACGTTTGTTTTCTGGCCACAGATGCACCCAGTGTAAAACTGTTTTTAGAAAGTGCATCTTCTGAATACTTGGATACAGAAAGTGACAGGTGGCATTGAATTTCTTACAGAAAAGTTTCCTTCCAGTGAGCTCAGTTAGTAAAGGAGACACCAAGTAGGTGTAGACAGAACATTGCAAAGTACTGCATTTGCTGAAAATGCACTTCTAGGCCAAAAAGAATTACTGGTAGAGTCGAGTCAAAATTGGCAAAAAAAGATTCAGCCAAACAATAAAACCCCAAAAAGGTTAACCTACTTTAGTCAGAGGTGTGCAACAAAGCTCCATTTTTTCATTTGGAAATAATTCCTAATATGAGACCAAGGTAATGGAACATTCTCTCCCCTTGAAAACACTTCTATGCATTTTTATGTCACTTTTGCTTCTGTGTGATACAAGGCAGGCCTGTTTGTCAAAATCCCTCAAACCTTAGCATTATTCAGCAGCTCTAACATCACCTCAGAGAAGTGTCTCACCAGAGGTCAGTAAGACAGTCTCTGCCTTGATGTCACAGGAGGCCAGGGCAGATTTTTCTCCTAAAGCCCCTGGGTTGCTGATGCCAGGAGGGCCAGGCAGGCAGGATGGGGAGCATGGCAGGACCCGTGGGGTGCAGCCGACAGAAAAGTGCCAAGCACATGTCCTTTGTTAAGGAAACTCAATGTTAGTGAGGTAGGAGAGATCCTGCCGTAACAACCACTTAGAGGGAGAAACCTGTGTCCAGAAAGGGAACTCAGGGTTGCCCAAGGTGAGGTACAGCCCCCTCTGCTCAGGCTGGGTGGAAGCAGAGTGCTGACCAAGGCATTGCTGACAGCACAGGGAAACCAGGATCTGCCCAGCACTGTGTAACACATAAAGCCAAACTCTGCAGATCCTCTCATGGACAGGGTGAGTATTTCTTGGCCCTGGCAGTGTTTAGGGCCATCCCTAAGCAGGTGTCTCCCAGCTGAACTCAGGGCACCCACAGGGACAGGTGAAATTCCAACCGTGCACAAAAGGAGGGCCAGTGTATCCATAGGATGGTGTGTGCATTTTGGGGAAGGCTGGCTGCCCAAAGGACAAAGGAGGCATTTCAGTGCTGGGATGAGCCTCAGAGGAGCAGAGGGAGGCTCTCAGTCTGGAACACAGGTGAGTGCAGGAATAAGCAGTGTGAGACACCATTGGTCTCCTGGGGCAGGGGCAGGGGCAGGGACAGGCTGGAGAGGGCAGCTGCAGTTGGTGCCCAAACACTCCTGAGAGCAAGCACTGCCTCTTCTTACCATGCTTTTTCTCTCTTGAAGAGGAAAATTCCAGTCAGAGATGGAAAGGTTACAAGAGATGGCATATGGGGGGTTTAAGTGATTATACATAGAAGCTCTCAACTTACTGCTGCTGGAAGGGAATAAGAGAGAAGGAATTGTACCAAGCCCTTGGATGCTGGAAGGACAGAGTTTCCCACAGCATAAAGCTGTGTACAGGCATCCCTAACAACTCAGCATCAGAGCAATAGCAGATATGTGATACACACATCTGGGGCAGAGAGAGGAGACAGGGCAGGGATTTCTTTAAGGACACTCCATTGCTCCTCTGGTGGGCACTAAGCACCCAGAAATAACTGCCTGTGTCAGAGCTGTGCACTGGCTTAATGTGCCAGCACCAAACTCCATCTGTTTAATTCATGCAATCCCATGGAAACACTTCTCTTGCAATTTAAGAGTGGCTTAATACATTCCTAATGAACTGGATCTGAGACCTGACTAAAGTGGAAAACAAAGATCTGGACTAAGCCCAATAATATAATTTTTTCACAGAGTCTTTTGCATCCTTTTACCCAGCATCATGTTAAAAACATGATTTATATTAAAACAAGGAGAAAAGCCCCAAGATTACTCAGCAGGAAAAGGAAGATAGAGCAGGGTCCTTGGTGCAAAAGCAATGAACCACTGTGAGGAGTAGGGCCCTGACTGCCAGTATTGGTTGCAGCTCTTAATTGTGTTATCCTGTGGTTCCCAGCTGATGTAGGGACCAAAAAGCAACATGGGAGGAGAGGAGAAGCAGGATGAGCTGCCTGCTAAATTATGGTGTATATCTGACTTTCTATCAAATAAAAAGACTAAAAATGGAGACTTACTTGTGCACAACCACACAGTTTCTGACGTCATTTTCAATTTTGAGAAGTCTGATCTAACCCCACATTATGCAACTGTTGAATCCTCCATGCTGGCAAAGTCTAATTTTCACACGCCTACATGCTATGTACCTGATTTTTACTTTTATTTTTAAATATCAACAGCCTAAATCAATTTTTTAAAAAGAGACTTAAATGGTCATAATGGTTATGAAAGGTCCTGGCTTTATAACCATTGTTTCAAAGGAGTTAAAGCAAAAATACCCAAAGTCCATTCTAAAAAACAGGCAATGAAGATAATGTAACAGTAACAGATGAAATGAAAATTCCAGGGACAATTGCAGACAGATCATATCTCCACCAATGGGGATTATATATTCATCTGCAAAAAAACATTCAATGCATGTTTCATCTATAACCCACCCTTCTTTTAAAGGTCACTTTAATAATCAAGATGTGCCAAAAAAAGAAAAAAAGCCCTGAAATTCCAAGAAAAGCATTTTATATCAGTCACTGCTGGAAAGCACTAACACAGTGCTTAACCAAGCTGTCATCTGAATCAAGCAAATAACAATGTCACATACACAAAAGTTCTTTCCTGAATTAATTAAGATCCCATGTAAATACTCTCAAAAGAGGTTATGGAGAAAGAAGAGAAAGAAGCTGAAGGAAGTCCCAGGGAAAAGAGCAAGGCTTGGGCTGGATTCTTCTCTCTGGCCCTTTTTACATCCCTGTGCTTCCTTCTCACTGAAGGCCAGGGTATGACCTTGCATTTCTCAAAACAGTCTTAGAGCTGCTGAATAATCAGTTCAAAAATAAAAGAGCATTTCTGCCTCTCGGGTTGAGGGTTTTTTTTTGTACAATCTAACTTGGTGACTAATTCCCAGCCTACTGGCAGAGAGTGCAGAAACCACAGGAAAGGACTTTGATTTCATGTGGCCATTGCCCTGCCAGTATCCTGGGCAGAAATTTTCTTCTGAGCACCTTCCAGTAACCCTAGAATGCTTTTCAGATCCCTGTCTCCTTCCTTTACTGCTGAAGTTAACCAACAACAATCAAGTTGCACACAGAGGGGCATGAGTCCAGTGCAAACCAGCAACAAAATCGCTTTCAAAAATAAATATTTGGTCCCCAGACTCAGGTGGGCATTTTTCAGAGATGCACATAATGATGGAACTAAATGGGTTCCAAACTGAAGGCCAAAGAGGGGTGATGCTGCTAAGCAAGAGAAGCTGTCCTCACTGACTGGGTGAAACACATGACTTCAAGAGCTGAAACTCATTTCTGCACTGTTGACTTTGTGCTCTTTGGGTCCAGGCAAGCACATGCAACCTCTATCAGAGGTTATCTGAAATCCACTGCATTTATTTTGGTGAGTCAGGCCTGATTGACATGGTCCCTAAAGATACTGGTATCTGTGAGAAGCGATTCTCCTGACTGCAGCTCATCACAGGCACATTTCACAAACTGCAGGGGCTCTAGTTAATCTCTGCTCCACCAAGGAATAAAGTCAGTTCTGCTAAGAGTACTGATAGTCCGGACAAGAAAGACTTCTTTTCTGTTTCTATGGTTGCAACAGCCCTTAAGAAAGATATAAATTTCCCTCCAACAACTAACTGCATATTCATTTTAAGGTAGATCTAGTTCCAGATTCCTGAGACAGAACCCTCTACCTGTTCCCAACCCCACAAAGCCAGAGCAGCAATATAGAAAGTTTCTAAACTCAACAGAATTCAGTGAGCAGCACGACTGGTTTGGTAAATAAACAAACAAACAAAAAAGAAACCAACCAAAAAAATCCCACAGCAAATTTTCAGCCTCTATGTACAAAACCAATGCAAACAAGTGGAACATTCTAGTTATATTTTGTAAAACACACGTTTGGGATCAACAAAACATCAAACATCCAGACCCTAGATTACAAAAAAGATCTATTGCCATCTAATTGTCAACCCCAAGTTTAGACAGTCCTTGTCGGAAATCATGTAATTCATCTATCTTCCCGTCTAGTACATCTAAAAAATTCTTTAATTCAGTTTTAAGGTTGGTCTGCCTATGTTTGTTCTCTTCGACTTCTGTCCTTAGCGTTCTGACTTTCTCTTCAAGATCTTTGTTCTTTTTCTCAGCAGCCTTAAAGACAAAAGAGACAATAAGATGAATCATAGAGAAGAAGGATGAGCAGCATTTCACAGATTAAAGCAACAAATGGCAGCTGGGCTGTGAGAGTTTGCTCCAACTTGTGTAAACTGATTAACACAGGCACCTCTGAGAGCAACTGACATGAGCTCGTCTGATTAAAAGCCCACACAGGAAAGGACACAGATTAACTGGAAAAGATGCTTTGCATCAGACTTTGTCATTTGGTTGATATCGTCAAATTCAGCTGGATTTAAATCATGCACTGTGCATACATTTCTGTCATTGCTACAGTTGCAGAATTAGACACCGTGCCATCAATTCCATACAGAATTATCTACGGTGGTTTAACCTTGAAAAACAAACTTAGAAAATACTGTCTGAGGAATAAAGTTGCTTCATTCAGCACTTTGGGATTTATTGGTATTTTTTTAAAGTTCTGCTTTGTGTGATGTCTTATTTATTGATTGGATTTTACCTCCTTGATGAGACTGCTCATTTTTGTTCTCTTTTCATGCATTAGTTTATTGGATTTCCACAAGACCTGACTCGAGGAGGTGATGCCCACAGTACAGCTGCTGGCTGGGGCAGGGCTCCCAAGCACCTGCCATGGGCACATCCCAGGGCTGCTGGAAAGGGATGACACAGCACAGGAACACATCCTTGGATACAGGACAGCCTGGAATTGCAGGAGATGGATGCTGCATGATCCCAGGCAAACCGATTTCTGCAATGGAGCTATTTAACCACTCCTGTGCTGGGAATGGCACCATGTATTTTGCATGTAATCAGCATTTTTTACAAATTGGAGCTCCTTTCCCTTGAAACACTGAGGTCTGAACAGAGAAATGCATACAGCTACAGGAAAAAAAGCAAAGGAAAGGTATCAACTATTTTGAAATTAATTTCACTGCTAAACTGTACCTGTAATTGTTCAGATACAGATTCACATTCTGACATTAGCTCTGGTATAATTTCACCCTGCTTTCGGAGCTCTTCCAGTTCCTTTGAAAACATAAAAGAAAAAATATTAGTGCAAGCTTCAATTTAAAACATAATGAAAATCTGAAAAGATGAAACGGCTTTGCATATTTTATTGTATTCTGCACAGTATTTGGATGGAAAATAATCAAAATAACCTGTCTGCTTTCCAAACTTGCTAATTTTCTACAAGAATACATTTTTTTCACTAACTTTTTTACTTTGCATTTCTAAAACAGGCAATGTAATCCCATCTCTAGCATGAATTCCATGAATTATATTAATAAAATCTTAACCTAAACCATATACCTATGCAAAAGATGTATTAAATACTAGAGAAATCTGAATGGCTGTAATGCTACAAGCAATTTATAGATGGTAGCAAAGAGCAAATGAGACAACTCCAACGATGTATGACAGCAGTGGCATTACCAGCTGCACATACAGAGACACCATTACAGAACACAGGTGTAATGGGCTTTCCTTTTCTGAAAACCACTACCTACCCCCTCCTCCAAAATCTGTATTTGATTCTGGCCTCACTACCCAAATGGAGCAGACTTGATGAAGGGAGTTAATGGAAAGAGCAACAGTAGGAACCCCTGTATCTGTTGGAAATTAAGACAACTTGACTTGAAAAAAAGAGTGAGATCCTTCTCCAGAAATTGCCCATGTGGGTGATGATGTCCAGAGAATGCAGGGGTAAATCCCTGGACTACCTGGACTTGTGCAAAGCATTTGACACTGCTCCACACAAGAGCCTTGTCTCAAAATCAGAGAGATGTGGATTTGGTGCAGGAATCACTTGCTGGATAAGCATCTCCTACATGAGGAGGGTACCACAGCTCTTACACAGCACTGCCATGAGCAGACTTCATGTGGGTTCCAGACCATGAAAGATTACTTATGGGCAGTTTAGAGCTAATCAAGAACCTGCTAACGTGAGTACGAATTTTTAAAACAAGTTAGTATATTTTCAGTGTAAATGGAAGACAGGCTTGTAAAATTCACAAGTCTATCAATTTTCTGGCTTGTTTGGTACAGTAAAAGAAACGTGAATCTTGAGGATACTGCTAGGAGAGAATAAGGGTTGTTATTTATGCTATTGCCACAGAAAGGTTGGGAAGACAGCATTACATTTTCCTTTGAAATACAGGGCTGAAAAACACTATATTTATGACAGTGCATCAAAATCCATCTCCCTAAACTATTTCCTTGCACCACCACAAAACCCCTTAACAGCAGTGCTTTTAAGAGCACCAGCAGAGATGCTGTAATGGCACATGGCAAACTTTACTGCACTGCTTTTTCTCTTCAGCCAGCACAGAGCATTTGGTCACTGTGATAATGGGAAAAAAAAAGAGCTTCCCATTATTTTCCCCACTGTTCTGGGGTTCCAAGCCATCCTCCTCCTTAGAAAAATTAACACCCTGTAATGTCAAAAATGACAAACTGGGGTACTCTAGATGAATCTGAATTTCTCACTCTTGGCATTAGTCCTGAGATCAGAGGGAGACCATAAACCAGCAAAGCTGCAAGCTATGAGCCATCCAAAAAAAGAAACAGAACACAAATGCCAAATTATTTTGTAAATTATGTCTTTTTAATGACAGTCCTGATGTCTGGAGGAATTTTTGGCATGGGGAGTGTCAAATGAATCTGTTCTCAGCACACATCTGTCTGGCATTGGGCACCAAGTTTCACCACTCTGGGTTTTCTTCTAGAACAAGTGCTGTGTACATAGAAGCATCCTTTTCTAACCCCTGCCAAATTACAGTGTGCTGCACAGCACATAACACATGCATGGAAACTTGGATGGAGAAACACTATCAAACAAGGGACTGTACATGGAAAACGTAGAAATAGGCAACACCCCAAGACATCAGGCTGCTTCTGGTGGTAGGTGAGCCACTCCATAAATCTACACCCCAAGAGAAAAGCAGACAGTCCCACTCAAACATGAAAATGCCTTTTCTGTGTTCAGGGCACTCACCAGCTCTTTGTCCTGAAGTTCTGTTTCCAGTTCCTGGAGACGTCTACTCAACTGTGCATTTCTTTCCTTCTCTTTATTTACTTCATTGCACTGTTCCTCCAGTTCTTCAATCTTTAAGAAATGTCAGGCATTAGGTGAAATTGAAAAATTTCTGAAAATCTGGGGCAGAACACAGCTGATGGAATGGACATGGGATCTGTTTCCTAAATCACAGCATTTGATTCACTGCAAACAAATTATCGCTTCTTTCCTTCAAAAGAGCCAATTTACACATCCACCAGGAAGCCCTGGGTCTGTATTTATTCTCTCTTACAGTCTCTCTTATAAGTACTCAGGAATGCACAAAACACTGAGCTGCTAAAATAAGTAGAACTGGGGATGAAATCTGCACTTCACTCCTATGAAGCCACCACAAGACTACAAGGAATGGGTTTTCTTAACACAGCAAGGAGAGGAAATCTCTTGGGGGTTGCTTATTATTCTAGCTGGTGTATAAGGGACACAACATCAAAACTTTGGGGGGAGAACCAGTTCAGAGCAACATCTGCTGCTTTGTTCTCTCGCCCAGGGATGCACTTTGCTGTCCCCAAACCTCCTGCTGCCAGCTCTGGACTCAGCTCCCAGGAGATGCACTTCCCACAGGCCCACAGACCAGCTCATTAAAGGATGTACTTTAATTCTCAGCTTTGTGTCGCTTTGGGATTATAACTTCCCTCATTTGAAGGTAGAGCAATATGCAAAAAATTCTGACCCAATTAATAAAGGAGAAGGAACTTCCCAGGGCGCTGCAGTGGTGCAGTGTGAGCACTGAGCAAGGAACCTGCTTGGGGGAAAACCTCAGAAAACCTCCCTGTACAGAGAAAGACAGCACATTATACAGACAGCACTGCTGCACAGCCTGGCTGGTCACCAGCATGGTGACTCTGCAGCAAGGTGGTGTTTTAATAATCTCTTCACCTCTAGTACAGCTACTGGGATATGTCATGTGCTGATGAGAACAACTTTTCCCTGCAACAGTACAGACAAGGAAATAACTGCCCATCAAATTATGGTATTTTCCTATAACATACTGTTCCAGTCTCTCACTTCTCCCCTAACCACAAGAGACTGGATATAGGACCCAAGTCCTGTAACAACTAATATTAATTTATTAATGTAAAATCAGTTAATACAGCTCTGGTTTGATCTCTGTGTTGCCATTGTGCACCCATAAAACACAAGTGAATAAACAGTGAGTATCTGCCTCAGAAAAACGGTTACTCCACAAGGATTTTCAGTGCCAACAGTCAACCTAAACCACCTCCAATGCTGAAATACTACATGCAGCCCACTGACAAAAAGACATGAAGTTCCTTCCTTCTTCAGAAACAAACATTAAACAAAAAATATCCTCACCAGACCGATACAATCTGATCTCTACTTCAAATGTCCCAGTGATCTGTCTAAGCAGCAGGAAAAGGATTCAGCTTTTCCAAAAACATTTAGGATAAATAGGGTGAAATTTCCCCTGCAAAAGCAGTGCTCATGGAAACCAGGATACCCTGTGCCCAGGATCTCCCGTGCCCACAGGCTGGTGCCAGCCCAATGTGGGGCTGTTGCAGATAGCACACTATTATCTGAGAGATGGTACTAATGACTACTCTAAACTGAGACTTCACAAATTTAAACTTCTGAGTCATTCTGTGCTGCAGCCAGTGCTAATCCTCCATCTTACACAAGTGAGAAATGTGCTCAGCAATGAAGGGGAAAAGGCTTTTGATGATGCCTGTTGGCAGGTTTCTGCATGAGATGTGCCAGGTGTTAGTGCTGGAGGACCCAGCTCACAGCCCACAGTGCTGAGGAAATAACTCACATCCTCATTCCTCTGCTTGCTGCTGGGATTTGCTTCTAACACTGAGTGGTTCCCAGGCTGGGCTCCTGCAGGTAACCAGGCCACAACCACGCCTTCTGCTCATCCATATCTGGCAGTATTTAAGTGAGCTTTGAAAGTGATATGCAATAGTAGCCCCGCTTTTGGAACCTTCTTGCTTTCTCACCCCAGCCAGCAAGCCCTGCTGACACCAAGTCTCCCAAGTCCTGATGTAGGAACTTCACGTGAAGCAGCAGCCCCTCTGCTCCCTCCCTGCCCACTGTGTGCAGAGGGAAGCACTGCCTCAACTCCCCATCCACCTGCCTCCCTAAGCTCAAATCCATCCCCCAACACACACAGCCAGAAAGCTGCAGAGATCCCAAAGAAAGAGCAATGGTGGGGGCAGCTGACTGAAGGGGGGCTCTCCTGTGGGGCTCTCTGCTACCTTGCCCCTCAGCTGGTCGTTCTCCTCCTTGCAGGCTGAGAACTGCTTCTTCCAGTGCTCGATGCTGGCCGCTGACTCCTGCAGGGCCGTGGACAGGCGCGCGTTGCTCTCCCGCAGCGACTGCAGCTCCGTCTCCCACTTCTTCACGTTGGTTGAACTGAGAAAAACAGAACACCATGAGGTGGTTTCACCTTGCATTCCTGGGAGCTGTTATTCTTTACCTGCCTGCAAACTCCCCCATCTCGGTGTGTTCACCGTTAATTTGCTGCAATAAGATGAAGAGCACTCAGATGTGTGTAATTGCCTTTAGCCATTAGGTGCCTATGGAGAACAAAAGCCTTAATTTGGCTGCCTCTGTCAAAACAAAGAGCTCTACCAACTCCAGCAGCAGTTTTGTCAGGAACAAAGCCCTGATGCCCGAGCAGGCTGTAGGGTCCAGCTGCCCATTTGCACACAGGGGTTTCACCCTGGCAGTCCCTGTCACTCCCGAGCTGTGTGGCTGCAGCACCTGGGGCAGCCCTGCAGCACAGCCACTCTGCACATCTGCAGATGGCACAGCAACTCCGAATGGAAGATTTCAGGGGCTTGACATGATCTATATTTGAATTTATTTTAATGCTGAGTCTTAACTATAAAAGCATTACATAATGCTGCAGAATTAAACTCCTCATTGCCCAAAGCTTCGAGCTGCAGCACAGAGCACAAGATTAGAGGGTGAATGGGAGGAAGGCTTTGAAACTCCCTGTGTGCTGCTTGCTGCCTGCCTGTGGAGGTGTCTTCAGCAAGAGGAATGAGCTAACAATACTGTTTGAAACAGTTAAGCCATTAGAATGTCAATAAAGAGAGATATTGTACTTCAAACATAATATATGCAACTTTGGAATTGCTCACTGGATAACGCTGCTTACAGTGATGCTTTGTTTTTTAAGTACCTTTTTAAGAGTAGCTTGATCTTAGATTTTCTTTCCACTCACAGATACACATTCACATGCAAGAGGCAGACAAGGCCAATAGAGAATTATTCTATTTTAATGTTATAACTTTGCATATTGCAATGCCTGTATTTTCACTACAGCTGCAAATTACTCTTCTCAGCATTTTCAAATTATTTATCAAAGCAAATAGCAAAAAATGTGATTTCAAGGGGCTCTGTCCACAATTTAGAAATATCCCCTAAGACTTCCAAGCACTCTGATGAAATTATATATCTCACTTCAACTTTTTATGGTTGAGTTCATTCCCTTTCATAATTTTAAATATCTGTATCTATTTTCATCAAAGTAAGTGTAGCAAACTGAAAGAGGAAGAAAGATTGGCTTCACATGTTATCAGCAGCAATTGCTCCCCTATGGCTTTAATGTTATTTCTGTAGTTCTAAAACTTCACGAAAGAAGATGGTTATAAGAGTTGGCATCAGCAGAATAAAACAGAGCTTATTTCTTCACAAACTAGATCAGGAATAAATGAAATGGTAAATATCTCTCAACTGGATGTCAGGAGGTACTTGCTAAAATCTGCTCATTCATCCATTCTGCTGCACCATTTTAAATACATTACAATCTGAATAATTTCTGTTAATACCATTATCCATCAGATAATTACAGCACGCTTCTCCAATGCAACTTAGGTTCTACAGGAACTTCACCTTTGGGCTAGAGCAATTTTTAATTTATCATTCTCAGATTTGAGATGTGCCTCAGCAGGGCCACCATGTGATGCCTTCTCGTCGTCTGTGCCATTCACACTTGAGGCTCGAGTGGAAGATGGTGTTTCACGTCCAGACTCCTGCAGCACAACACACAAACGAACACTGGGTGTCTCCTGCATCTCCTGCAAGACCACAACACCAATTTCTTTGTAATCTTGATCCCACACCACTTGGCTGAGACCTCGGCTCTCCTGGCAGAACAGTGGTAACACACACATACCCTTTTCATCTTGGCTGCAAAGCTGGTCTGTTCAAAAAGAATGAAAAAATTATAATGATACACAAATGGAAGTTTAAAGTGTTCAAAACCTTTAAAAAGTTTTTTTTTTTTTCCCTGATAGGGCTTGTGTTTTCTAAAAGTTGTTTGGTTTTTTTAAGATAATGAAACAATACAACACACAAAGCACAAACAAACAAAAATAACACTGCTCCTCCAAAGAATACTAGTCACACACTGCTTGGTGCTGAGCAACAGAGAACAAACAGAGAGAGCTACAAACACCATGACCAAAGTCTTTACAAAATGAGTATCCAAAGCCAGCCACTCAGATTGATATTTGTGAGCCCCATAAACGGGGGTGGTTGAAAGGCTAAAACCATTCAGCAGCTTTTTCTGACCATTCATTTGAATTCCTCTCTGACCAGAATCTGTCTGACTTCCTCCAAACATTAGCCCAGGCCAGGAACACCTGCTGAGCAGGGCTCACTCTTACCCAAAGCAATGCACACGAAAATACAGCCAACCATGCAGAGAGGCTGGGACAACACTGAATTTCTGCAGTTTGTAGGAAGCCCAGAGCTGCCTGGAGCCTGAGGCCCTGGGTGCTGCCCAGGAGAGGGAACTGTGCAGATACACAACACAAACTTCTCCCAACCCCCTAAAGCACTGCCCTGCTCCCACACCAACCCTTCCCACCCCTCAGCAAGGGAACACTGGGCACAGAGTCAGGCTCTCCACTGGCAAACCAAATGCCCACAGAAGTGGGCTGGACAGATGACAAAGAGGATACCAATGAATCTCATTTTCTGTCTGCTGCAGCACCACACTGACTTACTTCCCAGCGACTCAAACTATGTTTAACAGCACAAACCAAAGGATGTATAGCTTTCCCTGCTATTAAAAAAGTTATAACAGCTCAAGGACTGCTGAAAAAAATTAGATTTAAATGGAAGTAAAAGGCATGTAGGGATGAAAAATATTCCTCTGACAATGGTAATGTCCAGCAGCTGACAATTACCTTCAGCAATCTCCATTTTATACACTTTCAGCTGGCTGCCAGAAGCTGGCACAGTCCATTTGAAAGTGTAACTTTAAATTCTTTATCCTGTATGTGTACAGGTATTAAAGCTAAATTACAAACCTGTGAATGATTGCTTGAGGTCTCAATTTTCTCTTGAGATCTGTCTCTTGCAAGTTTGGCAGCTTCTTTTACTTCTTGGAACTTCTCTGCAAACTAGAAAAAGCATGAAAGATATTCATTAACATGATTTATCATCTATTAAACCATTAAGTTTGCTATCTTCATATGGTATAGATGTCCAAAAGTGAACAACTGATTTTATTAATTTAAAAATTTTGGCAAGAAACATTTTAATTCTTTGGCAGGATGGTTCTTCCAAAAGAAATGGGGGTGTTTCTAAATGAGGGACATCTCTGGCCAACCACAGTAAAAGCCCAAGGAGGAAAAGGAGCATTTGGTGTCTCCTGGTTTGATTTGGTTCTGTTTACTTCCTTCCCCTTCTCTGTTTCCCTTTGATACAGGGTATCAAAGACAAAAGTCTTAAAGACATATATTTGGATAAAAATTTTATCAACGTCTTCTATTCCTAAGAGCAAGTGAATTCAATTAAAGAATGCAAATAAGTTCATCTGCAGGAGGTAACAGAGGGATTATAGAGACATAGGAAAAAGGAGAAGAAGGTAGATCTCAATGCATGATGGAGCCATATGAAAACACTTAGAGCTTTTCTGCTCTAATTTTCTTATTGCTTTCAAAAATAAAGGTAGAAGACTTCAGATAAAGGCTTGAATGCTTCCTGTAAGAGGGATATATCAAACTGGGGGAGGTGAGGGGAAGGAGAGATAAAGATGGAAGGTAACATTCCCAATCTCTATGAGTTGCTGTAGGACATCTGCTCCAAAGCCAGCCTGGCATATTTGAAATACAAGTGTTATCACAGCCAGTCAGGGTTGCAGGGCATCAAACACTTTAAACAGTGTTAAAAATTTTAAAAGAAGGATTAAAAAGATGGCAAAAAAGGTATAATACATAACTTATTTTTAAAATTAAGATGCATCCACTGTAAGAGGAAGTAACCTTTTCTTTCAGCTAAAACTGCTTGGTCTTGCTTGCCTGTGTTTTGAGAAACTTGAAATGCTAGAAAGGCAAGACATTTTAAAAGTAAAAATATAAACAGATGCATTTTATTGCACAGTTTGAGAACAAAAGGATTGCCATTATACCCTTGGATAATTCAGAACACTTACGAAAAACTGTAAATAAAAGCACGAAAAAACCCATCCAATTTTACAGTTGAAGAATAGAAAGAAACATTATTCACTTAGTAATCTTGCCTTCTAAGTTTTGATTTACAGCAGGTATTTAGCATGCTCTCTCAGTAAAATGCTGGGACTGATTAAACAGATCTCCATTTGATCCAAAAGAAACCTGGATTCACATGTGGAGGCACGTGTGTTCTGTGTAACACACACACATGGTAATTTCCAACACACACACACATCATGGCTAAATCCCATGGATGAGAACATTCTGAAAGGTGAGTGACATTCTGGGTGCACACATTCTGAAAGGTGAGTGACATTCTGGGTGCACACATTCTGAAAGGTGAGTGACATTCTGGGTGCACCCTGCAACGTGTGGCGATGCTGGTGAGTGAAGATGGAGCCCTGGGGTTCAGCTGCTCCCCCTCCCAGCAGCTGACATTGCACATGCAAAGCCAGTGCCCTTGGATGGCAGCAGTTGCCATCTGATGGCATTGCAGTCACTACACGCACAAATGACTTGATTACCTCTGTAGCACTGCACAGATCGTTAAGAACAACCACATTACATTTGTGCCTTTAGTGATTTAACTCTAACTTTACACAGAGCGTCTCTCCTGCTGTGACAGAGCAGCTACAAGCAGCTGATTATTTCTAAATTATTATATCAATAGTAAGTTCTACATTTGTGTTTCTTGCGGATGGTATAAGGCTGTTTTGAGTCTGTCTTTTATAATAAGTCTTTCTCTTTTACAATAAATCTCTTCATCTTATGTATGAAAAATTTATGAGGGTTCTTCATGGATGATACGAAATATGAACAGACAAAAAGAATTGGAAGTGATCTATCAAATTTTATTTTGCAGCTATCTTCGTAAAGCACACAGGAGACTGCTGTGAAAAATTATGTGAGCTGGGAAGAAAAGGACATTTTCCCACATTTCCATAATAAAAAAATTGTATATGATTGAGCAACGCTAATCTTCAGCACTAACCCAATAATGACCTCTTTGCATAACAGATTTCAGTCATGTCTCTAGTTCACCAGCACGTGTATTAAACACATCTGCATTGAGAAACTGATTGCTGTTCTGAGAGGGGCAGTGCCAGCCCCAGCTCTGCACCACTGCAACACCCATTGCACAAGAGCAGAGCAGGAGGTTCTGGAGCCACCCAGAGCCTGAGGCTGTCTGACAAATCACAGCTGATTCCTCTCTAGTAACCAACTGCTTCTGCCCCAAACACCAATAATTGGTACCACAAAATCATGCCCCACCTCCAAGGTCTAAGTAGACTGAGCCATCAAACCATTACAACAATAGGGAATGCTTTCTCAATGTCAAATTCCTAATGAAAAAGTGAAATAATCTTCTGCTCATTAAATGAAAACTCGGTAAGTGTGGTCTCAAGTGGCAGTGAAAATCCAAATACCCAAAACCAAGTAAAAAAAAATTCCTAATGACTGAATACCACCCCAATAGTCCATCCTGGATTATAGGACGTGTCTTCCCACGCCCCAGGAAGCTGTGTGACTAAGCTGCAATATGGAGAAGATTTGCTGCTTCCAACACTTGTGAAGCCTTTTGGTCAGGCAGCTGCAGCCCATGAGCACTGCTTGATTAGGAGTCGTGGCCAGTGAAATTTAATGGGAACTCGAGGATGCTACTGTGCACTGCACAAATTATTTAAAGGCTGTTCAAATCCACAGTCAGTTTGTCACCAGGAGAAATATATATATTCAAATAGACCTCCTTAGCATTTTATACATTAGAAAGCATGATTTTGGACGCATAAATTTTAAGCTCCTGGTCTGGCATTATATTTTATGTCTCCTACTGACAAATTGTGCCAGTATTGGATGAAACAGCTGCTCCCACCCAAAGCAGGCTCATAAATATTTCATGTCCCTCTGGGTTTGCAGCAGGCTGGGTGATGTGCTGGCCCAGGGGAGCACCACTGTGCCTGACCCACAACACACACAAGTGCTTTTCCTGTTTCTCCCAGGATGAGCCCTCAGCACGGGGCAGATGGGCACCCAACAAGGCTATTTACCCCAGAAAGTGCCCAGTAATTTTCTCTGTCCCATCCAGGGTGTGCCCAGCTGTGATGGCAGCTGGTCCAGGGGCTGTGCTGTGTGCTGGGGCAGGGGCAGGCTCTGCCCTGAGCTTGCTGCCCTGCAATGCAGTGACTGGCACACATAATGTGCAAGAGTGCAGAGAAATAAAGTCCAGGGCTTCCCAGGGGCCAGAGGCAGCTGCTTTATGATGTGCAAAGTCTGGCTTTACTGGGTTTCTCACCCACATAAATCTCTGTCCCTGTGCCCTTGACTACCTGCAGCTCCTGATATAGCAGGCAGCCTCAAAGCACCCTGAACAGCAGCAGAAATCCTCCTTAACCACTTGGTGTGCAGAGCCCAGCACCACCTGTGCAGCCCCAGCCCTGCCTCTTCACACCCACACACTGCCAGCTTCTGTGATTCCTGTCTCAGTTTGGCTCCAGCAACGTCTGAACAACGCCTTGAGACCTTCCTGAGGCACAGGGTAGGAAGGGGGAAAGGAGGGGTCAGCGAGTGCTGCAAAAAGGGAAAAGGACCCTGAGTAGGACCTCAACTTTAAGCCCTGGGATTCTCCCAATCAATGTGAATGGTAATTAGGTTACTGGGTCACGGAATGCAGTTTTCATTAATGGCTCATGTTTAATTTGAACTGCTTTTCCCTGTAGGTATGGATTAATGCTTTAAGTATCTCAAGAGAAGCAAGGCATTAGAATGAGGCAATATCTTTTATTAGGCCAAGCAATATACTTAAAAATGCAGGCATTTTTAGGCATGCTAAGCTCTTCTGCTGCCTCACTATTACCCACTGCTTTCAACAGACACTTTTCAGCTTTATTTATTTATTTTAAGCCAGGGCTATTGATCTCTGGTTTAGGGAGTTTTAGCGTGCCCTTCCAATTCCTGACTAAGCACTTCAATTACTTCCCGTAAAATAGGCAAGCTTTAATTTATATCTTTTATAAGAGTATAATGATATTAATATAAAATGAAACTTGATTTTACTATTCCCAATACACTTATATTGCTGTAATCTCACTCTCAACTCTGATCTTTCTTACTAATGGCTCAATAATTAAACTGAGAAGCATAGACAATAAAGGAGTATCTTTGTCCCACTGCTTTACATGGTGGTAATAAACCAGGTTTTCTTATATTTTTCAGCTAGATAACTGTCAGAGTTTGGGGTTTTTTTCTTTTTTAAAAGATCATCTGAAGCTATTTTCAGAAGTGCTCCCCTTAAGCTCTCTCTCAATATTCTGACCAGAAAAAATCTTTCTGCTGAATTGGAATGCCCTTCATGCAAGTCAAAGCTTGTGTTTTGGGCAGTGGGCATTTCAGCACATCATGCAACACAAACAAATGTGCAAAATGACCTGGAAAAAACCACAGGGGGTGCTGGTGCCCCTGTGCCCACACAACATGTTATTCAGATTGGCTCTAGCCTGGCCATGTGAACACTGACCAGCTGATCCCAGCAATGCATTTCTTCTAAGTGTGTGTTTGAACAGGTCTGCAGAACATGGTAAAATTTCTCTGATTAGGGTGCAAGGACATCCAAATGTACCTCCTGCCTGACCACAGTGAACTCAGTGCCTTATTATATCATTTACCTCTCTTCTGCTGAGCCAGACCCAGCACCACCTGGCACATGGTGCTTGCTTAGCTCCCGCCTGCACTGAGGCACCACGGGGTCTCGTGTCATATTGCAGAGGTGTAACTTCACTAATCCAGGATTAAACATTACTATCCAGAGGTGCTAATCCTCTCATTCAGTGTCCAAAGGTTGCATTGTATCATGTTTATCTGTTATTTAAAACAAATTATTCCCCTAGGTCCACTTCAATCCTCCCCTATTCCCACACAACTTATTAGCTTCTCTGAACACCTCTTTGCCCCAGGAGTGAAGAATATGCATAGGTGAAATGAGCAGTACTGTACTCTTGAGTAAGCATCATAAAACATAACCATCTCCAGCAACGCATTTTTAAACAAGCTTTGCACATCATGCCTTTATCATCCCTGAAAAACAGATTAATGCCATGGTACTTTTAGGGGCATCCCAAGTCCAAAAATAATTTAAGACATGTAAAGTAAAATAACTTTCACCTTTAAGAAACACTTGCAAAAATGCAATTCTCTAGAAATTGTGAAAAGTTAGTAAGATTTACTGAAATAAATTCCTATAACAACTTGCTTGATAGGGAAGTCCTTCTAGTGCAGTGCTCTGCCTTTGCTGCTTTAGACACCACAAGAAACACCTTGTTCTCCTGATCCTTTTCTTATTAAAGCACAGGAGAGGACAGCAACACGAGAGAGGCTGTGGCATGCCCAAGGACACTGTGCTGAGGTCACTTCTGAAGCCCAGTGCCAAGCAGCCAATGCTTCAGGAGTCAAGTATGTGTTAGATAAGCAGGGCTTTTTACAACATGAGCTAACAATCATCTCAGCTGCTTGATAAGCACTTGTCAAGACCACTACTCCAATGACACAGGAGTATTTTCAGGTGCTGCTTGTTCAGAACAAGAGGCTGCTCTAACCTTTAGAAGCCTGCTAATGTGCCCAGTCCCTGGTCCAGGGAAGTGTTTCATTAATACCAAACTCAGGATGAGGGGTTTGGTGCTAATGCAGTGGCAGTTTTATCATCAGTCCTTCCTGGCTACTCATCCTGGGCCCCCAGCATTAATACCAAACTCAGGATGAGGGGTTTGGTGCTAATGCAGTGGCAGTTTTATCATCAGCCCTTCCTGGCTACTCATCCTGGGCCCCCAGCAGCACTCACTGCCACCCACAGACAGTGGGGTCATTCCAGAGATGAGCCACTTGCACTGCTGGAGAGGAGCTGCAGAAACACCCAGGTTGGAGATGAGCCACTCTGCATTAACAAGAAGCCTTTGCAGAAATCCAGAGAGCCCTGTTACCTTTGTCAGCTGCTGCTCAGAGGGGAAGCCCAGCCCGAACACGGTGTTGGCTCTGCTGTCTGCCCACTGCCCGAACTTCTGCGACGTTTTCGTGAAGGTCATGTTGGGGGTGATGGTGCTGTTTATGATCACCTGGCCACAGACAGAGCAAAAAAGGATTAAAACGCACGAGTCACATCGGAAATGCATATCCTAGCAACGGTATCATCCAAAGCAATTAGCAGTCTAAATTGGGAAATTGCTGTGTTCAGAAGATTTTGTTTTTTTTCAAAACAAAACAGTTTTTTTCTTGCCTTAGTTCTTGCAGGAGTTCTGATGCTTTGTCTTGTTTTTCATAGTGCCATCACAGCCCTGCAGTTAAACGTGGCTGCAGGAATGTCACTGAACTCAAAGCAGGGTCAGGAGCTACAAAACTACCCTGGCAGAAATGCAGATGCAAAATCCTCTTTTTTTGCATTAGGAAGCCATGCAATTACTCCCACTGTCCCAACGTGCACCTGCCTGAGACCTCTGAGCAAGGCGTCCACCAGAAACACCTGAACTCAGACCTGAAGAGCAGAGACATATTTCTGCATTTTCCCATTTGTCCTCAGGCCTCCACAATTAGAACGCCAGAGACATATCAGAAGTCAAAACAAACCAACTAGACAACAAAAAACAAGACAAGGAGAAGCTGATAGCTTAATAGTGAGTTTAACTTGGGAGGGTGGTGAAGTGCATCACCAGCAATGCACATGCAGTATCAAATTTGGGCCTTGGAACAAATATTTTGCCCCATTACACATGGTAACTAATATCTGCTTCATCACCAGCAGCCCTGAAAGCAACAGTGGTTCTTGTAATTAAAGAAATAGCCAACAAGAGGAAGGCTGGTAGATAAAGTCTCTAAGGAACTTGGTGGAACAAATATAAAATGTAATCTTGCTAAAAGGAATGAGATATATGTCAGTTCATTATCAAAAGTCTTAACTTTATTTTCAAGATACATCATTATATGAGTCTAGCGACTTCTTCCCCTGGAAATTAATTCATGTACAATGTTCTTTCTGCTAGGAGAATAAGAGCTTTCTTTAGTAATGCGTACCATCATTTCCAAAATGCAAATTATGCAGTAATTAAGCCCAATCTGTGGGACAGTTTAATTAACATGATCAGGAAGTATCCTGGCAACATCATTTACTATGTATTCCAAGCAGATTTTTCCTAAGCTATCATTTACATTTAGCAAAAAGTGTGAATTGAATTTTCCAGAGGAAGATCCTCACTTGCTTCCATCCCCTCCCTGACTTCGGACCTCTGTGCTGACACTTTGATTTGCTTTCTTAAAAGTTACTCAATTTATTTCCCTCTTTTTGCATCATCACTTTTAAATAAACCTACGATTCTCTGCCATTCTCCACCGCTGGAAACTTCACTAGAAGGATCAAGACAGAGGAGAGCCAAGTGAGTGGTACCCCTGGAACTGTCCTTTGCATGGAAAAACACAGGGCAAGGAGGGGGAAGAGGTGACCCTGCAACCAGCACAGGCCAACACACTCTGTGCACACAACACAGAAGTTGTGGCTGCTCCATCCCTGGAGTGTCCAAGGCCAGGTTGGATGGGGTTGGATGGTGGAAGGTGTCCCTGCCCATGGCAGGGGAGTTGGAACTGGGTGATCTTTGAGGTCCCCTCCAACCCAAACCACTCTGTGATTCTGTTTTCAGGGTCAACACATCTTCTTGAGTGGCTGGTGCACAGGCAGGGCTGTGAGCAAAGCTGCCCAGATCTGATCTCCTTCAGTGAAGTCACATAAATGTAAAATCTAAGTGTCATTTCAGTAATTAAACTAAATCAGAGGTTTCATGTAGGGGTTTGACAAGGCAAAGGGACTCTGATAATACAAGGATTGCATGGTACAGAGAGTCAAAAGAACAGGAGGAAAAGCTACCACCAACCCCAAAAATCAGGGTGCTTTCTAGGAACTTTAAAGAAAGTGTTATATGCATATTTCTGCTTTAAAAAAAAATCTTACATCAGACAGATGGACCACTCACAAATATCTAGCGTCTCAAGTTACAGAATTTATATCAAAAACTGTAAAATTCCCAGAAATTTCATGTAATAAAAAGTATTATTTCAGCCCTGCTGCGCTTATCAACTTAGACATCTGGGGAAAGAAAAGAATAAAATGACCAGTTTGATTGAAAGGCAAAGCTTAACTCACTGATAGCTGACCCTGAGAAGAATAAAATTCCTCCATAAGTCCTACAATAATCATTGAGAAAATACAAACATATAAAAAACCCACACTAAAGTTATCTTTTACAACACAGTTCGATATTACCAGATGTGATAAAAGGAATAATGAAGGCTGCACCTTACTGAGCAATGAAATGCACTACATTAGCTGAGCACCTTAGAAGTTATTTTTTTTCTATGGCCAGTGGAGAATCCAAGGAAAGGCTGTGGTGAGCACACACCTCCCAGAAACTGCCAGTTCATCTGTTAAATTTATAATAAGCTGCTATTAGTGAAACTGCCTGGAAGCTGTCTCTACCTTTCTTTCCCCTTAAATCCTCCTCTGTCTGTCAGGCACTTCAGGAATGCTGCATTCCTACAGAGAAGGGAAAACCTTAAGTAGAAGCTTAGGAGATTAAATCGGAGCTCATGTTTCTGTGAGTTCAGAGGAGATGGATGCTGCGGGTACACCGCGCTTATTCACCCACTCTTCCTGCCCATCCTCACCCCATCTGCCTGAACACTCACTGCACCACAGATCTGGCCATCATTTCAGAGCAGTGACACTCCACTGGCATGGGAACAATCACGTTGCTTGTGTTTAGGAGAAAGAAAGGGTGCTATGATTTCAGAGAACAGTGAGAACTGAGGCTTGCAGGTGCTCCTGCCAGGTAACCCAGCTTATCCCCACTCCCGAGGCTGGCTCATCCTCAGCTATGTGAGACAAGGAGAGAGCTCCCCACCACTCCCCCATCCTCTGGGCAGATGCTCTCAGCTGGGGAAGGAAGCATTTGTGACCATCACAATGGGAAAGCTCAAATAAACTGGGAAATTTTTTTTTCTTTTTTTTTGTAAAAGTATAAGCCAGAATTTTCAAATTCCAAAAGAACAAGAGAAAGAAAAGGGCACTATTTTGCTGCAGGCAGAATGAGCCCCCAGGCTCTTTTCCATCCCTACCTGCAATCCAGCATGATAACTCTATAAGAAAAGGCCACTCATCAATTCAAATGAGCCCTTATGAAATACTTTGCATTTGGTCCTCATTTGTATAATATACACAGGGTGCAATTTCAGCTGCATCATAAAATGGAATAAACTTGTGGACTTTCATCCAGAATAATGGATTTGGAAGACAAACTACTCTCTAATCAAATGCAGTCAATCCCTGAAGTGGTTAAAGAGTTCTCCCTAAAGACAAAGGCAAAGAGAAGCATAATATAATAAGCACCTTACAGAATAATAAACCCATTCATCATTCTCAGTTGTCTACATGTGGTTAAAAAAAATCTGCCTTTGCGCTCACCTACATGCAAATGTATCAGATAGCAAACATTCCTGATACACCTGCATGAGCCAAGCAAAATCTCACACTGATTTCACTTCCTTTGGGAGAAAATCAAACCTGAGAGACCTAAATTTTAATCTGAAGATGACACAGAAGAATGTTCACAGCACAAGGTAGCGCTACCTCACGCAAAAATTACTCCAGACATTTAGGAACGCACTGGGTACATTCATCAGATGAAAGTGAATGCAAATCAGCTGGAGCAGAGCAGAACATTCATCGGCTGAAACACACCCATCCTGCTGCCTTCCCACGGAGGGAAAACGCCAAATAAATCAGGAGGGAAGAGGTCACAAGACGACCTGAGTGCGTAGAAGGAGGGAAAGGCATTGGCAGCTCCTGCTGCTCATAATGTACGAGCAGAGCCCGCAAACGCAGCTGCTGCTTCTTCCAGGGGGACACTGCCAGAGTTTAAAGGGCTCCGCTCCCGCACACCCCGCACCACAGCAGGGCACCGAGGGGGAAAAGCCTGGAAATATTTCACTTTCCCAAGCTGCTGCCTCGTTAACATGAGGTGAGCAGGCACGCTGGCAGCTGGAGCGCAGGGGGAGCGGAACACGGGCTCTGCCAGCCCCGCTCCCAGCGCACACACACCCCGATGCGATCAGCCTCGGCTGCCAGCTTCACAGGAGGCAAAGGCGGAGAGGAGAGAGCTCGGCTCCGAGGGGAGGAGAGCAGCGAGTGCAGAGGGCATTTGGCCCATTCCCGGAGGAGCAGCATGAACACAGCGGCAGGAATCTGCCAGCACGCTCACCAAGGGTGATGAGCCGAGTCAGCCAGCCCTGCCACCGGCTTCCCTACCTAGAAAAACACTGAGGTGACAGCTAGGAATTAGCTAATAAATGTACTGGTCAACATATTTTGGAACTGTGTTAAATTAAATCAGAAAAAGGCACCTTATTCTGGGACAGGAGTGCCAGATAAGGAATGATTCTGGAATTTCCTCTGTAAATTCACATCACCTGTTACTCTGAAATAACCACACCTCCAGAAAAGCCCCAAGGCTCCAGCCATAGGATCTACTCCTTAAGATTGTATTAAAATCTCCCCATTTCATTTTCACACCTCTGAATATGTGCTTCCAGTTTGCTACCCTTGTGAAATGTAATTTCCTCAACCCACCAGGCTGCTAATCTTCAGTGAAGATGTATCCCAGTCTAAAAACAGAATTGCAGAAGGAAAGAAGCTGCTAATCCTCTGGCCATAGCTATCACAGGCTCAGCAGGTTCTTCCAGCTCATCAAGTCGACATGAATCAGAAGGGCTTGTGACACAGGATGTGAAGATGAGGAGTCAGCGGTGGATTTACAGAGAAATTCTTCCTTTATCCCAAATATTCAGCAACACTTTTGTGGAATTAGCCCACCTACATTTCCATGATCTGTATTATCCTTTGCACCGTCTACCATCCTTCCTACCTCTGCTTCTAGACAGGATGTAACATCACCAGTGTGTCAGTGGTGATAAACTGCTCATCCCATTTCTAGTCCCAGAAAGCCAGCATGCACACACACACACACACACACACACACTGTTAATCAAGATCGTGATAATAAAGGGAAAAAAGAGAGTCCCTTGCTGAGACCACCAAGCTGAATAAAGCTGGGGAATCACAAAGACACACAAAACCGAAAATAGCAATGGCACTTGTTCCAGCTTTGCTTTATCTGCTGCACCTGACACCTACATGGCACTTTTCCTGGGACAGGCTGAGGGTAGGGAATAACCAGATTGGGAGCACTCTAAGTGTACATTAAGAAGAGCACTGAGTTTCTCCACTTTGCTCTTGCTCCTGCTCCACTCCCCCACTGGTGCAGGATGGGGGAACTGAGCACAGGGCAGGCACAGCTGGCAGGAGCCACTGTCAGGCTCTTGCTCTGGTTACCCTTCGTTTATCCCCACAGTGCAGCGAGCCTGGCCTGCTGCTGCTTTTCAAGAATTTCTGTTCTACACTGTTAACCAGGACAGCAGCTATTTCACCCATCACTGGACTCCAAAATCTCCCACAGCTACACCAGGTATTCCTGAGGGAGGTGGGAGTGGAAGGGGAACTGCAGGGGTTCCTGCAAAGAGGGAGACACCAGGACATCCTGCAAGACACACAGGGCTTGCTGCACCCCTTGGCATTTACCTCCCATCCTGAGCTCCCTCTGCAGAGAGGAGACTCCTTGTATGGGTAAAGCCTCTCATGTGCTGCTGCTGCTTGTTTTGTGGGGAAAAGGGCCATTTCCACAGTTGCACATAGTGCTTTTTTCTCTTAAATTGCCTTGCATCCCTGGGATAATTCCATGAATGATGAGGTTCATTTTAACCCCAAAAGCCAACAAATAAAAAAAAAAATCCCATACAATTCTTGTCCTCCTTCATAAAAAGAGATGTAAAAATAGCCCCCCCCAATAAAAAGACTAATAACTGTTTTTCCTCTGATAAAATACCTCTGTCGTAAAGCCCTCACTAAGAACCTGTCTAAATGTAACGAAAGTGGGTTCATGATTGTGTGAATTCTATTAAGTAAATCTCCTGCTACACCTACTCCATTGCTCTCTTTTTCTTCCCAAGGTAATTAACATCTCTGCAGATTTGGCTTCCCACCTCCTCCACCCAGTCTAAATCTCTAAAATCTCCTATTTTTGCTTTGACATCTGACTAGAATTTTTTTTTCCTTTTAGGCACAGCACACACATCCACCCACCCACACGATTCAAAGCACCAGCAGCTGTTTCATGAAGAAAATCTACAGCAAGGGCTTTCAAACCCTATGGAACAAATTGTTACCCTGAAATTTCATGCAACAATTTACAAAGTATATAAAGCAAGATGCTCATGTATTATTTTCATATGAGAAATAAGATTCCTAACTTATAACAGAAAGGGAGAAGGATACAGTGGAGACTTTTTGTTTTTTCCTAGTGACTAATACAGGGATGAGGGAGAAGGCTGCTTTGACTACAATTAGAAAAAATTATAAAACTTCCCACAGACGCATCATATTTATGTTTTGGGAGATTTAATAAAAGCATATTGTCTTTGTGTGCAGTATAACCACATCCCTAAGTTAATTATTTAAGCACTGTTAATTTTCTGCATCCTTCAAGCTTGTGACAACAGCCTCACTGAAGACTGAAGGTCCCTTTTGAAAGGCAGGAATGGCACAGCCACGTGGCATCATTAAAGACTCCTCTGCTCTTTAACAACCTACACACCCCAGGGGTGGTCAGCAACAGGATAGCTTAGCTCCTCTCCAAAACCTGGAAAAACTGTCCCTTGGCATGAGCAATGGCCACGATGGACAGGTACATTATTTTTAGGAGGTAACAGGATGCCCAGGTTTCCTCACAATGGCATCACGTGGTTTCATTAACCTCTCTGGCACGTCCAGGTGCTCCACATCATCCTTGAGCCTGGTGATCAGAAACCATTCTGTGTGGAGAAGTTACTGAAACACTTGTTTTGACAGAGTGTTTTACTCAGACAGCTTTTCTGAGTAATTGTACAGAGGAGTTTTAAAAAAAAAAAATCTCCCCAGACCAAAGTTTCCCTTCTTGCTGTAAGTGGTGCAGCAAGAAATCCTTAGCATGGATTTTTATATTTTCTTTTTAGTGAGAAACAAATTTCATTTCTGGAAAGTTTTTTGCAATCTCCTGGATTCAGCTGTGTGTGGTCTTTCCAGAGCTGGTGTCACACACACACACAACACACATACAAGCAGAAAAATGAGCCAGATAGGAACAAACAGTGGCAGATGTGCTTCTGCTCTTCTGTCAAGGATACAGCTGTTGACAGCACTCTGGTATGTTTTCTCCTAAGCTTACTAACCAGCTTCTGAAGGATTTACTTCCAGAAATAATCCAGGAAATGAACAGAGGATTTTTCACATTTCAAAGTTAATAACTTGGAAAGAGATTAATATAGAAATGTTTAAGTGGTATGAGTTCCACAGCTCTAGACTCTAAATTTTTTCTAAACCAGAACACAACCTCAGGAGATGATCATGATTTCTGGTTGATTCAATCTCAAGTGACCCACCAAATTTCCTGGCATTTACTTTGCTCCCTTTCTCAGCTTCAGACAAGCTCTGTTTTTCACCTGGAGTCCCAGGTCTTTTTTTGTGCAAACGTTTTTAACTTTTCCTTCTATTCTTGGCTCATCTCCACCAGTATTACAAGTTCTGAAATTCCTATTGCAGCTAAGCCCTAACCATTTTTTCTCATCCTCTGAATACTCAAAGACCTGTTCACCCAATATAACCAGCTCTACCTATCTAAACCTGTCTCAGCAACTGTTGACAATTCTCCTGCAGACACAACTCCAGGCAATGTACCATCCTCCCAGTTATTAAATCCTGCACCTCCCGTCAGCCTGAATTTCTGAATACCTGATATCACCTTAAGCAAATAAAGGATGATGCAAGTGAGTAGTCTCATCCGTGACTGACAGCTCTGCTTCTCCTTTCTGCTGTATTTCTCCCTCACCAAATTCCAAAGAAAATGTTCTCAAGTTATTTCAATGTTTTGAGAGAAACCAAAACTCAAGCAACTTTAATCGAGCCAAGTACACCCCTAGCACAGACACCACGAATATTTTAAGATCATCAGAGACTGTTGTTTTCCTTCATTTTATTCACTCTTACTTCAAAGATGTCTTTGAGAGGAATATGATATTCTGGTCTATGGAGCAGAAGGATCCAGCACACACCTCAGTGTGCTCACCCCAGATACTGATCCTCATGTTAAAATGTCCATTTCCTTTTCCAGCTTCCCCTAACCCCAACATTCCCATTTCTCCTGGACACTCCACAGGACCCCTTTGGAGCATTACACTTGGGGCACACCCCACACCTCTGAGGTGCCCAACCCAGCACCCCATGCAGCCCCTCCTGCCTTGCACCCTGCTGCCCCAGCCTGCCCCAGAGAAGCAACTCCTGCTTAGGAGGCATCAGCATCACCCACTGATGGCACCTTCTCCTCAAATTGAGAGCTCTCTCTGAATCAGTCCCACTGACACTAAAAAATCTGGAAGCTGCATCACCACAACTCTAACACCTTTAAATGGAATCAGAAAATAGCTACTAAAAATATTAATTATTTACTGCAAGTTGTTCCACTGTCTGAGTGAAAGACAGGTTCCAGCTCAGGTTAGGCTGGTGGGCTTTGCCTCAGGCCAGGACAGATGTTGAGCTCTCAATCTGATCATTGTACAAAATGAAGAACTTCTCTACAAAAGGAGCAGCTGCATCTCAGAGAGCAGTTCAAGCCAGATTCATTAGTTACAGCAACAAGACCAAAAGGCACCACAAAAACCAGCTTGACATTCTTTAAGCATGTTTTACAAAGTCTTTTGTTTAGCACTACTGGTATTAGAACATGTCTCCAGCAGATAAGCAGCATTCTCCAGCTGGGAGATGTGAACCAGGAAAGTACAAAACACACCTGATGAGACTGATGAACTGACTCCAAATTATTTGAAAGACTTTAGTATGGATTATCAGCATATACACACTGTTAATGTTGTAGTTGTTCTGTCTCAACAGTAAAGTATTCATCTATTCTATTCTTATATATTCTATTATCTATTTGGGGTGGTCCTGTGCAGAGCCAAGGGTTGAAATCAATGAGCCTTGTGGGTCCTTTCTAACACAGGATATTTTATGATTCTGTGATTACACAATGTGTATAGCAAATCATAAACCCACAACTAATGTTTTTACTTAACAGTCATCTCAGTAGCATAAAAGCAATAAGATGTTTATTGTAACATGCACACAAACTGCACACTGGAAGACAGGATTATGCATTAAAATTATATTTGATACCATATTTTGCATTCCAAAAGACATAATTTTTATGTGGGGCATTAATCAGTTCCATTTGTTGACTCTGGTATCATCCACAGTGCTAACATGCTGAAATTAGCCCCAACAGCTCATGAAATAACACACCATGATAAAGAGGGGATGAAGGCCAGCAAATACGCTTAAATTTCTGTATTACAGCAACCAGCCAGACCAGCATTGGAAATCTTCTTTTACAACATATGAAGGTATAGACAAGAAGGCACAAATACTGGATCAGTGAAATCAGACCTTCAGAGGTCAAACCTGGACTCCCTTGCACTGGCTTGTCCTCATGCAGTGTCACCCTCAAGCTGGATGTGTGTTTTGGGCACGGTGTCACATGCTGCCTTTTCAGGAAAGGTCACCAGAGTGTCACATGCTGCCTTTGGATGAAAGATCCTTTCCATGTTGGCTCTCCGTGCCAGACATTTAAGTAATACTGAGCTCATACTCTCCCCCTCACCCACATTTTATGGCTGGCACACCTTCTGGGACCACCAGAAAATATTTCCCACCCAGCCTGGAAGAAACTGCATGGCAGAAGAAGTTTTAGAAAAACAAGAAATATCCATCTCAGTTACACCTTGGTGAAAAATAAAAAAGCTTTGAAAAAATGGAAGAAAAAATATTTTCTTTTAATTTAAGCAGATTTTACTAGCAGGGACTCTCTGGAAATCATAGTGCTGCCAGTGCTGCAGTCAGCAAAATAATTTTCAGGGTGAGGAGCGGGGCCTCTTGGCATTTGAGCAGCAAAGGGCAGCTGGCTGGGACCCCAGCAGCAGCAGCTCCTCTGGGATACAGCACACAGCACTCCTGACAAGCAAGGGCCATAAATAAAACTAGGGCAGGCAAAACTAGAAATCAAAGAATCTCCCTGCCTTTGACAAAACACACAAATACCCTCACCCACACCTTTCAAAATCATAGCATTTCAGGATTTATCTACAGACATTAAAAGAAAAGCCAACACACCGCTTTGTAAGGTCACTTCTCATTTGCTTTTACATCCCTTTATCTTTGGCTACCCAAGGCTGTAAAACATCCTCTGTAGCTTCACTACAGAACTACTAAATCTGAAAAATTAGGTAGTTTAAAAACTTGGGTATTTAAGAAAAGGTAGGCATTTAAAAAATAAAATACCCTACATCACTGCACGTAATTCATGGGGTGAGAGGTCTGGTGAACACACACTGACACCCTGAATGCCAAGTGAGAAGCCAATATTTTGATTGTTGCTGCCACACATTATCACAAATCATACCCATGAGGTCCTAGGGGCAGAGTTAAATGCTGCCACACCAACGCAGACCCCTGGTGAGGTACACGCTGCCAGAAGCCTTTTATAATTCAGTGCCAAAAATTTTGTAATATATAAATTACTTGGTAGGTTTTTTTTCCTGAGAAAGAGTTGCTATTGGTTTAATGGCTGAATTTACGTCAATGGAAGAAAAAAAAAGAATGAAAATATCTAGCCAGATGAAGGAATTTCATCTGTGCTACCATACCCTGCAATTGTTTTCCTTTGAAAGAAAAGATTCTCAAATCTAAGAGTCACCTTTTGGCAAAATACACTAGGATATTTTTAACAACTACGCCTTAAAATAATTCCTTTTCCATGGGCAAAGAAAAAGATCTGTTTTGAGTCTCTGAACACATCACTGGAAGAACTCAATTTCCTCTTTGTGTGCTGAGGACACCTGCCTCCAGTCGTGACAAGAAAAGCGTGGTCATAAAGAGGTGGGCAGCTATTTAATTTGGCAGCAATTAGTTCCCTGGTACAGGAACCAAGGAAGCCAGGAATACATCAACTATTGGCAGATTTGCGTATCAGCCCTTCTTACCTCCCTAAATATCTGCTCCACAGGCTGCTGGGGCTCTGTCCCTGCCAGCTTCACTGTCCTCTGTAAATCACACTGTCCCCTGCATAGATGCCACTTGATCAAACAGCTTCATCACACCATGTAATGCACTGTATTCACTCTGGGGAACACTGTGTGAATACTGATTGGCAAAATTTGGCCCATATTCTTATTCTTACTAATTGCAACTTACTTCAGAAACAGACCCACTGATTTTGCTTTCCCAGCACAGCAATTTTTCTGTTCTCTCTTCAATACTTTCACACACTTATGCCCAACTTAGCTGCTGATCTCCAATATTCGAGGTAATTATCAGGTAATAAACTCTTAAATGAAGTAGTAACTGGGAATGAGTGTCAGCTGATTGGTTCTTTCCTCTGAAACACGGTCTTTATTTCTGTATCATGTATTTTCCACAATTACTCTTGCAATGTAGTCATCTTTTAAACCCTGATTTTAATTTTTTTCCACTCATCTGTTAAAGCATCTCTCAGAGACAACTGGGGACTGGTATCTGCAATGGCTCTTGCTGCGTCACTTCTCCTTGCTGCTGCCAACTTGGTGTGTCTCACTATGCACTTTATTGCTGGCTATTAATTTTTAAGATACCTTTATGTTCCTTATTAACAGCTCATTCCTCAAAAAAAATGATGTTATTGCAAGCACAAGCTTTGTAGAACTACAACTTGAACATCTGAAAAGAGGGCAGAGGCTTGTTTCTGAGGGATTATATTTCCACCTCAAATTCCTTTCCCTCTTCTCTATATTGTTCTGATAACAAGTATTTTCAGTTTATAAAAAATAAATAAACCCAGCAAGCAAGGCACTACCATGCATTATTCCTGAGGATGACAGAGGCTATTGGTCTGCATAATTTTCATACTGTCAAACTTCCTTTTTGCCTCCCAAAGGCAGGCCAATGTAGGTCACTTTTAATGAGGAGCCCTGTGTGTGGCTTTCCCCACACACTGCACAGCAATTGGACACTCACAAGTTCACGTTCTCCCTGCATCATCACCAGATTTTGCCTTTTTTCAACAGGGTTAACTTCTGTCCACAACACTGGGCACTTTCACATGGTGGAGTCTCTTGGCTGCCTCATTAACTCTGAATCAGTGTGTGCCCTTGCATTTTACTGTATCATTTCCTCCAGCATTCATTATGCTGCAGTTAGCCTCTGGCTAGAAACTTCTTAAAACATGATGAAATTACTTGCTTGACAACATACAAGTCAATTATAATGTAATTAAAAGATACACTGATCTATTCCCTTGTTTGGTCGTGGTATCTTGGTTAGGATCACCCAGCACATTCTCATATGGTATCTGTGAAATCTTTTTGCTATAAATTGTTAGCTCCTGTCCACAGCACCTGTTTTCCTGTGAAAGACGCAGGAATTAGAAGAGCTGTTGTCTTTAGCTTTGCGAACATGAAGAATTAAAGTGGTACAGGCTGTTTTGAATCCAGGGTCTTCTCTCTGCAGTGCTTCATTCCCCAGGTATTTTAATGGGTTTATTTGTCATTGGGATGGGAGAATTTGAAAGAAACCTGGCACCTGCAGGCATGTGCTCTCTCCTGGCTGGCCTGCATATTGGACTCCTGGTTTTCAGCATAAGACACCTGAATACCCCTCTGCAAGGGAAGAGTTAAGCTCCCTAGACTTCACTCTGCTTCCTATCTTTACCCTACTCTCTTTCTATTCCATTTTTCTCACCACCTCCATGTGCAGCACCCAAACTCTCCCATCCTTCCCCAAGGGGTGAGGCAAAGGCAGTGCTGCACTGAACTGGGCAGCAGAGCCAAGCAGCTCCTCTGCCAGCCAGGCTCACAAACTGAGTGACCAATATTTACACTTTTAAACACATTGGCTCAGCAGTTCCCTCAATCCACACCTTAAGCCCATTGGTAAAACCTGCTGCTCCCCTCTGCCCTGCACCCCGGGTGTGTGGGGACAAGGGACAAGGAGACAGGGACAGGCTGCGCCTGCTGGGAGAAGAGAGGATGGGACTGAAGGGCAGGGCACTGCGGAGGGTCCAGACCTTTGAGAACAGCAGCAGCTGCCTGGGGAAGCCCCAGGGGATCCCTGCCAGGATCACAGCCCATCAGGTCAGAGCTGCATCAGAGGACAGGACTGATCAGGGTGACACTGGCCAGCCTGCCCCGTGCTCTGCCACAGCGGCGCTCACAGGGTGCAGCAGCTCCAAGCTCCTCACTCACTGACAATCCAACACTGCCCAGGGTGACGTGGTGAATGCTGCATGTAAAATCCAGCTTATGCAACCAGATGATGACCAATTTGTAAGTGAAGTACCCTGTTTTCTTGGTCACTTCAAAATATTTTTGTCGTTAGTATGTAATGTCAACGTAAGGTAAAAAAACACTCCCAAATTAGTCCAACGTCTTCATACAAGTTGGATTTAACTGAAATTTCTCTGCAAGCCAATGTGAATCATATATGTTTGTCTAAAATAAACTGTTAGCACAGCCCCTTCACAGAGCAGACAGGGATGGAGAGTTGTAAGAGATACACATCCTTCATCACTGGTTTCCTTCAAGGGCCAAGTCCCTTTATTTATGTGAGCTTCAGCTTTTTTGTCCTTAAAGCAGACATAACTTATGCCCACAGTGATGCTGTCACATTAATCCATCTGGTATTTGCCAACACACGGAGACTTTATTCTAATGAGATGTACAGAAAACAGGACACCATCATCTGAAGCTGTCTATATTCTTCCTTGCAGTTCTACCCAGTTTCATTTTTTACTGGAAAACTAGGTCAAAACACTAAACAATAGTTGTTTGAAGGGAAAAATGCAACTTTTAACTTATTTTGGCATAAACACCAGGGTTTTTTCCCAATTAGCACTCTTAAAATGCACAAGCAGGGTCACAGGACTCTCCAGAGGTGAGCATGAAGGTAGCATCTATTCTTGACCTGTTCCTTAATCAGCAAAGATTCAATACAAGAGGAATAGTTTATGTGGCCAGCAATTGATTCTTGCTTGGGAAGCCCCCGGGGAGAATTCTAATCACAGCAAGCTCACCTTCTTCTGGAACATGTTAAAATGGGGGATGGGGGGAATGTTCCTCCTGAGTGTCTTTTGAGCAGATGACAAAGCAAAGCTTGGGTGCCCAGCTTGTTCTCTGCACACACTTTGCAGTTCTGGGCAGGACCTCTGGCTGTGGCCATACGCTGCCCCTGCAGCTTCCCCTGCCACACACAGTAATTACTTTGTTTTCATTAATTGGTCTTAATGCATGCATGCACACCCACAAATCAAGCCAGCCACTGCTGTGAGTGCAGCAGTTTGGGCTTGGAAGTCGCACTTGCCTGTAAAGCCACCAGCAGCAGCCTCAGCACAAGCATCCATGGGGTGTGAGCAAATCTGGGGGGCTCAGCTTCCCCCAGCAGGTCCCAGGGGCTGAGTGTGCCAGCTGCAAACTGCAACATTCCTGGGAATGACTGCACAGGCAGTGAGGGGGATGTATTAATGCTGTGCTGGTGTCAATGAAACATTACCATCAATTAAAGCAGGCAGTATGGCTGATTTATAAGCCAATATATAACCAAATATAGCACAGGAGATGTTTGGAAAAACAAGTATGTGAAACAGGCATGACAAATAGAAAAGCTTTATTAAGGGATGATTTCTGTGATCTCTATCTCCCCAAACAGAGATATTTTAACATCCTTATCCAAACAGGAACAGAGATAATCAGGCTGTAAACTCATCTTGTTACCCCGTGGTTTGTGCTCTGACAGAAATGACCGATGATTTTTGTACATGAGCAAAATGTTTTCATTTATACCTCTGACTGGGGTCTGCTAGGCAAAAGTGGTCACCCATCAAGTGACTTTGGAGGGACTAATAAGAGGGGTAAATGTAGTTTGTAATATAAACAGCTGTCTGAGCAACCTATTCACACCGACTGATTTGGATTCTTACAGCAAATACTTCAGCACACTCTCTGGTAATGCAAAACAAATTAAGAAAAAAGGTTGAGGGAAGAGCCTTCACGCCTAACTTGTCACCTAAGGTTGATGAACTCCAGTGCAAAAGCTGAAGAAAATTAAGTACTAAACTGTAAATAGTTCAGCCAGGCAAAAGTGAATATGCAGCCGGCATTTACATTAAAAGCTATAGTCTGCACATATCTGTCTCCTTGTTCCTTTTAGAAAGAACATTTTTATCACCAAAAAGGCCTCAGCCTTATCTCCCCTAATATATGTGGCTGTTTTAGATTCCGTGCTACTGGCTCAGTTTGGACACTTAAAGTTCTTGGCTCACTGATCATGAAGCCAAATTCACCAGGGATAAAATCAACTAACCTAGGCAAAATCACTTTTAGGGTGCCCTGTGTTTTTCCAGTTATCACTACAAGCGTCCATGGTGGATTATGTAAGAAATGGAGTATTCATAATGTATTTAATGCAGCCCCTGTGTGCTCAGGCAGGCTGACAGCCCCCACCTCTCCGCACAGAAACACAGCAGGTACCTGCAGCCTCCTACCTTGGCTCCATCCACACTGATAATCCGATAGCTGTTTCTCGTGCTGTCATAGAAGTAGGAAACAGTTACAGCCTGCTTGCTGGCGGGAACCCAGTTCTTCTTCGTGCTGGGGTCAATTTGGAAGACATGGGCTCTGGTGGTGAAGATGGGCTGTTCTCTGGAATAGGGAGGGACAGGAGAAATGGATGCATGAGTCTGCGGAAGGTGAAATGTCCCAGCAGCCCAGCCTTGACCAGGCATGTCGAAAGCACAAGGCAGAGAGCACCTGGCAATCCCCCAAATGAAAAGACAGAGCAGTGACACTGCCGAGCCATGCTCCAGCCTTGAGCACCTTTCCTTGGCATCACTAAGTGACATTCAAACCCTAAAGTTGCTGCCACAGTCCAAGAAACAACTGTTTGGTTTTTTTTTCTCCCCATGTTAAACTACCTCAGTGCCCATCTTTTCCTCAAAATATTCATTTCCAGGAAAGGACATTCACGTGCATTCTTTCTTTCTTTCCCCATCCACATATTTTGCCAAAATCAACAAGCCCCCCCACAGCTGGATTTCCTCCTGCTGACATTCCTGTGAACTGCTACCTACAGCCAGGGCTCCTCTGTGGGTGCACCAAGGACTCCAGTGACACACAGGCATGGTATAATTACTGAAATATTAATCTCTCTCCTTAGAATCCCACTGTTCTCTGGATGTGCATGAAAATTTCATCAGATGCAAACCAGTCAATCATCCTGGGAAGTGAGGGGGAAAAGAAACACAACCAAACAAACCCCAGTGCTGATACAGGTACTGCCTTTCTGTTCAGCTCCCAGTGGGTGATGTAGCACCCCTGACATCCCATTCTTAAGCCTTCCTCGGAAGCTTTTACTCCTCAAAAAGACAATGGAGGGGTTTTTGTTTTACCTTCAACGTGTGACCATGCAAATCACACAGAAAAGCAGAGAAGATGCAGAACCAAATGTGATACACACAAGGTCACCCAGGTTGAAGACCAGAATTAAGCCTTTCTTAAACGCCACAAAACTAAATTCACCACCAACTATACCCTTAATCCACGTTTAGCAGTAGAAGTGAACTGCAAATCAAGCCCCGAGTTTTTCTATGCATTTTTATGCTTTCAGTTCTTAAAAACTACAATATATAATGTTTTATATTAAGTGTACCACTCAGTATATTCTTGTCCCATACAAAATACTACATCATGAATAGGTAATTCACAGAATTACGACAGGATCCAAAACCCAATGGCACCACAATAGAGTTGCCACCCAGAAATTTAAATTAAAATCGAGGGGAGTAAATTCACACATATCACGCAGATGAAGTGATTTAAGAGTACAATTAGCTCAGGAAAGATGGACTGAACTTGCAAAGCCCAGCAAGGCCTCAGGAGGGAGAAAATGAAACTGGTTTTCTCCTTGCAAAATTTACACAAAGTTCTACATTTTTCCAGGGGCTGCCATGCAGGTTTCTGGACAGACAGCTGTGCTGAACCATGTAAAATACTTATTTGAAATAAAAAGAAATGACAATGGGACTGTTGTATTACAGCTGTCAAAGAGTAGCAGTTGCTTCAGCTCTCCCTTATCAGTAACTTGCTGAACCAGCTCTCATTTCACAGGCCAGTATCGATGCCATCCTCAGCTGGGTGGAATGAAGGGGCAGGTCTCCTTAACATTTTAAAGTATTTCCATAATCCATTACACAGGATTAGCAGTGTAACACCTACAAAGGTCATGGAGTTTGTCTGCAATAACAAATTCAGGGAGGGGAAGTTTCCCCCAAGCTGTTTACTGTTTTAAGAAATGTACATTCCCCGAGTGAAAAATAATTCTGAATTTTTTTCACCTTTAGCACAGTTCTATATTTTCAGTTGATGCTACAAAAACAGGGTAATATGACCTAAATATTGCAGTCTAAATTTCAGGAAGTTTCCCCCATGCAAACCTATTCCACAAACAACTTTAATTCTGTTCCATTATCTTAACTACACCAGAAAACACTGTTAAAACTATGCCTGGCTGCTCTGCAGCAGGGGCAGTGAGCATACAAAGTAAATCTGGAGATAATAAAAGTAGAATGAAGGCAAAGGCCCCACAACTATCTGTCTCCATTTGCTCAGGAATCTTGAAGCTGCTACTGTTGAAACAGGAGCTGTATACATACATCCAAGTGGATAAATCAAAGGATAGTGAAGCTCAGGGCTGGAAATATCCATCTATCCATTCATTCTTTTATTAAGAAGTAAACGCAAAACTTGTGTTTCTAATCCTATGATTATCAACAACAAAAAAGCCCACCTGCACTTTGCCTGACTTGCAGTGACAGCGTGCCACTTGATAAATCATTAAAAATAAGAAAATGCAATGTGTAAACTTAAACATCTTAAATCATCTGAGGTAGCTGATCTGTTGACCTTTAGCTGGGACTCAGATTTGGAAGGGCCAGTTGGATGCTCCACGTGCCTCTGCCCTTCCTGCCATAGGTGGCTCTGCAGGTCAGCAAAGCCCCCAGACTGATTTTTGGCTCCCTGAAGAAGAGGAAGCACCCCCAGAACACAATCTCCTGGATCTCCTGGAGTTGCCTTATAATAATTAAGAAAAGAAGATGCATTTCAGTGGCTGTGTCTGCCCTGCTGCAGTTCTGTGCTCACCCATGGGCAGCACAGAACTGGGTGTGTGGGAGCTGGGGCCAGCACTGTCCCACACACCAGAGCAGGATGGCAAAGCCAACAGCACTGACCAACTCCAGAGGCACAGCTCTAACACGAGGAAAATGTGCACTGCATCCCAAACTCCTCTGACCACTGAAGCACACGCAGGCAACCATGAAACTGTGGCACTCAATTTTCAGGTGAAATGCTAAATTAGGTACTTTTCAAACCCCTCACCATGGCCCTACAGAGCTCCAAACTGAGAACGATTATTCTTTCTTACTCACTCGGAACTTCTGACGTCCAAGGAAGCGCTCTGCTGGTAGAGGAATGACTTCATTTCCCAGGGTTCCTTTCCTTTTTATTTTATCAGAGATTTATCAGCTGTTATGATAAAACAACAGCAATGCTGGCTTGGAACTCCTGCAGCACGTGCTGCATGGTCTGAGCCCTGTGAGCTGGTGGTTCCATGAGGCTGCAGCGTGCCTGGGGAGGCAGGAGCAGCAGCACTGCCAGCCTGGCTTGGACCCGCACATGAAGGCAAAGAGAATCTATGAATATTTAAAATCTCATGAATTTTAACCAAAGTCGTTAATGATTGATTAAATACTCTTAAAAAAAAACCCCAACTGTTTAAAAATCAATTTGACAGTAACATCCACTGCTCGGAGTAAAGCTGACTGAAAAGTCAAACGTGAAAAGTAGAAAATCACACCTAATAATTCTTTATTCGGTAATATAATTTAAGACAGAAGATGCTTTTTTTATTATTAGATAAGGCAAGCATGTTTTATAAATGTAATTGCAATTTTCAAGTCATGGTTTTACACATTTTATTTGACCTTCAATTTCTGTCCTTGCTTCATACGAGCCAAATCTCAAGTGAAAAGCAACCACTCTCCCTTAATGTCATTAACCTTTTCTGAAGAATTTAGAAAGAAAACCACAAGATTCTTGAGCTAACTAAGTGCTCCACAGCTGTGTGAGATACGGTATCACTTTCTGGTTAATATACAACCATGCCAAATTTTACAAGTGTGTGACTAGCTGCAAGCCATGTGTTTTGTATTACTCTTCCTAATCAACGGGAATGAGCTCTCACTTAGGAAAAGTTCAAATTATTTAATTCAAATTTCCTTGTTTATCACTTGAATCATGAGCACAACCAGTGATTTAAATCACTTCAGCTGTAAAGAGTCCTTGCTGAGTGGCAGCCAGGATCCTACGGGCTGTGGGATGCTGGTGGCCAATGGAGCTGGGACACAGCGAGCTCTGGCTGGGTGGCATCTGGGAGAGCCATGGATCCTGGATCCATGTGGGGCCATGTGGAGCCTCTCCAGTGCCACAAGGCATTGATGAGTGAACACTTCTGTCCTGGAGCAATTCTTTTTGGTAGTAAATACAACATGGTGACTCCCGTGGGTGCCTGTGGGATCAGGACCCAAACACGTTTAAACACACCAAGTGCCCAGTGCACATCAGGTGGATGCACTGACCATGAAGTAACTGGAACAAAATAATTTTTGTAGGATCTGGAACGTCAAGTTTATTTGTAACAGGAGCTCTGGCACTCCACCAGAGGCAAAACCACTAATTACATGTATTTTTAAAACTTTCACTAGCAGATCACTTAAAACTTCTGGGATAAGGATTCCCAGTTTACAGCACAGGATTATTTGTGCTCTCCCCACACTAACCATAGACAACTTTGCATTAACTCTCTAATTTATCAGCTGAAATTAAAGTATTTTTTAAAAGCACATGTCCTCATACATCTGCCATTTGGTGGAGGATGCACATGCCTGCAGACATCAGTGCAGAGATTTTGGAACGTGGTGCTTCCTGCTACAGCCCAGCATCATGCACACGCTGAGTTTATTCTACCTGACAGTGCCAGCAGTGATTTGCTGTAACAAATATTAGATAATGAGGATCTCTCAAGAAAGAAGAGTAGATACAAACACAAAATCCTACTTTGTGACGTATCTCCCATCACTGGTCACCATACAAAAAGCTGTGTTTGCAAAATACATGATAAAATTGGTGTCAGTAGTTATTTGGATTGAACATTGCTACTGCTGCCTGACAGTGCAATGAAAAGAATTAATCTTCTATGTACGTATATTGTGGTTTGGAGTGCCATTTGTATTTATTTATGATCATGGATGGAGATTTTTCTCCTATTTGAAATACTCATCTTGATCAAAGTCTGGGCAAGTTACGATGCCTAAAATTTACCTGGTAAAACAGATTTACCTACTTGTAACTCTACTTATAGAGTATACATGCACATCTCAAACTTTAAAAAACAACCAACCTCTCTCCCTGAAACACCAAAACTGAAGTAAAGGCAAGCCTCTGATGAAGACACAACTGCTGTGGGGAGAAGTTGCAGTTCAAGGTGTCACACACACAATTAGCACAGCCACTGCAGTTTATACACAATATTAATCTTTGCTCTGAGCAAAAATGAGAGTTCATTATCCTCCAACCTGTTACCTGTATGCACTCAACACTTGTGCCATCTTGGATCAAATCTTTACAGAAAAAAAGAGAACCACACCTATTAGCTTCTTAACAATGACCAAGTGTGAAGTCGGAGGACCCTTCTGACCTCACTGCACACACCCCAGCCAAGACAAGTGCATCCCCCTGTGCCACAAACACAGCAAATTCAGATGTCTCAGCCTTGACATGCTGTCACCTCAACGCCCATCACTGCCCTGCTCATGGACAGCAGGGACCAGGACAGCAGTCTGGGCTCACTCAGCACAGGCACTCTGCAGAGCTGGGGAGAGGCAGATGCTAAATCTGTGAATTTTCTGGACGTGGTAGCAGCAAACTGGCATTACAAGAGCAGGCAGTCCATTCCCTTCCCAAATTGCCATATGTTAATTAATCCAGGTCACTCAGATCCCATCAGCTGCCACAGGCAGGTTCTGGTGCTGGTTGCCAGTGTACACAAGCAGCAGGAGCAAATGAGAGCCTGCTTCAACTTGCAAGGGTGCAAAACTCAGCATGAGGAGAGCAGGTGGGTAATGGCTCCATTTTACACCTGAGGAAACAGCCATGGAGAGTGAGATGGCATCCCAGGATAACAGAGCCACTAGCAAGCCTGGAAATAAAATTAATCACCTCATTTCCTCTCCTCAGCTTTGCTATCACCATCATTGCAGGGCAGTTTTGTACCACATCCACGCAGGGAAGTTCTTGACTCTGTGAATTCAAAAGGCTAAAGCAACAGCTGAATATTCACCACTCAACAAAAAAGAATTAATAGTCTGTAGAGAGCAGAGAGAAGCTCTCAGTGCATTTGACAGCTGCTCCTCCACACTGTGGAGGAAGGTGGGATGGGGTGCCTGCAAACCACCCGCCTGCAGCTCCCATTGGCCCTGCAGTGCAAACAACCCTTCCTCCTCACACTCATTCCCACAGCAAAAATTACTTGTGAGGATGGAGACATAACCCCAAGCAACACAGGGCTGAGAGAGAGGGAGGATTTACTATCAGTTGTAAATGGGGAGGGGAGAACTGGCCCAGAGCAGTGGGCTGGGCTAGCAGGAGGCAACTGCACCCAGCTTTTGCTGCTCTTCATTCTCTCTGTAAAAAAAATAAAATATGCAGGCACCCCTGAAAGTGCCATTGCTGGTACTCGCCGGTCAAACCCTGTGCTCCCAGGTGGCATTCCCTTCAAAAGGGTGGAAGGTACAGGGAAAGACTTCTGGAAAAACCAGGCTACTAGGACAAAAATTAAACTGCCCCTAAAACAGAGAGAGTGAGAAACAAACAGCTATTTTTAAAATAAAATTTACTCAAACTCCTTCTTTTCAGTCTTGAAATTCCTATTTTACAGGCAGACCAAGCTTCTTGTGATCAGGTTGAAGTGCTGAATCTGGCTGCAGTGTTAATCAAGAGCAAGGTCATGCAACTCGTTCAAATATCCAGCCATGATTCTCTGGTGCCCACTTGATATTAGATTTTATATCAACTCACCTGCAGAAATATATGAAATTTGTACAAAAAAAACTCATCTTTTCAGCTCCTTTCATTTACAGGCATTATTATTTCAACGGAATATAATTAGCAAAAGTGCTTCTTGCATTTGTAGGAAACATAATAGTTCCAGTTACTTAGACAGGAAAAAAAAATTAGAATAAAACTAGCTAGTAAAGAATTGTCTGTTAAAAGCACAGACATCAATTAAACTCATTTTTGATTTGCAGCTGAGTAAATCCAAAAGAATAAATCTTGAGGACAAAAGCTCTCAGTATGAAAATCATTGTAACATCTGTGAGGTCTCACAATACCACTGCGCCTTTATGAAGCCAATATACAAATTAAAAGGATTAACTTGGGCACTGAGAAAATCCACATTTTATTTTGGGGTCATCTCCAGAGGTCTATTAACCTTTCAAGGTACTGTGAATAAACACTCATACACAAGTGACACAGGAACTGAGAGGACCCTGAACTAATCCTCCATAGGCAAGGTTACTTATTGGAAAAAAACAAGTTGAGGCACATGTGAGTGAAACTGGTTGTGTAACTGATCATTTCAGAGACTTTTTTTGAGAAGATATTGAAAGGGGATCCATAAATCTGTGCCTCAGTAATGTTACCACGGCCTCCCATTTGCAAAGGCGTGAATTCAAACTCCACAAATTGGAAAAAATACTTGTACTCTACTTACACCCAGCACCCCTCCCACCCGTGTGAGAAACGAAGCTGGATCAGCACGTGAACAGCCCCCCAAAGTCATCCTATTGCTCTGGATTGGTTAAAAATGACATCCTCTTTGTTCACCCCAGCTCCAGTGGAGTTAATGCTTCCAGCACAGCCTGCTCTGTGGCACAATGTTTGCATTGTAATATTTCAGGGAGAGATGCCATTGTAAACCGAAAGGGTAAACCCTGGAGTGGAGAGAGCAGGTCTGCAGGAGCACCTTCCCTCCCAGCGCCAGTCTCCATCCTGGCACAGATCAAGGGCACAAGGGGATGTCCCAGATGCCCAGCTCTGGATCATGGGCACGCCTGCATGGACCAAAGTCTACCCCATGCAGCTGGCCTTGGGAAGGAATTTATTTTGCATTTATAAACAAGCAGAAAAATCCTTTGGTGCGGTAGTAGAACCTTTATCACTACTTTATCACTACTTTGAATCCTTTGTACTGCATGGCAGAAGGCCTGGGGTACTTTGAGGTTGTATGGGCTATTTGGTGTCTATTTGCAAAATGAAGAGACTAAACATCAGAGGATATATGATCAAAACACATGGTACCTATAAACAGAAGACTGGAAAGACCAAGTGCGTGCGTGTAAAACCCACTGACACCACCAGGGCAGCACCTTTATGACTTTTTCTCCTCCCATGCCATAGGAATTTGCATGGCTGATGAGGACATCTCAGCACAAAGCAATCTGAAAAGTTGATTTCAATCAGTGGCGTAATCAAAGCCTCACTATTGCAAAATAATATGATTAAACACTCCATTATTTCAAACGCCACGGCACTAAGCAGATCCTTGGAGGGGAGTACTTTTGTGCACTAATCCATGCATGTAATTATCGATATGCTTTCCCATGCCCTATTCAAATGCTCTCCCCTGAGGCTTTTCTTCCACTTACACTAGGGGAGGAAAAAAAAAGCCGATCAGTTCAGTTTAAAGAACAAGTTGTATAACTCTTTTTGATCTACTGCCTGAAGGATCAAATAAGGAATCCTACCAGCTGTAACATCAGAAGCAAACGATAGGGCTCTGCTTGCCCCAGTGGCCACCACCCTGTGCCAGCAGCACGGGCAGGACACGGCTGTGCCCTGTGCAGGGACACGCTGCCACCCTGGCTGCTGCCAGAGCACCTGGGACAACAAGAGCCTCATGTCTGAGCACCACGTGAGACTGCAAGGAAAAGGGTACCAACAGATGGTTTAATACAAGGCTGCACATCTTTAATGAAACTTAAGGATGTAAAAATGAAAAGCAATTAAAGGACAAGCAATTTGCTCTGCAAGAGATTAGAGAGATGCAAAGCAATGCCCACACTGGGTTTTCAGGGCATGTGTTGACCTGCCCATGCTGAGAACAGCACCAGGCTGGCACCAGCACTGCCATGTTTAAATGGATCTGATCCTACCAGCCTCCTTCTAGAGCAAATCATCCAGAAGACAAAAATCACCAAATGTAGTCAAGAGCATCAAAGACAGTGTATTAAAAAGAGGAAAGAGAGGTTTCAGGGCAAGCACAGCCCCCGTGCTCACAGGCAGGGACCCCAGAGCAGCTGGTGCTGGGCACAAAGAGGCATGGCTAAAGCCAGCCCCAATCCCCACTCCATGCACTTTCTATCAGACAATCTGTAAAGAAGCAGATTCCCATTTCCTGGTGGTTTTAACAGACCAATAGAACCAAGAGGCAGAGAGCCTTGGCTGCAGCTTGCACACAGGCAGCAGCTCTCTCAGGAGCTGGGGGACACAGCTCCTGGCACCCGTGTGTGTCCTAGTAGCCAATAAGATAACGGAATGACACATTTCTTCTGCTTCAAGTTAAAAATACAAAGGGAATTTCAAACATTTAGAAGCTAACATTATTCACTTTGATCTTTAAAAATATAACACCATCTGTAGCCGTCAGATTTACAGTACAGATCTCAGATATGTACATTATTTGTTGGTATAAAAAGCTGTCAGCAGCCCCAGTGCAAGAGTGAGGATCCTCTGGCAAACTCCTGAGTTTCAGAGAGAAGAGCTACTAACCTGAAAAACTTAACCAACAGGTTATTCATGGGCAACACAGCATCTACAAAACAAAAAACCACCACTTCCGCTGCCAGAAACCCCACAAAACTAAATCCCTGCAACACTGCAAAGTGTACATATTTGCAGGTAATGTTGGGGGAAACTTACACAGAAATTCCTGAACCCCAACAGCCACCTATTTCTCATCCCTATAGAGCTGTTCCCTAGGCACGTCTCATTTCTGTGTGTCAATGCCTCCAACATTGTAGGTTATATACATGTTATACAAAGTGTGGGGTATGGAAGGATTTCGTTTCAAATATTAGCATTTTTGAAGCTATGCTGGTTCCATAACTACAGCTACCAAGCAAATGTGCCAAAAAAATTACATTTTCCTGTCAGCAGAGTCTCAAAAATTAGTGTGGGCTGGCTGAAAATTTGTAGAATAAACAAAAACACAGCACACATGCCTTTTATAAACTTATTATGCAAGATGAGTTTGGGTAATATGCAAAACCAAACAAAACATTCAGATTATTTTCTGGATATGCATTAGCTATTCCAAATCTAACCCCAGTTTTAAGGAGGTGACAGTCCTGAGGGGCCAGGCTAGGACACAGGCCAGGGGACAGATTGGCAAGAGCAGTCAAAAGTCAGAACCCTTATAATGTCAGATCATTAATAGCTTTAAAACCAAAAGGCCTTGACCTTTTAAAAGAATACATTCACTCTGCTGAAAAACTCTCTTCTCACTTTTCTGAAGTCAAACAAGAAACCCTGGAAATAAATTCTTACCTATATGATGTTAATGATGACTTTTCTCATGTTTGTAGTATTTAGCATTTTGTGCCTTGGAAACTAATACAACAGGAGAGGACATAATAATTTTTTTGGCTGTGATATACTCTGTCCTGCTGGTATTTCTTGATTGAAAGACTGCACATAAATCTGGCTTTGCCTTATGAAATTAAGGTCTACTAGACATTAAAAAAATCCAATTAGTGCTACAAAAATTAAGGCATACCATTTCCTCAGTCTCATTTACACTAATATAGACTTTTTTCCTTTCTGTCAAGGGTGAAGGACACAGCTGAATGATGGGATTTTTTCCATCTCATTTATATATTGATGTAATAAGGGCAGACAGGTAGGCCTATGCAAGTGCTGATTGTGTCAGCAGCCCAAGTGGCCAGGACTGTGAATATTGTCACTTATAGATTGATAAATGGACTACATGGACTAATTGTATCCCAGCGTCTCTGGACAGATGGCAAATCTTACAGCCATATGGTGATTATTTCCACTGAGCTGAAAGTATATTAACACTTACCAAATGTTTAAAATGATGAGACGATCTAAAATAATTTTTCCATGAAGGGAGATGAAAACAATGGTCTGGGCTGGGGCTGGGCTGTGTCCCAGGATTCCCGCTCCGTGCAGCTCCAGGGCCCGCGGGCAGCGCGGATATCGATGGAGCTGTGCTGGCCCTCAGCTGGAGCTCAGACCTCTGTGAGCACCCACAGGGCACAGTGTGCCTCATTTCAGCTCTCCTGCACAGCCCTGCTCACTGCCACTCTCTGCCCTGAGACACACGCTTCCTTCTCCTGCTATGTCTCATTCCCTCTCTTCTCTCGCTATGTCTCATTCCCTCTCTTCTCTCTGGGTGAAAAGACACTGAAGTTACTGTCCTGCTTCTAAAGGCAGCCACACACCCAGCCCTGCCCCCTGCAAATCCAGCCCAAAGCCTGAACACAGGATCTGTGGAGCAGGACTGACTCAGCAATGTGTGCCTGCAGCCCAAAAAGCCAACCATGTTCTGGGCTGCATCCCAAGAACGGGGCAAGGGAGGGATTGTCCCCCTCTGGCTGCTCTCGTGACACCCACCTGGAGCACTGCATCCAGGTCTGGGTCCCCCAGAGTGAGAAGGATGTGAAGCTGTTGGAGTGAGTCCAGAGGAGGGCACACAGGATTAGAGGGATGGAGCACCTCTCATCTGGAGATAGGCTGGGAGAGTTGGGCTTTCAGCCTCCCAGTACCTAAAGGGGCTACAGGAGAGCTGGAGAGGGATTTTATACAAAGCCGTGTAGTGAAAGAACAAGGGGGAATGGCTTTAAACTGAAAGAGGGCAAGTTTAGATTAGATAATAGGAAAAAAATCTTCCCTGTGAGGTTGGTGAGGCACTGACACAGGTTGATCAGAGAGGTTGTGGATGCCCCATCCCCGAACATGTCCACAGCCAGGCTGGATGAGGCTTTGAGCAGCCTTGTGCAGTGGGAGGTGTCCCTGCCCATGACAGAGAGGTTAGAACTACATGATCTTTGAAGTGCCTTCCAAGCCAAACCATTCTACAACTATGAACACACTAAATGCATTTTGCTGTCCCCACGCCTGCCCTCAAGAGAGGAATCAGCTGGGAGGGGACAGAACCATGGCCCAGCAATGCTGTGAAACAGATCAAAGAGCTGAACAGTGACCGGAGGCTCACCCTGCTCACTGCCAGCTCTGTGGCCAGTGTGCAGCGCTGCTCCAGCACGGAGCGGGCGGCTCGGCGTGCTCGCCACTGCACACAGAACACACCAGCCTGACACCCATCCCCTCCAGGAGACCATGCAGCACTGGACTCACCCTTCAGAACAACGGCAGAACACACGCAGGACACCTGATCCTCCTCTGCTCTGAGCTACTGCTTATTTATCCCTAACAAATGCCAGCAAAATCAGCTCAAATTCTCCACAGATGTTTATGCTAGAATAATAAATCCATATTACACAAGTTAAATGGTTTTCTGCTCCACTTTCAGAACAAAATTCTGAACATTTATTTGTTTTAAAATGGGATTGAAAATAATGTTTTGTACTCTGCAGTAATTTGTTTTGCACGCACTTTCATGATAGGAAAGTCCCTGCTAGTGGAAATAGCCACCTCCCTTGCTGGGGGAGAAAAAAGTTCAGGTATCAGTTTCCCCTATTTGCCATAAGTAAATTACAGCAAGCCAAGAGCTGGAAACTGCCCTCTTCACAGTCCCTGTGATCTAAAATTAATGCCTGGTGTTGGTATGCAGAATGGATCAAGTACTTGCTCAGCCACTGAGGACAAGGTGCCAGCTGGTGAGAAATTCTTACTATGCTTTTCACACATTCACACTTTAGCACCCAAAGAATTAAATCGATTTGATTTGTAAGGTCTCTTTTGCAGGTCTCCCTAAATACAGGGTTTTTTTTTTTTAGGAAGCTTTACTACCCCTGAAAGGCAGCAAAAGAGCATTTCAGTTCCATTTCTCCCTAGACAACGCAGACTAGCCCTGTGTTTTTCCATGTGCCTCCCAGCCAACACTGACCCAGGTCTGGAGCTGCTGCCACCCAGGGCTCCGGCCAGGCTGTGCCCCCAGGCAGCAGCAGCAGCTCCAATGTCACCACAGGGGAAGGAGAAGTGCCAAAAAGGAGATGGAAAAAGAGAAGAAGGAGGGGAAAAGTAACTTAACTCCAAGGTGCAAAGTCTGGACCACTTGTTAAACTCAGGGAAACCTGCTGTTCTTTTATGGAGTAACAGACAGCACTGAGCCATCCCAAATCGTTCCCAGCGGTTGCGTGTCTATTTTGTCTTCTGGCCAATAATTCAGAGTTCATCCTGTAAAGCAGCTGATGAGCATAAACTCTTTCCAGTACAACCTCCTGTCACTTGTGCTAATTTAACAGTTATTGGGAAGGGTGTTGGAGATCACTGCAATATTACTTTGATATTTCACAAGAGAAGCTGTATAGAGTTGCACAATATTGCTCTCCCTCCAAAGGACAAGGATGCCAATTCATAAGGCAGGGAGGAAAGACCAAGCAGGGAATGCAAAGTGGATTAGATATTTTGATTCCTTTCCAAACTCTAAGCTTAAAATATAAAAAACTTTGGCAACTTCTCCCCCATAGAATTTGAAATGCTAATTTCTAACTCAGTGGAGAAAAGTTCTTGCAAAGATCTGAACAATACGTATGCAGGATTATTACTTTGCCACTGAAAAATTTAGAACAGACCTTCCCTGAAGAGGGAAATGCAGGTAACCACAACCACAGGAGAGGTGTTTACCTCAGGCTTAGGTCCAGCTGATGAAGGAAGTTGTCTCTACAGCCCTCTGCAAAACCACAGACTTTGCAGAGAAGTCTGGGAAGGAAAAGCAGGGCGAGAGAGATTGTTGGGAGCATCAGGCTGCACACAACCACGTCCTTGATGCATCTCCCATAATATACAATTCTGAAGGTCTCAGAAAACACATGCTCAGAACCTTCTGGCTGGGGAAAGTCTTGGAGAATCACATGGAAACTTTAAAGACATTATTTGTCCTTCGGAGCTCTCAAAAGACAAAGTGGAATTTCACATTGTGCACAAATACCCATTCCCCTGCTCGAAAGCACACAGGAAGGTGAAAGATGCTCAGAGGAGAAAGAAAAGTTCCCCAGGGAAGCATGAACACATACACACTTCTGGATCTGACTGAGAGGAGATGAGCAGCCTCCCCATCTACCCCAAATAACTCCTAAACCAACAATTCCCTCACCAGAGCGTGGGATCTGGTCCTTGCTTCACAGCTATTGTGTTTCATTGTCACTGAGATTACAGACTCGAGCTTTTAACTCCATTCCCTTGAATTTGGGTGGGTGTAGTGAAGTGACAGATCCCTGTTCTCAGCCAAGCCAGCTTCTGTTCTTCTTGAAAAGGACCATAAACCAAATTAGACTGGTTTTTATGAATGAGCATTTTTAGGAGACACTTGAAATACAAGTTTATGAGGAACACCTCTATAAACAACACGGAACAGAAAATTAGCTATCTCCTGTAATGGACTACATAAGTGACAAACAGCTGTCAAACATAAAATAACCATGAAAGAGAGAGTTTAATTCACCTGTGTGCTGTTAAGTTTTAGGCAACTAAATCTCCTTTATTATTTCATAAAATAATAAATTTGTCCCTATCACAGCTGGAAGAGAGGGGATTGTTATGACAATCACTGAATTTAACATGAACATGAATTGAGTGCAAAGATACTTTTATCTCCTCCTTGTACACCCAAGGGCAACAGCTCTGGCCTTGCTGTACCCTGTGTCCATGAGCACTGCCCACTTTCTCTCCTGTCTGGGCAGAACCTCCTGGCAGGTCAGGGAGGAGTACTGCAGCTTTAGGGCTTTTTTATCAGGAGTTTGGACCACATGAGGGTGTAAGAAGTAGGGACTTCACCTAGAGGGGCAGTGCTTAGGTACATCTTATGTACAGACCACACAAGATAAAGACCCAGCACAAGTAATATTAAGAGATTTAAAAAAAAAAAAAAAGTGAACAAAGGAAAGTGAATATATACTGTATTAGTGTTTAAGAGAGAGGGTGAAGTGGCTACACTTTCTCTTTTGTATAAAGGTAGAAGGAGATTAAACTGACCACCTCGTAGTTGTCAAGTTGTGAAATCCCACTTGCATGTCAGGACATGCTACACAGTGGGAGTGTGCTTATGGAGGGACACTGGAATTATCCAAACTGACAGCTCTGGGAGAAAGTTAAGCTAATAGGGACTGACGACATCACCTTCAGGATTGGCATCACATCATCCTGCATGCCAGAAACTGCTCTATCCCAAAAGGTAGGATCCTCCAAGGGCAGTTATCATCAACTCTCTGCAAGCCAAATCTGCCTCTTGGAGGCATGGAACAAGTTTTAAATCTGTAATTCATACAAACTTATCCATGTGATTTGGAGGACTTGGGGTGGTTGGGGGACACAGGGACAAGTGTGCCGTTGCCATCTTTGCATCAATGTCTGAACCACCCACCAGAACGGAGCTCCTGCCTCGTCTTTAGACACCACCATGCTGAAATAAATGATAAAAAGGTGTCAGACTCTCCCCACATTTCCCACGCATCCTCCAAGCAGCACGATGCCCCAGCACAGCCCTGAGTGCTGGCTGGGGACATTCGGCACTTCTCATCTCAGAGAGCTTCTCCAGCCTTTTTCAAATGCTCTTACTGAACATTTTCAATATCACAAAACATCATACGTTCCCACAAACAACTGCAGAGAGACATTTCAGATGTGTGCCACAGATTCATAGTGGGAAGCTGCAATACAAAAGCCTGATAAAACCAGGGAATGAAACAAAGGCAAAGTGTTCCTGTCACAGATTACAGAGCAACTCACCAACAGCAGAGAACTTGAGTCAGTCATTGCAACACAATTAACATGAGGGGAGGAGAGAGTGTACGCTCTGAAGTAGTACCTTTCAAAAGGAAAAGCTTTGAGCACTCCCCAGCTCTGGCTATACTGTTCTTCTTTCAGGGATGAAACAATAAGTAATTGAATACTAAAAATAAGATGCTCACACCTCCACATATAAGATTAAGATTTCCCTTCAGAGCCAAGCAAGATTAAAATTTTGTATTTTTTTTTCTCCCTCAAGACATACAGTGGTTCCATATCTGAGGAGAATCTACTGCAAAGCGTTAAGCAAACAACAAGTATTTATTCAGTCAGTACTCATACAGCACCATTTCACAGTTCCACAAGGAAGGATCCTCACTACAAGCAGAAGCAGCTTTAGGAAAAAATATTTTACAAGCTGGCTACACATTTTTAAATGTATTCCACAGAGGCCTTTGCTGTCTTGCTGCACTGAGGTACTAAACACTGCCTGATAAGAATGCAGTTGCAGCATTATTATTATTATTATTATTATTATTATTATTATTATTATTATGAAAATCCTAATGGGGAACAACACTGGCAGCTTTGGAGGGCTCTCCCAGGCCTCTTGATGCATAGGCAGAGAAGTGCAACTTTTACAAAGATTTTCTTTTTGAATCGCAGAAGGGTTCAAGTTTCTAAATCCTGTAGGCTGCAGTGAAACTTGCAGATGGAAAGGAAACAGTTTGTCCCTTCAGGAATTCTTACAATCTTACATTTTGATAAGCCACGTCAAATAAATAAAATCAGATCAGTGCACGGAGGAGGCAGGAGAGGAGGACGCAGTGCCACAGAAGGGAACAGGTTTGCACAGTAGGCAGCACTCAGTGCTGCTCACACTTTCATCACCCTCTTTTCCCTCGTTCCCCTGTCTCAAATCTGCACGCTCCTGCTCCATGACAAAGCCACCGTTGTTTTGAAGCCGAAGCTCTTGCTAGCCCTCATACATGAAGCCCACAAATCCTAGAACACCTACACAGCAGAGCCTCCTGCTCCCCTATGAGTCATTAAGCAGGCTGTCCCGCTTGCTGATGTCAGCCAGCAACATCCATTTTTTTAAACAAATCCTAAAACGCCTCGAGCATCAATTATTTAAAATATTATCTTCATTTTAATCCTGACCCCAGTGGCAAAATTACCATTACGAAGCAATTCCAAGTGATGCAGAGGGTCCACCAGGCTCTAACAGTTGCTACGTCAGTGAGGAGTGAGCAGGCAGCTCCTGTGTCACACATGAGCTCAGCACAGAGCACCCGAGCCGGCAGCAGCGGGCAGATTCCTCTCACAAACAGGCAGAGAGCAGCCAGGATGTGTCACCAAAAATACAATCCAAGATCAACTGCATCATCCAGTCTCACCGTGTACCTTTTGCATGAGTGTGCATTACACAAGCCCTACTCACGCCATCCCTAACCTGGGCTGGGTGGTGCGTGGCTGTGGCGCAGCACAAACCTTCCCACACACTAATTGTCTACTCCCTGCCTAATTGCTCCTGCCATTAAAAGGGCTTCTTTAATGCTCAAGCTTAAACACTTCCTGCCTTCCTCTGAAGGCAGTGCCCTTGTCACATTCTGAGGTTTAAGAACAGGATCATCAGCTATTTACAGTGTACAGCTGAATTATCAGAGTTGAAATACGTTCCTCTGAGCACATTTACATCCTGAAGAGCCACGACCAAATCACAGGATAAACAAGGCACAGGCTGTGTTTGCAGTGCACAGAGTGCAAAAGGCAATGGAGAGCATTCAAGGTGAAAGCAGACACAGATCTGACCATGTAGCAGCCTTGAGGAATGAGGACTTTCCCACTCTGCACACACCCTATCACAAAGTCAACAGGAAAACCAACAGCTGATTCAAAATGCTTACGCGTCCCTAAGTGTACGCTCATGGGTGAGGCTATTTATCTTAGGCACTGCAATAACAGAGCCAAATGAATGAATAAAATGAACACACAGCACTGCAGAAAATCCAGATGCAGGCTAATGCCCTTGCTCTTGGGGTCTCAGCAAACTCACCATCCTTCTCTGCCTGATTCAGTCATGCTGGGAATACGTTTAAACAGTTTGAGACACTTTATCAGATCTTGGATCAGTTTTTAAAGTTTCAGTTTAAAGGAACTGAACATCAAATAATTCTTCTTAACATTTCAAATTATGCCTTTGTTATCAGGAGACCTACTCACCATTCTCTTTTCAAATAGAAAGAAGGGCTTGAGGGACATCCCAGCTTTGTGGATAATATTATATTTATAAGGTTTTTCTCAAGTGATAATCAAATTACAGTGGTAATTAATGAGGTTAGCAGCTGAAAGCAACTTAACTATGATAACTCCCAGCATCAAGTTTTCTTTCTGCTCACTCTTTCTACAGCATAGTAGAGCAAATGTCCAAGAAATTTGCAGAACACTCAAACTAGTTGTGGCACTGGCAGATTTCTCCTCTCGTAATTTGGTGAATTTATCTGCAGCAGATCCTATAAATTCAGTTATGTGCACCTGTCTGCAGTGCCGTGAACTCCTCACATAGCTGTGAGAGGTGAAGTCACTTGGAGCAAACACTGTTACAGGTTTGTTCACTCACCTGAACACAACCACACCAAAACTCTTAAGCATGCACGAATCATTATGAGGATCTGGCTATTTAGTCTTTTTTTTTTTTTCCTCTTCCACCCACCCCACCAAGCTCCCTGCCTCTCTAACCTTACACAAATGAGTTCAACATAAGCAAGGGACTACACACTATTGAGGTCAATGGAGCTTTCCCATCATTTCAGTGAACCCAAATACTGCTCCAGAACACAAAGTTCTGACTTTTCCACAGACACCTGTATCTGTACACAGACACAGAATTCTCCAAATCAGAACAATACCCATTTATATCTACCCTGCAAAATGGAAACAGCTATGTCAGGAATCAAGGCTGTGAAGAATCAAGCACCCCCAGCCAGCTGCTTCAAAAACCACCTACCAGATCTCAGTGTCTCTCCTTGAACACCAAAACCATCACCAGCTGTATATAATCTGCCCCCCTGAGCTATGCTGGGGACTGAACTGAAGCTGCTGACCTTAGAATCTCAAAAAAAGAGTCCCTGAGCTCACAGTACCAACTCAGCTGTGCTCAGGCACACTCTCATCCCAGCCCTACTTGGAGGGACCCTGGACTGCAGCGACAGCCTGGAGTCATTCTCTGCCTGCCACTCCCAGGGTCCCAGGCTGCCCCCTTCCCTTGCAGACAGATGGCCTGGCCAAACTTTGGAGGGAGCCAGCACGAGACTCCCATGGATTTCAGTGGAGATGGATGAAAGCCAAGGTGAATTTCCTCCACAACAACACTATTCCCTGCCTCAGAGCTTCTCAGGCAAAGCTCATCACCATGGTTTCTGAAGTGCTGCTGGTACCAGAAAGTGAACACCCTCCAAAATTACTGTCTTCCTACAACACGAGCTTCATCACACCTTCTGCTTTGTTTAAGTCCTTCATTCCTCACACTCACATTAGTTTTTGCCTTTTATTCCCCAAATAAAGCCACGTGTCGGCTGATGGACATTAGTACTGCTGACAGCAGAAGGGAGGAGAGCAAGGCAGACTTCCCTGATCTCTCAAATGTCAGTGCATGGTAAAAACATCACATATGGCTGCCCTCAGTAATACAGCCCCAACTGCCCCTTTCCAGGAATATATCACAGGGAGAAGAGAGTTTTGTTCAGGAGACCAATCTCCTTAAGGTGAGGTTGCTTCACTGCCTGATCCAGGCTTAGAAACTCGCCTTTTCCAAACTTCCTGGTGCTCGGCTCAAAGCTCACCTGGAGAGGCATGGATGGATCCCAGCTGGAGGGGACTAAATCACCCCACTAGCCCCTGAGGAAGCAGCAAAGACAAGACATCTCATGTCAGACTACAGAAAGGTCTGTGAGCTAGTTCACTATTAACCCGTACAGCACACACTTCTACACAGTTGTGCAGCCTTCTGCAATAATTTCTAACACTCAGAGGCCTGATTGTCATTTTGATGTGATTTAGAAAACAGAATTAAAATACAATTTTAATGCTAGAGGGTATTTAAATCGGTTGAGTTTTAATCCAACAGATAATATAAATAACAGCTTCAGCAGCAGCAAAGAGATTTACAGGTCTAATCCAAACTGGATACTTGTCACACACCTCATAACAGAAATTATTTGTAATGGATAGATTAGGAAATACAAAGATACTAAAGAAATGAAAATAATAAAAGAATTCAGGCACAGATGAAACAGCTATCCAACACCTTCTTAAATCAGCTAATACCTAAACCTCAAGCATCTTTGAAACTGTAAATTTAACTTAGACTGCTTAAACCAAAGTCACACTGAGTCAGACCACGGCTATTAGATGAGTAGCTGCAGCCCACTAACATCAGAGACACTTCCTTGATTGTGTCAGCCCTTGGCTTGCAACAGCAACAGACAAAGCAGGAGGTATTTTCAGACACAGATTTCTACAGCTGGAAATGTGTTACATTGTGGTTTTCAAATAGCTGAATTTTAAGCTCTGAGACGATTGAGGTAACAGCAGCTATCAGATATGCTGTGTAGAAGAAAGAGGTGATTTGGAAAAAGATTCATTCCCTTTAAAGGAGACATTCGTTCAGCAAGATTCTTAACAGTGGCTTGACCAAAATACAGTGGTTTTCAGTCAGCAGCAACTTTCACATTGACTTTTATGGACACTGGAGCAGATTTTTTTTCTAGGTCACTTTTTTCTAAGTTGTTTTCATATCCCCTGTATTACAGGCATTAGTTTTTTTTACAAACATGTACATTGCTTTTGTAAAACTTGACACTACTTTGCAGCCTAGTAAGTTGAACTAAACTAACAGTTTAAATAGTTCAGCTCACAGCTAATAAGCAATTTAAATAGCTTTGCTTTGCTGAGCTCAAGTAGCTGTATCAGGTTTCATAGCACCATCAGTCACTGCCAAATCCATAGGCAGCATTTAAATGAATCATTAGCAATGGTCACCCCCAGGAAAAAGAAAAAAGGAAAGGAAAAGATAAAATATTTTAAGAGCTAAGAATCAAGTAATTGTCATAATTTCTGTGAGTACATGCCCCATATGTGACACCAAAATGTGCCCAGGAAGCAAATCCCACTCAAATGCCTGGGCCAAAATATATTCATCCAAGTAAGAACGACTGAGCCCTGTGTTCTGACCACAACCTGCTTCACAAAGACACGTGAGTACAGAGGTGTCCATTTCACAGAAGGAAAAGCCAGAGCATGCAGAGGTGAAGGATCTGCAGCACAGATGGAATTGGAAGAAAACTGGGAGGTTGCTCCTGTGTGCTAAGCCACAGCTGCAGCAATGCTATCACAAACGTACTTCCAAGTCCTCTGGATCAGAAAGGTGAGTGGCAAGATAATGATGTGAGACACTGGAAAAATGCATATTCACCAGAGACCTTGTCTGAACTCTCTGCAGAGTGCCAGAGTAGGTACAACCCACGCTGGAAACGGGGGAATGAATGGCACTGGGAGCCTGATCTCACGTGCACCAGTGTAAGACTGAAATGACTGAGAAATCAGGGAATCACTAAATCAGGGTATTGAACTAGACCAGTGAACGTGCCTGCTCCCTGTACAAGCCTGCATGACCTGACACTGCATGCAGCAGCACAGACAGGAGCACAACCAGAGCTCTCAAAAGCCTTCAAGTCCTTGGCAGCTTGAACAGCTCTGGAGGCAGAGCAGGACCACACTGAGCCCAGAACTACAACTGACAGAAAGGGTGGGGAACCACTGTGACCTTCCACTCAATTCTCTCCAACCCACAGCTAAACTGATCTACCAGTATGGAAACGGCTAAAAATGACAACAAAAATATTTGCCTTTAGAGACTCCCAGGTAGAGTGACAGAGGCAAGTTTCCCGTGGATGGATGTTTCTGATCATCCTGGACTCTGCGGGGCAGTGCTGCTCCAGACAGGTTTTAATACTTCTTTCTGCAACCCTAAGGACTGTTTCTCTTTTATTTTCCAGTGAAACTTTGCATAATTAAGGAGCAGATGAGCCCCCTGTAATCCTGAAGGGAAACATGGGGAGATACTCACTTGGATCCTATTTCTCCCTCTGCCCCTGTACTTCTATTCAGTACTCCAAGGTATCGAATTCGGACACGTGCATGTCATTTTAATTCATTATTTATCCATATAGTCTCGAATTATATCACTTTGACAACAATCAACAAATCTATAGTGGGAATTTGGACATTTGAAAGCAGCAGAGGAAGCTCAGAAACTGGAGAACGATTCCTTGCCACAGGGGGGTGAGGAGAGGCAAGGAAAAGGTGTAAGACAACATAATAGGATAAAAATAAAGTAAATTAAATGTGTGGGTTTGGAATCCCCCAAGACATTCTGCTCCAGAGGATCTCAAACCTATATATAGTTCAAGCCAAAGGCACAACCTTAACCTTTGTTTCCTGATACTTAGTACACAAATTGCCCTAATGCCAGCATTTGGCTTTTGTCCCCTCACTTAAGTTCGAGGAAAGCAAAAATGCAGGACAAACTTTTGGAAAGGCCAAGCTGAATTCCCCAGGAAGCCGCCACATGTGGTCAGAGACTTCTGGCATGTTAAAACATTGAAAAAGGGAAAAATATTGACACACGCTAGGGACCACCTTGGCACAATTCAGGCAAGTTTACCGTGTGCCTCCAGCAGCCTCAGCTCTCGCTGAACCAGCGCGTGAAACATCTGACAATGAACTCGCTGCACATCCCGCAGCTGAGCGGCCAGGGACCAGGGACCGGACCCCGGCCCCGCAGCAGCCCCGCTCCGCGACACCCCGAGCTCCTCCCGCTCATTCCAGCGGGGATTTCGCCGCCGGGGCTGTTCCTCCGCGGCGTGCCCGCTCCGCCGGCGGCTCGGGCGGGAGCCGGTTCCCGAGCGGGCGTCAATGATTAATTACGTTATCAAACGCTGGTTCTGGGCAGCGCTCACGGGGCGGCCGCGCTCCCCCCGCTCCGCACCTGCGGCGGGGCCGGGGCGGGAGCGGCGCCCACGCGGGTCGGGGCGCGGGGCCGGGGCGGGACGCGGTGCCCACGCGGGGCCGGGGCCCGGCGGACTCACCCCATGTCTCGGCACCTTTCGGCGGCGGCGGCGGCACCCCCGGGCGGCTCCCCGCGCTCGGCGGCCAGCGGCGGCCGCGTCCCCACTTCGCACATGCGGCCGCCCCGGCCCCGGCTGGCTGCGGCTGCACGGCGGCTGCACGGCGGCGAGAGCCGTCCTGCTCCTCCTCCCGCCGCCTCCCTCCCCCCTTACATAACCTCCCTCCCGGGCGGCGGCGGCACCGAGCAGCTCCCGCGGCACCCGCCGCCCTGCCAGGCGGCAGCGCGGGGGCGGCGGGCGGGGCGGGGCGGTGGGCGCGCCCCGGGCCCCTCCGCTCCCCGCCCCGGGCCCGGGCCGCCGGCGGTGGGCGGGTTGTGCGCCGGCGGGCAGCGACGAGCCGCGGCGGGAGGCTGCGGGGTGTCGTCCCCACGGTGCCCTCGCCGAGGGGCGGGGAGCTGCCGAGCGGGGACGAGGCGGCGATAAAACTTCGGGTGAAGTTGTGGGGGTGTCCCCACGCGGCCCCGCCCGCGGCCGGGGAGCCTCCACGCCGAGAGGGGTGAGCCCACCCCGGGGCCCGGCTGTCCGGGACCGGCTGTCCCGCACCGGGAGTGCCCCGCCGGCAGCCCCCGCTCCGCGGCGCGGGCACGGCGCGCTCCGAGCGCGGATCCCGGGGATGCGCTTCCGACTGGAGGCGATGCCACGCCGAGGGATGCCCGGTGAAACACGAGCGGGCGATTCTCTCCCATTGTCACGCCCTCCCCGCGTCTTTTCACGCTTCGAATCCGCGTTCCCTTGCCGAGCCTGCGAGCCACGGGGCCGTGTCACCCTGTTTGGCCACTGGCCCTGGCAGCCCCAGCCCCCGCAGGTCAGGGGCCGCACCCAGCCAGCACCCGCCTGCTCTGCCCAGAAATGTGGGCAGAATCTCCGTTAGTCCTTCTCAGCCTCGCTGCAAATCTGTGCCACATAGGGTCCTACAATTATTTAGGTTTCGTGAAAATGAAAAGAGAGACGATTTCTAGCCAGGGAAGGAAAAATTGGAGTAGTGTGGAAGAGCCGTGTAATGGCTACCGAACCACGAGGGTGACACTGGCATCTGACCGGCAATCACAGGACACAAATCCATAGCAGCGCCGTGGACCTGCTCGTCCGGGTGTTCACAGGACTGTGTACACAGACACACTTACTCTTTCGTGGAGAAAAGACGCCCAATTCACACATAAGACAGGCTTTTAACTTCACCCACACAAAGTTATAATTAATACTCTGCCATCAAGAGTGATTATTTTCATCTCTTTTTAAAAAATTTCACATTGATTTATCATTTCTTTCCAAGAAAGTTTAGAAGTTGTGGAAAAGGCTTTATGTTTGCTTGCTTTAACTTTGTGTGTAATAACTGGGGGTGGCCCTAGTATTACCTGGGGACCTCATGGGAATCATGGAAGGTAAACTTAGCCAGCAACCAAACACCTTCCAGCAATGGACAATGGAACTATCTCCCTTTCTGACAGACAACTATTTCCTGATGCCGGGAACATCAAAATGGAATTTCGATCCCATATGCTCGAAGTCCATGTCATTGGGGGGAAAAAGGAGCAGGGTGAATTACACAGACATTTCATGAGGCTGTGGGATGACGCCTCTCCAATGTACCTGCTCTCTTTACCATGGTCAGAGGGTTACTGTGGATGTTGAAGGAGACTTAACTCCTAATCACTGATGTCAAAAGTTCCTATGTCCCGTTCCGCCGGCTGAAGGTGAGGTTCCATTTCCTCTGAGATAGCCATGGCAAAAGTGACATTCCTTTCATGGTCATGATGACCTGCATCCTTGAATATTGCTGTGATGTGACCATTCCTGTCTTCTAGGGGAAAGTGTGAGGGGTAACATTCTCTGAACGGAAAAACAGCAGCCTAGCAATCTTGTGGAAAAAACTCTCATCATGAATCTGAGCATTTTATAACACTGTTTTTACACCATTTACCTCATTTTGTTAAATTACATACTCCATTCATCAGAGAGAAATTGTCTTGGTCCTCTCTGATTAATTAGCTCATTTTGGTGAGTATCCAAAAGCTGTGTTTTATGAACCAGTGCTGCATGAGACTTACAAGTATCTAATGGAATTGGATCAAAATGGGGTAGTGCACTCACTATGTGTGTCATGATAAGATGAGAACTGGAAATTGGAACTGCAGTTGCCTTAGCATTTTCTAATTTTTTAATATTTTCCAATCTTGCATTCAAGACTGTGTTTTCATCCCCATTTATAAAAAGAAAGCTTATGTTTATGGAAGCATAATTGTCTGTGAAACTCACATGATACAAAATGTTGCATATTGCTTTTGTTCATAAGGTCTTCCCACTTCAGTCATGCTCTTTGCAGATCTGTCTTCTAGGAGGGACAGGGTTTTAGTCCCATTTAGCCAGTACCCTGAGACATTTTCCCTGGCAGACATCAAGTTAACCCAGTTTTCTGCTCATATTTGGGTTTCGGGAAGTGCAGTCCCTTCATCTGAATTTCTCACTACTCTTCCAAATGGATGAGACACTCCTTTTTCTGAAGTGTGGCACACAGTTATGGTTCTCCTTTCTCTGCCAAAAAGAGGATGAAGCCCTCACTTCAAGTCAATGGTAAAAGTCCCTTGGATCTGAGTAAGGCCCAGATTTCATGCAAACCATTTAACAATATCCATATTGAATTAAGCAATTTTTCTACAGACAGTTCCATCTCTAACCTCTCCACCATCACTGTGTCCTAGTTTGTGTATAGTTCCCATTGATTTACATTATTTTTGTGTAATTCAGTATTCCAGTTGCTTAAGGTCTTCTCAGTTCTGTGTAAATGAGAACTATAAATATGCTATCAAAATTAATCAGTTCTCAGGCTTCATATGTGACATGATCTTTCATTTCCGAGCTGGCTGAGGCACAGGATGTGTAGGGGAGGGTAATTCAGTCCTCATTTAGTATTCACAAGTGTGCCCTTATTGCTGTGGCACGCTTAGGAACACTCAAAATACTGAAGGCACAGGATCCCTTGGTAGGATTCAAGCTGAGCAATAAAAATATCCACATTCTGTAAATGGATCTAACTTCTTTAGATGAGAAATTTCTCTTATTCCCACAGGCCTCCTAAAGATATAATTTTTTGATTCCTAGATACAGGGTGAACATCCTTTTCAGAAAGCTGATCTAACAATTGGGACTATGTACCCAGCATTCTGAAAAGCAAAGAGCTCACTGGGCTCTTCCTCTCTCTCAGTGTTTCTGTTCTCTCCTTTTGTTTGGCTTTCACTATTGTTGTCTTCTGCCACTCTATTTTATTTTAGATATAATTTTATTGCAGAAAACCTGCTGTTCAGTCTTTTTAAACTATTATACTTCATGGTAGTTTTCTCTCTATTTCCCATGGCAGATAGTATTAAATAAAATATTCAGTACTTTGATTTTCTCTTTTTTCCAAGTAGACTGATGAAATCTGCATTTTTTTACTCCAACAAAACTGTGCCATTTCCCTTTTTTTTCCCCCTTTGACAAATAACCAACCATTTTCTAGCTTTAAATGTTATCCAGGAGTTTAACCAAAATAAGCTTGGAGGAATTCTTGATTTTTACATTTGAAACAGAGAATTAGTTTTTTAAATCTCCTGACAAATGGAGAACTAATATAATTATAGTATCACTGGATATAAAATGTTAAAGGTGAGCAACTGAGAATAGAAAGTATTTAAAGTAATTTTGTTGAAAACACTTTGATTTACAGTATTTGTTTCTAAAACCTACTTAATCTGATATCTAATAAATAATTAGGACAAAAGATCTATTTGTTTAAAATAATGAACACTCCTGTCCTTTCAATTAAAATGTCAGCGCTCACACTAAACATGAGACCTTCAACAAGTCCTCTACCACGACATCTGATTTCTAAGAAAAGAACAGTTTTCCTCTCCAGTCTCCTTCAGAAATAAGCCAAAATAATAGGACTACTTTCTGTGTCTTTAAAAGTAAAAAAAAAGGAGAAAATAATTTAAAAGTAATTTGTCAATCTACTTTAGAATAGGTTACATGTTCTCTTATTATTCTTTGCAGTTTATTCTTTTATTTACTTATTGCCAGGAAGCACCTGTCTAACTGGAGTCCTAGAAGTTTCATGCCCAGTTTCTGCCTCACTTGTTTAAGAGTTGTCCTGTGAAATATGCAAGTACCAGATCAAAGCAGATGTTTATGTAGATGCAGAGAGCTGTTGTTGTCACACTGTGATATATGTTAACCAAAAGCAATTTCAAATAAGATCTTAGAGAGAGAAGACCTGGACACACATAGAAAGTCAGCAAAACCAGAACAATGCCCTACAGTCACCTCAGGACTCCAGCCTGAATGTGAGTACCCAGCAAGGTGTTGAAGGGGGCAAAATTGTAAGAGGCTGATGGAGTGTAAGATGCTGACCTCTGGCAAGGTCAGAGAGCATCTGTCAGCATTCATACACAACAGGACAGATCTGGAAATCCAGCTTGGGACACATCTGGGAGTGCACACTGATCCTGAACTTTTGTGGAGGTGGTCCCACACTTGAAGCAAACCTTGTTCCCTATTTCTTTGTACTCACTAGGTAAGACAAACAGATAAAATCCCAATTCTCCTTCTTAAAGTTTTCATTGATGTAGACACTTCGATTATGTCCACTCCACTGTAAAGGAAATAAGGTTGATCCCCTGACAGCTTTTTTCTGTATGCAGTGGGTCTTGCTGCTTTGCTTTGGAATTGTGCTAATTTGAGCTGGTTTGGCAGGGGACAGACTGGGACTCTGCAGAGAAGGTGAGGAGCACTGCATGTGAGTGTCCTTACAGCTTGTATTTGAGTCTATGTACTTGTTTCACATGCACACAAATACTGTTTTTTTGTGCTCCATGTGTGAGTGGAGATCTTCATAAAGCTGCTTACAGGTTTCCCAGATGATGAGTTGGATCCTGACTTGCTCCTCAAAACTGTACCAAATATGTTCAGTTTTCCCCTTCCAATATGCCGTGCTTTGCATTTCATATGGCACTTTAGAAGTTATCAGTTTTTTCACTCAAAATTTATTTTGGGGTTTTTCTTTTTAAATCCTCAGAGAAGAAGAAAAGGTTCCATTTCATCTGCAAATACAGATTTTGACTCTGGTTTCCTTCCAGGCTTATATCATAAAATTCCTTTTATTTGCATTCTATAAAATGGAAGTTAGAGCAATCAGGCACTGATTATGCAAATAGGGTAGATTAGTTTTCTTTTAAACTAATTCAGAGCAAAATTGTTGGTCCTGGCAGGCCAAATTATACAAGAGAAAGGAGAAGGAAAGAACTGTATGTCTTGTCTGTTAGAAACAGGACCCTCATATTGGGACTTGGCTGTCACAATGATGGTGACAGCCAAGGCTGCAGCAGGAAGCAGATAATAGGGAAGGGAGAAGATATTCACATTTTTGGTGAAAAAAGCTTAATTTTCAAACATGCAGAGTTGTATGACCGTACATTTCAGCAAAACATTTTGCTCACATGTAAATTTTCTTGTAGCTCGGGAGTTTTTAATTCTCAGGCCCTTTCTGCCATCTGTAACTCAATCTCTATTTTTTAAAGAAATTGCAGACATCTGTTTAAATACCCATCTCTTCCGTCACATGGAATTTTGGATTCTAAAATCTAAGCTCAAAAATAATACTAAAGTTGGATTTCATTTCCAAGCAACCACAGAGTGGCATTTTCAACACTGCCTTCCCAGTCAGCCCACTGAGCTGTGCTGGCTGTGCCGGGCTCTCCAGGACAGCAGCAGTGGCTGGTGTGGGTCGTGAGCTGGGCAAGGGGGCAGAAAGAGGAGGGGAGGTGGAAATCTCTCCCCAGGCTCTGGAGGGCAGAGCAGTGGGAGCCAGGGGAGGGAATGAGAAGGAAATGTGGGATGTTCCTGGAGACTGTAGTGAGAAATGTGGTTTTTTCTTTTTTTAGCCTGTCTTTCTCCAAGTCACCCTGTTACCCCCTGCCCCTCTCCCAGGGTCTGGGTGTGCCAGCAGGCAGGTCTTTATCCCCCAGCTACCTCTCTAAGGGGCACTCATCACTGTCCCCACTGCCTCTCTCTCAAGGAAACACTAGAGAGAGAAAGAGAGGCTGGGGCCAGACATTTCAGAGCATTTTAGTTTTCCAGACCTGCTTGCCTTGGCTGCTTGTGGGAATTTGTACCTCAGGCTGGTGCAAAATACCTCATTCTTTGTGTTTCTTTGGGACTCACTCATCAGTGGACTTTGACCCCTAATCAGCTCCTTGCTTACCCGACTGGAAAGGGAAGACATTTCCAGAGGTCTGATTTATTTACAGGAATGTCCAAGTATTTCCTTGTGGGCTGAGGTGTGTGGATCCTTTGCCTGGATGAATTCTCAGAGGACTGAGCAGCACTGACAGTGCCAGGTGGGAACGAAGCCACACGGGATTTAAAGCCTATTTACAGAACCTGATGGTTGAGGTGTAGTGGTGAGCACCCCAAACATTTCACCTGAATTTTTAAGACACAAGTTGCACCACAGCAGAAGGTTTTCCTCCTCCAGTTGTGAAAAGCACCTTGACTTCAGAGAAGCCAGACCTAGCTCAGAGATTGGAAGCTGGAAGGGCCCAGGACATCAGCTATGGGTGTTTTTCACAGACGGGGTAACTTTCATTTGAAAATATTTGTCACCACAAAAGCTATATTTTGCACCATTCTCTGAAAAAAGTGTTGAGCTTTTTACCTTGCAGACTGTCCTATGGAAAGCAATTGAGATGCATTTAAGAAGTGCTTCCAAAATGCATTAGAAACGAAAAACAATAAAAGCAAGCCAAAAAAAGAATTCCCCCAAACCACAAATGAAATAACAAACAAACACTTCTGACCTTAATTTATATCACTTTCAAATAAAGTTTTAAAAAGTCAAAGAACTTGACTTGTACCAGTCTTTTTGTCTAAATCTTGCTAAACTGCAATAATTAATCAATAGTAAAACTGAAATCAGAGGGCCACAAACCATGCCCTTTCTGCTACTCTAAAAAGTCAGATCTGAAAAAGTAAAAAATACCTATTTGACAAAGAATAAGAAGATTGCAGCTCCCATGAAGAAAGATACTAGGAATACTTTGATGAGAAAATGCATTTGAAAGCCTCATTTGGGTTGCAAGAGTTTCTGCATTCCTAATTCTACCCAATATTACTTTGTTCTGCAACAATACTTGGATGGCAAAAGATGCTACCAATCAGTTAAATAAACATAATATTTTTTTCTTTTTTCAGCTCAGTATTTTCCTTCTCTGAAAGTATCTACTGCCAACACTCTTTAGTTCAATCTTGCAAAATTCTACATAACAGAAATTATCAAGTGCTTGCGTATAATGGTAAACACAGATTCCACTTTCTTGGGAAATGTCATGGTCCTTGGGAGGGTGTATAAAATCTATATTCTTTGAAAAATCAGAGCAAACCTTTAATCAGTGCAAATATTTTTTAAAAACCCCAAACATTTTAGAGACATGTTTGCAGCTCAAGACCCCAGAGGAGCTCTCTAGATCCAGAGTCCTTACCTGGGTTTAGAAGAAAAAGGATGGCAGGCAGCAGCACCCATGAGTAATATTAAACCAAGTTTTTCATCCCCAGTTCAGTTTGGGCTTTGGAGCCAGGGGAGGGGTCACTTCAGGGGAGATGACACCAAACAATTCAGTTTAACACCGTGGGGCTTGAAAAAAGTGGAGCAGAACACTTACAACTTCCAGAAAAGCTTTGAACTGTGCTTTAATTTAGTCTTTAGCCATCAGAGAAATATTAATATACACACATCAAGACCTTTTCTGCCTACTTGAGAGGATGAAGTCAACACTACAAAGTATGGATGACACTTATCCTCTGTTTTTCATTTACTTCTTCTGTGCAAAAGAGCACATGATTTATGCTGTGAATGTACCAACATTTTTATAAGTTTGATTTGATAGTTTTCCTGCAGGAATAGGCTAATCTTCATCCATACCCACCTTTAATAATATTTATTACTGTTCTTCTGCTCCTCTGTGTCTGACTGAATATTCTCTCTATTTCCATCTGGTGAGTACCCTTTCCCCAAAATAGTTCATGACCGTTCTTTCCTATATTTGCACAAGAGATGTACTATTATTATATTTGCATGGAAGAAGTTAGGTGATCCTGCAAAAATGTTTATCAGTGATATCACTTGTCTAAACTGTAAATGGATTTACAGTTTTAAATGTGACACCATAAGTGGCATGTGACAGAAGATCTAAGCAAGAAATATTTTGCAGTCTCCTAGAAATCTAGCCAGAATTGCTCTTTCCTAGATCCTGTTTGTTTGCCCAAAACAATTAATACTTGGTCATACAGAATAACCTGCAGCTATTGTTCAGTATTCAATGTTTTCACAATATTTAAAGATGAACTGTTGCTGGATTTAAGAACATGGCCTTTGAGATACAATTCCACAGCATAAGCTGTTCTGGGAAAGAGCAGGAGCCAGCCCTGGAAGCATAACAAAGCATGTTTTGAATGCACAGGACATGCAAAGCCACAAATGCCAGCCAGCACCACATGCTTAAAGCCACATTCAAGAAACCAGAATTTCCTCAAGCACAGTAATGCCTGCTGTGACAAGTAACTAAACTCTTGAGGAAACAGCTGTTAAAATGCATTTTCCTCTCCAGCTAAAGAAATTCTCACTACACAGACACTTTCAACAAGGTGATACTTTGCATTCTCCTTTGTTTCTACATGCAAGCGTCCCAAAGCAATACCATCCACAGGGAAGCCAGCCCTGGCCCCCATGATACCCATGGAAAGAAACTTCTTTTGACTTCACTGGGATCATGATTCAGTCATAATTGATTAATCCTCATTCCATTCCTGTGACACAAGGAGGGATACACAGAGATCACTTCACACATCAGTGCAGCACAGTGTTTCTGGAAAATATCAGCTGTTCAAAAACAGAGGAGCCCAGCATGCAGTTTGAAACAGGATGCAATGGCTAACACTATCTCCATCTGGAACAATACAGGAAATGCTGAGTGGCATCACTTAAAATAGATTTTGTCCAGCATACAGGAATTAAGAGACTTAATTTTCAAAAGGTGCGCTAGGGACCTTAAATAACCATAAATAGTCAGGACTTTGTATCAATGCCTCACTGGAAGAGTGGCAGCACATGCAGTGTGGTGGCTCCTCATGCCATGGGAACACGGTGCTCCCTTGCTGGATCATCTGTAGCTTTCAACAAGACCAAGGGGGCTCCCATACCCAACAGAGAGCCCCTGCAAACTCCTGACCTTGCGGAATGCAAAATCACAGCAGTATTTGGAACCAGTGGAACAAGGATTTCACTCCCTGGAAATAGTCTGTGAGATCTGGCAGCAACATTTCTCATCAGATAGCAACCATGAGATCTTTGATATCTTATATAACTCCTATCCTTAAATAAAATGTATATCTAGTTCATCATTTTTTTCCCCTGATTTAATTAGAATCGTGCTTAGTTCTTCAGGTTGGTGGAGTCTTATCTTGCAATATGCTGCAGATGCTACTGCTTGGAGATTAATGTTTGCTTTTTAATTAAAGTTTTTACTTGGGAGGCTTGTGATATCCCCACACTACCATTTAAGACCAAGAAAATAACTGTGTATTATTCTTAAAATGGGCAGCCATGGCATAATAAGAAACAATCATATTCAGCGTATCACCAAGATCTACTATGTAGTTTTCATTTATATGTGAGATTTTCTGAGCTTGTCTTTAATGAGTCTCCATCAGAAGCGCCATCAGAACTATGAATTTTCCATGATAATATCTCTGTATTTTTTTAAGTTTAGACTGCTGAGTAGTCAGCAAGATCTTCTGCACTAGTTCCCCAGCAATATCAGAAAGTTCAGCTGAGCACTGCCATGCCCCACAGCACAGCTCTGCAGGTGGAGTGGGGACAGGGAAGAAACAGCTGCAACTCAAGAAAGCAGGAAAGGGAGACCTGAAAAAGGGAGGGTGAGCAGGGCCAAAGGAACAACAGCGCTGTGGAAAGGTTCCAGGAGAGGAAACTGCTGCAGGAGTCTGGGGCAAAGATGGAGAAGGAATTACATCAGGACTAAGGGAAGCAAGGCTGCTGTGCCTCGACATCTGAGGCAGAGGTCCCTGGGAGGCAGGAGGGGTGCAGAGGGGTCGCAGCCAATACATAATCTCCTGAAAGATTAGGAACCCTTGTTTGCTGGAACAAATGATCTCAAGTCCTAATTTAGTAACAGGAGGGAGAGTTATTACGGCTCAGAGAAGTGTTGGCCCAGACCCCCAGAAAAACACCAACAACCACACAGCACAGACATAAACTGAAAAGAGTCCCTGTTTAAAGAGTTTCCAGGTTTTGTGTGGGGCAAGGCACAACACAGGGATTCACAGAGGAGTGTTCTTAACAGGGAGCAGACTGCTCAGTCCAGCTTTGCAAAATCCTACAGGCTTCTCTGCAGCTCAGCTAATTCAGTTATACCTTATTTCACTGTAGCACAGTGTGGTATCAATGCTGATTGGTATGTCTGGAAAATTCTGGTTTGCAACTTTTAAAAACAGTTGCTTAACACTAAAAAGACACTCTCAATTTGCATTAGTACAAAGCTAGCCTATAGTTCAGCCCTTGTTTTCTCTAATGGCCCTTAAGAGGAGCTGCAAAGAACATTTAGGAACTCTCCTTACATGCAAAGACAAGAGAAAGAAGGGAGTCCAATTCCTGTGCCAATTCTTGGTAAAGCCATCTGGGAAGAGCCACGTTTAGTACCTGATGGAGGGAGCATTGCTTAGACCAGTTCCACTGACCTCAGCCTGAACAAGACCCTGAAATGCTGCTCTATTTCAGTGTTTTTAGCGGAACCTGAACCCGTGCTCACACATTGCACACAGGAGGACAGGCAGAGCAGGGGCTTCATGGCATATCTACCAGCTGGTTTCAGACCTGGGCCTCAGAGTGAGCACGGGAGCCTCAGGGCAATGCTCCAGTGCCCAGGGAATGTCACCCTTCTGAGAAGGGAGACTGGGAGTAAAACTGGAGACCTAGGTATCCTCTTTAGAGGTTGAATATTTGACTTTGTATCCAAGGCAACTGATTGGAGTGCAACAGGCAAACTGCATCAATGTCCAACCCAGGAGAAACGCTAGACCTTTGCTGAAAGGCATAACCACTTCCCCCTGCTAGATCCTGGGCTTTGCAAGGATCTGAGTTTCTGATTTAAACACAGCAGCAATTGCTACCAGATGTGCATGTCAGAGCCCTGAATGCACTGACAGCCCTTAATTGGCACGACCAGCCCTGGGCCCCCCTGCCCCAGGCGTGGGGGCCCTCAGTCCCTGCCCAGCCCTGCTGTGCCTGTTCATCTGGGCAGTGACCCACATGCTGACCTGAATTTCTGCCTTGCCTTGGACTTGTCTCATCCCCGTGAACTTGTCTGCCCCTCTGAGCTCTGTTGGCTGCCAAGCCTAGCCAGCCCTGCTCGGGGGATGTGGGATGGGCCCCTACCCTGCCGGCCGTGCTGTTGGCTCCTGTCCCTCTCTGCTCCCTGACACCAAAGAGGAAATGCTCTAAATTCCCCTTCCTAACTCAGCTGGGTGCTACCAATTTGTATTTAACTTACAAGTTGGTGTTTCCATACTGCAGAGGATTTGAATGTTTTAGACTGGATATGGACAAGAGAAGTGAGACAAAACTGAAATTAAACATCCAACTGTAAAAGAAAATTGAGCATGAATAAAATCTAGTGCTAGAAACTTCTGCAAGTACCTTCTTTATCTTTTGCAACTATCTTAACAATAGGCAATCCATGGTAGCACTGATTCACACATCCCCACTTGCAGAATTACTTGACATCTAAAAAGCATCTGAGTTGGAGTTGAGACAGCCTGACGATCATGATGAGTTTGATATCTAAGTGTTTGGCTACTCCATTTTCTGACTTTCAAGCAGTTCCACAGAACTTAAAGTGCCTGAATATTCCTCCCACTTTTTCTCTTCTTTTTTTTTTTTTTTTTTTTTCTTTCTTCCCATTTGTACAGTACCTACATCTAGGAAAGAACATAACCTGTGCACCAGATGTGATGTGTAAAACTTCTGCCTGCCCCCCAGCCTCAGCAGGAGCGCCCCACGGGGTCTAACCCACCTCCACCCCAAATGAGGAACACATGGAGCACCATGAATGGCAGAAGCAAGACTTCGCTTTGAACTACATTCCTCCTATCAAAGGCTCCTCTGTCTTGCCTTCTTCTTCTCCATTCCTCTGGGTAATCACAGGAAAGAACCGAACATTCAGAAAAGCCTCCTGGGGACAAATTCATTGCTAGTGTAACTCTGCTGAAGTTAATGGTGTTGCACCTTGGATTAAAATGGCACCATAATATTAAAAACCAGAGACAGCATACTACCCTGTAATTACTGTCTAAGAGAGAAAAAAATAATAAAAATGATTCATTCTTATAGACCCCAAAGGGCACAGCTGGCTTAGTCAGTTTAAAAGGTGAAAATAAAAGAAGGCAGTTAGAATGTAGTGATTTTAAATTTGTATATATGTATATAAATATGTGTAAATGACAGTCAGATTTTAAGAACAATATGCTGGAAATATAATTTAATGTGACTGTGAGTTTTAAAAGACAGACAACAGAAGTAGCTCTTAGGAAAATTAAAGGCCTTCTTTCATACTGGCATAAATTAGGAATAAATTCCTTCCAATCAAGCATTACACTGTTGTAAACTTAATGCAAAGGAACTGGGCCCCATAGCACCAAAATTGTTATTCTGTTACACAATCAAGCACCAGGAGTTGCATTTTCTTCTTTTTAAAAAAGGACAATGTTATTTTTTTAGCCTGTTAACATTTAAAGGTCATTGTTATGGAAAGGAAACATTTCTTGTATTAAGTTTAGTGAAGTTGTTAGAAACGCGCAGTCTGTTCCTTTATGGACTTCACTTTACAGCACCATATGGAGGTGTGTGAAAGACTCTGAAGCTCAGTGATACTGTACAGCATAACAGCAAAGGCAAAGCAGAGATCTGACAGAGGAGCTGCACGGCCTTCAGAGGCATTTCTCAGCAGCTGCTGTTGTATCTCCCTCTTTCGTGTTATTTAAGTGAGGTTCATCTAAGCAACAATCCTTTCCAGCCAAAGGAGGAAAATCCCATTATGAGAACTCCTCTTCTGAGCACAGGAGGTCCTAGAGAAGGAGCACAATCCCCAATATTTCTGCAGGTTGGTTAAACAGCATCTCTGCTTACCTACGTCTCAGTGCAATGAATGATCGAGCAAACACTTGGCACTCATTATTGCTCAGATGTCCCCTGGTGGTCTTACAGCCTCTCATGCCCACAGAAACACAGCTTTCCTTTATGTGTAATCAATAACAAGGCTGCCACGCATGCCCTTTGTACCTGCTGGAGCCAGAACACAAAGCCTTGCTCTCCCTAGCTGTGCCAGACATCACCATTTCCTAGACTAAATTACCTGGGGAAATCAGGTTTCGTTGTACAAACAAACCAGGCTTTCGGTTACACAGTAACTGAGACATTCCAGAAAAAATCCAGGGGGAGAGGGAAACTGGCTGACAGGAAACCACCAAGCAGTTTCAGCAAGTTAAGAAAAAAATCAGAGTTTTGAAGACCAAAATATTTTCTGATGTGTTACTTTGTTATTAAAAATCCCCAGCAGGATCCATAACCATCTATGGAGGTTTTGCTGCTTATTCGTTTATAGACAAATATTCCCTCAATCAGACAGGCCCCAATTACAAGTGACGTTAGTTTCTCAGTTGATATCTCAAAGTAGATATTAACTCTAAAGGAAAAGAATCCCTCCTGTTTAAAGATATAGAAATGCACACAAAAAATCCGTAGTTCTTTTCTCTTTCTACTGAGATAGACACATGCTGACTTTTCATTAAAAATGTCACAGTTGTCAAGCTCTACTGAGACAGAGCAATGAACTCAGTCTTAAAGAAACAGAAACTTGCAAAATATATAAGATTCTAAACAAATAAAATTTGAGCAATGTTTTCCTTTTGCTCCTTGGTACAGGCTGGTTATCCCATAGAGCAGACTTACCTCCTTTCCCAAGAACTGCCTGTAATAAGAAGGGCTAGAAATTAATTTTCAAATCAAAGTTGAGTGTAATGAAAATACATGAGTCCAGAAGCTGGGGATTTAGGCCAAATATCAAAGTCCTGTGACAGAACAGCAAGAGTTAGCAAGGCTAAATAGCTATAAAAACTCCTGTCTTTTTCCATTGTTTCAAGGCAAACAAGACTTTGCTAGTTTTAGCACATACTCCTTTGTTCAGCCAGGAAGATCCATTCTACAAAAGCTTAATTAATTTCCAATAGGCTACAAGGAAAAAGTCTTAGTTTAAAATTTAGAAGATAAGACATCATCTAACAGCACGTTATTTAACATAATGAAATCCACAGGAAAAAAGCAAACCCTTTGAGGCTTTATCACACTGCAGTAGACTTCAGAGATGCTGATTATGAGACCGTGTTCACACAAAAACAACACATTAATTATCCAGAGAGCCTTGAAGTGAGCAGAAAGATTGCTAGAGTGGATTATCAATTTCTCTGTCTTGACAACACTTGGAGCTTGACCTTTTAAGTACTCAGGGACCTAGTCTGTAGGTATGTGTTGTGTGAGGCATTTAGTGGGTGTTGAAAGTTCTGCTTGGTGACAGTACTCATTTTTGAGTGCTTTTATTCCTTTAAAAGTCATCTGTCACTTCAGGTTTTTTATATGCAGTTTGAATTTCAGAATAACATCTATGAGAGCTCTTAGGATATTGCCTGGATCATGATCTCCTTCTTGATGTTGTAACCCAAAGCAGGCATAAAGACATGTGACGGAAAAGAACCAAAGCAAAAGCATCATGTATAAATATATATTATATATAATTGTGTGCCACTCTGGTTTAGCCATTCCCTGCAAGTGTTTTTCTATGCAAAATATGCTGATGAGAGCACCTTACCAAAACTGTAGTTTGTGAAATATAGTGCTTATAGGATTACAAGGGGCCCATGCCTTCAACAGAACTTATATTTATGCCTAAATTATGTACCTGTTTAACTGTATGGATGACTTGAGTCTATAATTAAAGGTTTAATATTAAGTTTGATCTTTTAATGAAAAATGTCACCCATGAAACAGCAGACTAGAGCTTCAAAAATAAAGAAGTGTGTACCTTTTATTAAGAATCATCTCCTTAACTTATGCATGAAATCCTCTGTAGACACACCTGAAACTGCAATATCCAGTGATCAAAATGAAACATGTCTGGAGAAGAAATAAAATCCTACTTACTTCTGCCCATTTCGAAAGGACAGTCAGTAGGAGAGGGATTATATGGGGAAAACTTAAGCGAAAAGGTATTTTTTTCAGCCTCAATGACAATTTGTTTGGCTTAGAACTAGCTATCCAGGCTAAGGTGCTTGCATTATGCTATTTGGATTGAGGTCATAGTTTCCTATTCTGCAATTGACAATACACTCCTGCTGTAGGTCACACAGGAGAGCAGATTGTAATTATTGCTGTTTATATCAAATAAAGGGCACTTATTCTGTTCTAACATTTTTGGAGAATTGGATGCTGCTATTGCTGTTGCTTATTTTGTTTCAAGTGCTCTACCTGATTATCAGTCTCTATGCTTTGCTAGTGCCTGCGAGCGATAGAATCGCCAGCAGAGCTTGTAAAAACCCATTGCTTTCTGAAAGGGTCCTATAAAAAACCCATTTCTTATACACAGCACAAGAGACCGTTTAAAAATCATTGGCTTAAGTGTTGTGGAAATTAGTCAGCACTGCAAAGCCATCGGCGCTGTGGGAGCAAGGCAAACTGGGGACCAGGGACACCGACACCATTTCTGCTGCGGGAAGGTCTTGATGCCACCAGCCCTAACCTCAGCCGTATTAAAGGTGACAAGCCTGAGGTTCTGAGCTCACACATAACTTCACCTGTGCTAGGGGTGACAAGAGTGACGGCTGTCTACAGCACTGGATGGGAGAGTCAATGTGTTGCTGGAGCAGGCGCCAGCACTGAATTATTTTGGTTTACACGGAGTTATTTGCCTGCCAAAAAGCTTCACGTCATCTTACCTTCCTCACGTAGCAGTCAACACATCCCGAAGCTTTTTTATACCAGAAATACACTTAAGTGGTATTATAGACAGCCACAGACGCCATGCTCACTTCTTCACCTTTTTCATTAGCACCTTTCGGTTAAAACCAAACATTTCAGGTGTCGCTTCCTTAAAACCCGCGTGGCAGCGAAGGAAAGCGCCACACAAGCCTCAAAGCTATTCCTGCCACCGCGCTTTGTAGCAAACCCTAACCTGGGGGAATCGCTTGTTCCACCCCTGCCCGTCTCGGAGCCCCTCGCCCCGTCCCGGTGTGTCCCATGTCCCGCCCCGGTGTCTCCCATATCCCGTGTCCCACCCCGGTGTGTCCCGTATCCCGCCCCGGTGTCCCGTGTCCCACCCCGGTGTGTCCCATGTCCCGCCCCGGTGTCCCGTGTCCCGCCCCGGTGTGTCCCGTATCCCGCCCCGGTGTCTCCCGTGTCCCGCCCCGGTATCCCATATCCCGTGTCCCGCCCCGGTGTGTCCCGTGCCCCGCCCTGGTGTCCCGTGTCCCATGTCCCATGTCCCATGTCCCGCCCCGGTGTGTCCGGTGTCCCGCCCCGGTGTCCCGTGTCCCATGTCCCGCCCCGGTGTCCCGTGTCCCACCCCGGTGTGTCCCATGTCCCGCCCCGATGTCCCGTGTCCCGCCCCGGAAGAGGCGGGATCGCGGCGGCGGCTCCGGTGTCTGAGGCGCGGTGAGGGGCGGCGGGGCGGCTGTGGGGGAGGGAAGGAGGGTGGCTGTGAGGGAGGAGGGAGCGGGAGCGGCCCCCGCGGCCCCCTCAGCTCTGCCCGCTCCGCTGTGAGGGGAGGGCTCTCTGGCGGAGCCCTCCCGGGGGAGCCGGCACCCTCCCTGCTTGGCCTTGGGTGCAGGAGGGTGCAGGAGGGTGCCGGAGGGTCCCGGCTGTCCCCGGTACCGGCCCCCGCGGGGTGAATGCGATATTAACATTAACAGGATAAACTGTGAGGGAGCACCTCCAGCTGCTCAGGTAGCGGCGGCTCCCCAGGGCAGTCCCCGCCGCCCTGACCCCGACTGCCATAGACTCGAGGAGCAAAGTTCCTTGGAGATAGCCCGTAATAAACCTAACGAGGCTAGCTCCTGGCAGAGGAAAGGAGATGAATTCTTCCTACATCCTGCAGCAATAACTCCTGCACCTGCCTGAGGGAGGTGTGCGCTGCGGCACTGGCGGGGGGAGGGAGGGAGGGAGGGAGGAAGGGAGGGCTGCCCCGGGCTCTGGAGACAGCGCACGAATGCCTGAGGCTGCTGAAGGGGAATCGGGGCCACAGGAGCGCTGCGCGGATTCCCCGGAATATCCCGCTCACCTTGGGCCCGGGCTGCTCAAGTACAGCGGGCAGAAGCCCCAGACTGGGCTTGGCCATTGAGGGTGTATATTTTGTGTATTTTAGCTCTTGGGGTCCTGCCAGCAAATCTTTGGGAGACAGCAGAAGAGCTTATTCTGAAAGTCCAGAGCCAGAGAAATGCTATAAATTATGTGGGGCTTGTTATGGCAGTGGGCTTTGCGCCTTTCTAATTTGCTCTTAAGACCAGATTTTGCTGATGGACAGTACCAGATAACACCAACATCTGAAAGGCAAATGTATATATACAAAAATAAGGAAACTAAGGCCTTAAACACAAGTCCCATCAGACAGACATAGCATCCTCTTAGGTGCTGACCTTCCCCTGAATCAATTTATTAAGACATAAATTACTTTAAATAAATTTGATTATTTTGCCTGTCTTGCTGGTTATGTGTATCTGTAGGCTTTGCATGATATTCTACCTTAGCAAACTTTTCAAGTTGGTTGTAGGAATGTTTTTCCTGTATCAGGAGTAAATGGGGAGTATCTGAAGTACTTTTTTTTTGTGAGGCATCTGTGCTGTCTTCCCAAAACCCAGCAGCTGTGTGAACCTGACTGTAACTTTCCTTTGTCCTTCATTTTTAGTACGTGGATTTTGGTAGCTGTTGCAATGAGAGTCTTCATACATTGCTAAAGCCACTTTTGTTGTGTTCATGTTTAAAGTTTTCAGAATGACCTCCTTGGCTGACATGCCCCCAAATTATGAAACGATGTTTGCTCATCGATTCACGTCGGATGATGAAGAATACCAAGAATATCTGAAACGCCCTGCAGATCCCCCTCCTATAGTTGAAGAATGGAGAAACAGATCTGGGGGCAACCAGAGAAACAGAGATCGGTACTGATTTTTCTTTTTAATCGTGGCAATTTCACAAATACAGTTAAGTGATCATTCATTTCAGAAGAAATGCAGGAGTCTGTTCTGTTCACAGATGTATTTCCTTGTTACTTCATAGGTAACTATGTTTAAGAGAAATATAGTCTTCTCTGAAAAGTAATGAGGTTTTACATTTTCTCTGCATTGACTGGCAAAGTTTTTTGCATTGGGTATAAAAGTACTGAATTATTTGCATTTTAGTAAAGAATGAGCTGGAACCACTGAACCATTGCCCTGGGGTTTGTTACTGTTCAGCCAGGAACATTTTTCCAGAGGGAGGAAAGATGAGATTTCTGCAAAACTAAGCAGGCTATCTTATGTTGGATGATAACTGGCAGGAAGATGTGCAAAGGAACAAGCTAATAGTGTGATTATCTGTTGCTAGCTATCCAGAAAACATTTCATTTGTAAGCTAAATATTTGCTGTACTTTTTAAGATTAGCCTGTATTTCTTTTATTCAGTAGAAGTGACTGTAAAATCAATCATCCAATCCGTCTGGCAAGTACAGTGTTACCTGCCAAAGCAAAATACTTTGAATTATTTCTTCAAGATCTAATTGCAGCTTTTTACTGAATTTTGGACAGATCTTTGAGTGACTGAAAAACAACAATTACAGCATATAGTACATTTGGGAATACTAACATCAGCCTTTAATATAGTGAAACTCAGTCCAGCCAACAACTGAGACTTCTTAGCTAAATATCTAAATACAATTTGTGCCTTATCTGGAGAAAAGGAGTACAACATTGTAACTTTTTCTCACCTTAGAAGCTTGTCATTAGCTTAAACACAGAATCACAGATTTGAAACAGGTGATTGTTTAAGATGTTCTTAAAAACTCTATGGTTCTTTGAAATGATGAACTCTTACACCTACACTATGGTCACAAGGTGAACTTTTTGCAAGTGTTGTTTGTCTACACCAGACCACTTGCAAACAAAATGATTATGAGGCAGTTCAAGCATTGATTGGAGTTGAGATGGGTAAGAAATTAATGAATTATCTCAGATGACTGTAGATATGTTTTCATGAGTTTGTCATATAAATATTTGAGTGTATTAACAGTTACATGGCAGTTTTAATGAAAACTGCCAAATATAACAGTTCATGATCATTCATCTTTTTAGACTTGATCATTTATGTCAGACTTTGATATATCTTCTCATTGCAGGTTTCAAGATGGCAGATATTTTAGAGGGGACAGATACAACTGGCAAGGTGACTACAGATCTAATCAGAGGCCAGACAGAGGCTGGGGTAACAACTACCAGCAGCACAGACAAGGACAATCCTACTCATCCCACTATGGACAATATGGCTACAACTCCTACAACCCGGGGCCTCGTTACCATCCCTACTGATAGCCTTGTGGGTTGAAAGCCCAGTGATGCTATGTAACAAGTTCAGTTAGCTTTTAGTTCTCTTATTTTTTCCATCGTTTTATAGATAACTGAAGAATCAGTGTTACAGTTCATTGCTGTTTTTCTGTAGTGTGGAATGAAAAAGGGAACTCCTTTTATGAGTAATAAAAACATTATGTGGAGTTTGTTTAGAGTCTGTAGATTTTAGATCAAATTTCTATCTCCTTCTTTTGTCTGAATATGTATTGTGCATGTTTTTCCTTCCATCACTGAGATTTCTCTGTGTTACATTTTAGAAACCAAAACAGGTTGAGGGAAGGATTGCTGTGGTTTGTATGCAGCCTGTAGCAGTGGCACATTGCCTTAAGATAGCTCCTTTTGAAAATAACAGTGTCTTTCTGTGGAGAGCATTTCTTAGTTTGACTTTTGACAATGAGAAACTGCTTGGTTTGAATTTCAGATGCCTTAAAACTGAGAAGAGAGATCCTATTATTGACATGTTTTATGGGGTTGCTGTACTGTCTGTTGACTCAATGGCTTCAATGCATTTGCAGTATTTCTCTTAAAACGTGATCTAAAAGTTGGAAAAATAAGTAGTTAAATATGTATCTTCTTGTAGCAGTTCAGTGATACATAAGTTTTATCTGAGAAGTAATATCAAACTTAGACTAGTCTGTGTCATCTTCAAATAAATTCAGTGTGTGTGTAATGAATTTTGGAATTCCCAGTTCAGTAAAGCTGTAAAACTTCAGTGCTATTGTAGTTTGTATGAAACACTTAGTGCATGTTATAGAAGAAAAGAACTATGATCAGTACTGGTCTGTACTTTTTTCTGTATGGGAAAATAGCATAAACAGTGCAGAGTGTTACTCAGTTCTTAGAATTTAAGAGTAATGGGTTTTTTTAAGTATTCACTCAATAAAAGTATAGTTCACATGTAAGGATGTTTCTGAGTATTTCTGAAACCTACTTTTGAAACATTCAGGGTTGCACCATTGTCTCCTCAGCCAACAGCTGGACAAGGAGCTGGACTGACAGATAAGTGCTAATACTGGACAGCTGTGGGCTTAAGTGAGAAGAATGCCCTACTCAGCTGCAATCAGAAGGATGAGACACATTGTGATTAATTAGAAGTCTGGAGTGTTAATCCACTGTGCACATTCTGCTCTAATAGGGTCAGAGTTCTCTGTTTCCCCATTTACGTGATCAGCTAATTTGTATCAAGGGAGCAGTGCATGTCTTTGTACTTGACATTTTCTTCAGCTGCTGCAGAAACAGGGCCCCATCCCTGCTGACTGCAGTAAAAGTCATGGCATTATGTGATAAGGAGTGCAAATTAGTGCATCTTGATTTAAAGACAAAGTGCAGGAGTCAAAAGCAGAGTCCTGCAGCTCATCAGATGCTTTTAGGAGCTAAAGGGTCTGCTTACACAGAAACAGGCACTGCATGTAGCTTTTACAGTAGGCTGTGATACACAAGTGTCTTCACCTACCTGCTAAGTATTTGTTTTCTGCTTTTCATATAATACTGCTAGCTCTGATACAGGTTTTAATATCCTACTCCCTGAAGTATTTGCCTTGATTTCAGTTAGAAATCTTTGCACAAGAGGTTTGTTTTTCCTCTTAAGTTCTATTGGATGAAATGCCCTCCTTTAAACCCTTGTTAATACAGTGGAGCCTTTACAAAGGGAGATACAAGGTCATGGAAGGTTCTTACCTCTGCTCTGGAGAGCCTGCAAGTTGGTACCCTTGGCAGAATTCCCTTTTAATGCAGAATCATGTGCAAAATGCCAAACACCCCAGGCTTCTGTCTCCAGGAAGGGAGTGCATCTCTTCCTGCAAAGAGCCTGACACTGCCAGCTCTGCCACGGAAGTCAGGCTGTGCCAGGATGTTCTTCTTCCTCACCATCTGGAGTAGCATGTCAGGTTGAAATGAAATCCAGCTGAAGGAACAGATCTGTTTCATCTGTTGCCTTTCCTCAAGCCCGATAACTATTTCATTATTTTGATTGTATTTCAGCTACTGAATAAAGAGTCCTAGAAGGGTTTGGGTGGGAAGGGACCTCAAATATAATTTAGTTCCAACCTCTGCCATACCTTCTACTAGGCCAGATTGCTCTAAGTCCCATCCAACTTGGCCTTGAACAGCTACAGGGATGGGGCATCCAGAACCTCTCTGGGCAACCTGTGCCAGTGTCTCACCACTCTCGCAGGAAAGAATTTTTTCCTAATACAATCTAAAGCTGCGTCCTTTCAGTTTGAAGCCATTCCCCCTTGTCCTGTCACTCCATGTCCTTGTTAAAGTCCCTCTCCAGCTCTCCTGTAGCCTCAGTAGCCTCTAAGGTCTCTTAGGGAGACCACCTCTTCTAAGGAAGGTGCTCTAAGGTCTCCCCAAGTTCTTTTCCAGCTCTCTCTCTGTCTTCCTGACAGCATCATGAATCCCATTTTGCTGGCTGTGCAGCAAAGAATTAAAGAAAAATGCAGGTGGTGTAGTATTCCAGAAAATGGCAAATCCAGTCTTCAGCATTGTGGGTGAACTGTAGAAGTGGATGGATCAGGATGGTCTCGGTGGAAGTCATGAATTAGAATCCCACATATCATGGTCTCAGCTGTCTTATTCTGAGTTTCTTGACTGAGAACAGGAGAGAGACCAGGCCAGTGCAGCTTTCCAGTTTGTATTTTTATATTCATGACTCCCAAATGCCTTACCAGTAGAGCTCTCAATTCAACTTTAAGGGCTTGTACATTATTTACAAAACTTCTCCTTGGAACAATTATGGCACGAGTCTAATTTGGGGAGGTGTAGGTAGAGGAATACATTGCTAAATAAATGCATGCCTTGCACCAGATAGAAAGAGAAATAAAATTCAGAATATATTTCCAGCTAGATTAATTAGTATTTATGATAAGGTCCAGTTTACTCTCTGTCAAGCTAAATAAAACCAGTTAAATATTGCCTGCAATTACAGTTTGTGCATTACAATGTGTTGCAGCTGACAAAACTGAAGCTAGGTAATCTTAATATTTGGAACTTCAAACACTATAGAAATTGTTTGCTTTAACTGTGCTGGAGATTGCAGGGTAAACATTAAAATTCAGTGTCTGGAATCTGACTTTAAGAGATCTCTTCCATCTGACATTTGCTCAGACATCATTATTATCATGAATAAAACAAAGGTAAGTGTTATGTATTAAAAAATGACTGCCATGTTACCAAAAGTGTGAATGCAAAGTTCTGAATAGGGCTTTGCAGCAGTTCTAAATCCATTCCTGAACACATATAATGATTTTGCATGGATTGTTAATTGGTACTGATGAATAATCATGCTAAATTACAGGTACTGTGGCAAGTAACTAAGAAAAATCAATAGCTTTCATACAATTTCTTAACTAGCATTTTAAAAAATGTTAAAGGCTTTCAAATCACAGCTAAACCCCTAGAAACTTGAATACAAAAGAATGTGCATGGTAAAAAATATCTTACTGTAATTTGTGAGATCCAGTTTTACAAACTTTCACTGCTATTGAGCCTCTATTTTATTCTGTCTGTGCAGTTGGGAACAGAAATGTGCAGATGTGCTTTGAAAGGTTAGTTAGAAGCTGAACTACTTTCAAGAAGCTCTCTAGTAGAGATTGCAGACCAGGCAGTCAAATGCCATTTGCAATATAAATATAATCAACATTCAACTCCAGGAACAAGAAAGTTATTTAATCTACCCTTTAAATATACTTTAATATATTGCAGCAGTTATACATTTGAATATATTTGAACTCATACTACTAATTTGCTAATAAATATTCTGCTTAACCAAGAAACATATTCACATTTGCTTCTTACACTGAGATGTTGGAAGGGAAAAGCTTTTTGTGTCAAATTAAAGAGAAGGTTTTATCTGCCACCACCCCTATTCCTTAGGTAAAACAAAAATCTCTGAATCACACCACACTAGGGAATTTTTCTGGCTGGTCCAGCTGTGCTGTCACACCTTCTCTAAAGCTGACAAACTAGAGGAGTATGAACATGAAGCAAGAAGGAAGGGAAAACAGGATTGCTCCCTACTGCAGGTACTGCTCACCTTGGGAACAATTTGGCAAAACTGCATCTCCTTTGCCTTTCATTTGCCAATCAGGAGAAATTGCTATAATCTGTCTCCTTGTCCCTGAATGCTAGAAGAGAGCTACATAGCCCTGCTTGAATTATGCACAGCGCTGATGCTCTAATGCCCAGAAGCTAAGCAAGATTATAGGGCAGATCAGGTTTCCCTGAAAGCACCTAGGAAAAATGCAGCCTGATTTGAGACACACGGAGTAAATCTGGAGATCAAGACTGAGTCCAGGAGCTCCGGCACTGCCAGGAGAGTCGATGGCAGCCGTGCTGTGGTGCTGCACAATGATCCTGCCTCTCAAGAGGCTTATTTTTTGATTAGGCCCTGCAGGCTGGAATGTATTTTTGTGTTTACCATGGCCTATATTTTTCTTCAGAAAGCCTGGACTGCACTTAGTGGTTGTCAGTCCTCATTTGCTCGTGTGCAGCAGCGATGCCAAAGTGTTATTTCTGTACAGCTCGCCCCTGACTAGGTACCCTGCCCTGTTAAAATGCACATTTATTACAAGAGATGGTGGAAGTTACTAATACCTAGGTTTTACTCCAAGTCTAATAAACACAGAAGAGGATAGGTCATATCACCATCCTCAATGCATAACTTCTGTGTTATTTGTGACTAGCATGAAAACAAATGAATGTTGCCTTTATCCTAACACAGAGATGCCTTTTTTTAATCAAGTCATACTTCAGCAGCTGACTTTTTCCCCTGAAGTTTGGGCTCCCTTTTATTTTGGGGGGTTTTGTTGTATATTGTATAATTCAAACTTTGATTCATTAATAAAAGATGTCTCAATAACAAGGATCAAAACTACTTCTGCTCATTGCTTGAAAAAAACCCTTATCTATTCAAGAAATGAGTTAATGAAAATAACTTAGTTATTTGTTACAGAACTACAAAAATAATTAATGCTCAATCTCACCCATGAAAAAAACAATCTTCAAGGATTCAAGCAGAATCTTCAAACAGAAACATGTTACGTGTTAAAAGAATGATTAAGACACTAAGCTTTTTCTTGCTCTTGTTCTGTGTGAGGAAAGACAATATGGTATTTGTAGATCCACATAAAGGAAATACTTAAGATTATGACCAGTACTGCTGAGGTAAAAAGTTAAAAGCCCAACTATATTGTGAGACATTTCACACAGCTTTTGGCCAGATTTAAAAGGATCAGAAAGTGGATGGTTTTTGTCCAAAGTCATGTCTGAAGTTTGTTTCCGAAGAGATGCTTAAAATGATACATTTTTCTATTGAAAAATGTGCTCAAGAAAAATAAAATTACAGTAATAATTGCCAAAAGCAACCAGCCTCAAATTATTACATATTCTTTTTACCTAACAAGAAAAATTTTTCCACAGCAAAGGCCTGGTTTTCAGTCATCATGTCATCTTGATTTATGAAGGCCACTGAGACCTAAACTAAAGCACATTTAAGCATACTGCTTCAGTGGTTTTAATGGTATGAACATTTAAATACAGCATGCAAAACCTCGGGAGTTTAGATCAGTTTCGTGCAAGAGCTCTGTGGGGACACACATTCTCCTCAGATCAAGCTCATATTACTCATTTACAAGCCACACACTTGAAACACCCGCTCTGAAGGGAGCTGAGGGAGCATCAAGCCTGGGGTACACATATGCTCCTCTAAACCCCAGCTAAACTCCTGTAAGAGTGGAAAGGAGCTTTACCTTAAATTGCCAGCATGGGCAAATCCTATTTCTGCAGCCCTGGTGCTCAGAGGGTACTTCCATCAGAAGGATTAATTAATTTTTTTAATGTTCTAAGAGAAAATGAGAGCAGAGAGGTGTTGTTACAGTGCTGGCAATGAAGGGAATGAACATGGCTGAGCTAAAGGATTCTTTCATGGCTGTTTCCCCAGGCTGTTTCCTGCAAAGGACAGTAAGTGCTGAGATTTGACTGCTGGTCATCAGGTGACTTTATGGCTGCATCACAGCCTGGAGGGTGGGAAACAAAAAACAAAAACCAACCAACCCAAAAAAACCCCAACAACAAAACAAATTCCTTCCTCCTCAGACTCCAGGACCTCCCCATCACAGAGCAAGCTGGCAGAATGCAGATCTGGAAGCAGTTAAGCAGCTGGCTCATTACACTGGCACAGCTTAAGTCCTTAAGCAAGGTGGACAGACCCAAGGGACAATAAACAAATCAGTGTTTATTACATATCCTGCAGTCTGGATAAATCCAATTGAAGAGCCTTAGACCCCACCAGTAGGATTTTAGCTTTTAGAGACAAAATGGATTTAGTGCTAGATAATAAAAGCTAATCCTAATCTTACTTCTCTCCGCACCTGCATTAGACATATTCTTACTACTAACCTAAAAATGGTTTTTAAATCTGACACTGCTTTTACTCTTGCCTTCCTATCACTACACAGGCACCAGGCCACTTATTTCAGATATAGCTGTTTTACTAGTTTCTCATATTATGAGCACTTCTGAACACAAGAACTCTTAAAGCTACTTTAAAATTCTAAAAAGACAATTTTGCCACAGTTCCAGTCATTCTTACCGAACTAAAAAGAAAGTGAAAAGGATGTTTTCAAAAATAGAACCAGACATGCGTGTTACATGCTCAGCTACAAATCACATTTAATGCTTTTGTCTCAGCTTCCATCTGTAAAACTGTGGTTCTCTGCCCTGTTTTCCTCTTCTGTGCTCTGCATTTTGGCTACAAAACCTACCAGGCAGCAGCTACTCCATACAAAGCATAGGTATGGTATATAAATCTCAGCTGGGGTGTGTATGTTGCAACACGATGTATTAGAAACATTCTGGTGAACAAATTGATTTGTTTCTTGATTTTAAATTTTTTTAACTAAACTCAAAGATACTATCAAGGCAGTGACTTGTTTTAAACAGCATCTTTATGTCACTCCATTGTTATATAGCATATATATATATATAGGATTGAGCAGCCTAGGAAGCTCTCACAGCTAGGCCTGCAGTAAACAGTAAGTGATTCTAATCCTATGGGTATTCTAGAAAAGGCATTAAAAATTTTAAGTAGCACAAAGACAGCCTCTGCATAGCTAAGAGGTGTGGGTATTCCAACTTGATAGTTAACACTGAATTATATGAGGTGAATTAAAAACAGGGCGACAATCTACTCAAAGTAGATTCCACATCAATAAAACTTGTGACAGTTACTGTATTGAATGTGCTATTCATGTACATTTAATTGATTTTATAAACATTCTCACACACCATACAGTCACAGCAAGGGTGAGCAAAATTCCAGCCTTGGAAGTATTACAATGCTTGCTTTAAAAAAAAAACAAAAACAAGTAGATGCTAAAATGTTAATGCAAACAATTAAAATTGCATAGTTAAACATCTGAGTTTCAAAAAACATAAAAGGTAAAGTTGTTCTTTCTACAGGAAAAGAAAAGAAAATACAGTGGGGAGGGGAGGAATGGATGAGTCAGCTATGATGGAAGAGGGGATGTACTGGTGAATGAAGAGTGATAGATCAGTCATTGCAACAAAAGTCTCCTATCAGAAATAAAGTTTGATTCTAGAAGAGTCTACTGAAATGTCAGTGTCCTTAGTAGCTGAGAAGATGAAACCATATAACTGAAGGTAAAATAAAAATCTACTTAAAAGTCATTTGTAATTGATGAGAATTGGAAGACAAAGATGGCATCACAGACCGTTGGCAAGAGAATTCCTCCATATGGTATCTATTTCTCATTAATGCTCTGGGGGAGGATCCTAGACATCCTAGACGTCCTGTCGTGTCTTTGGATTCAAAGCTGTCCACACACTCAGCTACTCTCTGGCTGAACTCCACTTTTGCTGTACATAATGCACACAGCAGTGCCAGGAACGTGGGCTGATGAACGGCTTCTGTCTCTCTCGATCACACCTCCTGTACTGTGTTTGGAAAGGTGGAAACCTGTCACTGACCAAGGCATGGCTCAGAAAACCTTCTCACATTCTTCATATTTTCTGCTACTAGTATAGAAACTTCCAGGATTCCCTCTGAAAGCTGTTCTTTGAACCCCTGGAGCTCATTGCCAATTCCTTCTCTCAATAGTAGCTTAAGCCTGAGAGCTCTTCACCCACTCCACTGTTTATCACCAGCAATGGATTGGTTATTTTGGGACAGCTTCATTGTGGAACAGTGTGTGGCTGTGACTTTGTAGTATTTTTGTCTGCATCACCTGGGATAAAAGCAGCCTATTCAGAGATCCCAGCTGAGTTCAGGGTCCTTACAGCACCTACCAAAATCTCTATGGAGCACCCCTACCATTGCTTGCAAGAGACAAGAGGAGTTTATTATGACAATCTCATAATAGTAAATTACACAAGAGTGCCTCAGTTTCAAAAGCTGAGAGAAGGTTATTAAACAAAAGAAAATTACTGTAGGTAATAAAAATCACTGACATCTCACTGAGAGTTGCCTGGGTTAATACAGACAGGGTGGAGAACACTAGAGACTTGAAAACAGGAAAAGGGTCCAAAGAGCAGATATGATTTGAATTCCTACAGATTCAGCTGCTTAATAAACCACATTTTTTTCAATGAGCGTAACAGATATAAATATATAGGGGCAGTCAGTGCATTGCAGCACAAATGTTCTAAGGCATGGAGGATCTCGTGTGTGTAACATCTGCAGCGCAGGCGGGTGGGGCAGTGCCACGCTGGGGCTGCTGCTCCCGATGCCCTGCGTGCCCCTGTGACAATGCCAGCCTCAGGCAGAGCTGGGCCGTGCACAGCTTGGGAACAGGGCTGATTATCTGCCAGCAGCTGACAAACTGCAGATTCCCCTGCAGTAACAGCATGGCCTTCTGCTTTAACTAGCAAAGCACTATAGCGGAATCACTGATCTGTAGTTATGGTTTTATTTAATTCATTAAATTGTTTACTCTGTGTCCACATCTTACTCCATTTCCAAGTCATATTAACACATCACTTCAGATTAGGATAAGCAATACATCCTGAATACTGATACAGGCCAGAATGTGATTATACTAAACTCAGTTTATAAATCTGCTTCATTGACTCTTTGTCAGGAAACTTCACTATACACAAAATAAAGGAATAAACCAAAAATCGTATACTTAAGAAACAAGTAAAATGGGTATTTTAATTCACATTTGTCACTTAGAGCTTTCAAATTTATATGGCTTTAAATAATAATGATTTTGACAAAAAAACATTTTTACCTCTGTGAAAGATATTAACAGGAAATTTAAAAGCTCAAGGAAAATGAAGTTCCATTTTTCCTTTTTGTGATGAGCCTACCCAGACTGTGCAGTGGGAGAGGTATTTATCATGCATAGTCTGTCCTCCCCCTTGGATGCTGTCTTCCAGTTTGGACTGGAAGCACTGTGTGTTAGAGGATCATTAACCAGGGTCATGTATATCATCTCTCCCTCACAAATGAACACTGTCAACACTGCAACAGAGACACTGAATAATCAGGGCCCAATGTACACATTGTGGCTCACAGACAACAAAGCAGACAGACTAAACTGCACAAAAAAAATCTATTTTTTCCCTGAAACATACCCATCCCAAAGCAAGGGCAAGGTAATGGCCTCATAGCTGCTGCAAGGCTCCTTGGAGCTGGTCCATCCCACATGCAAAGCAAGGAACCTACACAGACACCTCTGGCCCTGAGGGATCCTGCCACCAAGTGTTATCACTAAATTCTATTATCTGGCTTCCAGATGGACAGTGTCCTTATCCCTTGGATTACACAAAGTTTCAAGCATGTGACAGGAGCTTTATACTGTGAGCACATCATGGAAGAAGACGGGATACAAATACCACCTTACACTGCCTTGTACAAATCCTGATGTAGGGACTGAGTATTGTTTCATGGAGCAAAGATCTGGGTCATGGAGCCATGTCACACACTGCTTTCACATCCACACACTCCAAGACAACACTGGCTGCACAGATTTACAAAGCAATCAGATTGCATAGTGAGAAGTATAGAGGTATATGGAAGAATTGCTTTCTTCACACATATTCCTGTTTCTGGGCTCTAAATGCTGTATCTCTGACTACTGCTGCACTGCTAAAATGACAGGAAACTAATTATTGAAACTGAATTAATTTCTTTTTAGTTTTTCCCACCCAAACCTGTCTTTTACATGACACTCTTAAACCCCTAGCATTTTGGAAATTATTTTAGATTCCTCTTTTTGCCACGAAAGAGAGGAATGCAATGCAGTACTGAGGAAAACTCAGCAGGATTTTCATCTCCTTGCAGGAGTTTAGTGATCCACTCTTAAATCTTTTTCCATTACTATTTAATGGTATTATAATTACTGTAAGTCTCCAGTGTTCAGAATAATCACAAAACAAATACAACCTTGATTATGCTCATATTATTATTTGTGTTACAGGGGCAACAAGAGATTTTGAGCTTTACCAAAGGAACAGATGAATATGCATCTCCAAGAACCCTCACCTAATCTAGAACGAGAATTTGTAGGTTATTATAAACAGAAACTACTGGAGAAAAGGGGCAAAACACAAAGGTTGCTATACCTTTATATGCTCCTATTTTCTTACTTTAGAAGTCTGACACTTTTCTTTTGAAAAGATTCTGTCCTCCATGAGAATGGATACATAATAAAAGACATACAGGATAATCAGCAGCCCTACTCTCTACAATTGGCTCAAACCTTATTGTTTAGGACAAGTTCTTCTCTAAAACCCTTAAATACAGTTATCTCCTCTGCTGCCAATCCAGCATTTGCAATAGCCTTGATAGCTTATTCTCTGCTGCCAAACCTGCCTCCAGTCACAGTTTTTTGTTGCAACTAAGAAGTCACAGATTTATTTATCCTCTAAAACTGTGGGCTGTATTTATCCTTTAAAACTGAACAAGTGTGTAGCAGTAGACCAAAGGCTCCTTTGTGGAGAAAGCATATAATCTGGAAGACAGACGGGTGTCTTTTCTGCTCAATGCTGTTCACAGACAGCAGAGCAAAGGAAAATAAGTGTTTGATTCACTCTCTCACATACTACACTATCAAGTGAGTCAGTGAATCAGAAAACCTGATTTAACCATTCTCAAGTGATCTCACTTAAACCGTGAAGTGTCATCCTCTTTTGGTATTTGCACTTTTTCCAGCAGAGACAATCCATGCAGCAGAGGGGCTAGGTCTGAAATTCAGAGATCAAAGGTGCCAATGATGGGCATGAATTTCTCCAAGTTAAAATTTATCTTTAATTAGCAACTTCATACTTTCTTTTCTGACACAGAAGAGCATGTCTCATATTTTGGAACATTTTTTAATGCAGTTCAGAGCTCTCTTCCCCTGCAGAGCCAACTCACCATATCCACTAACCTGACTGAGCATTTCTGGCAGCAGCTCCTCCCGGTGCAAAAGGCTGGAGGCTGGGCTCCCAGGGCTGCCAATTCAGCATCAGGTGAACCTGTGGGAGATCTCACAACACTTTGGACAAAGCTCTGCAGGGAAGACAAGACCCAGGAGCTGCAGTTGGCCGACTCTGGTGTCAAGGAGATGTGCCAGCTTCTCACAGCAATTACAAAGTGTTAGCCCTGCCTTGCTGCGAGGGGTAATAGTTCAGCCACCAACACAAAAAAATATTGGCAGGATATGGCTGTCTTTGTAGAAACAATTTACTTAAACAAGATGGAAAGACAGAATAGATTAACTACTTATTAGCAGTTCACCAGCTTTTTCATCTGAATTTGTATTTTAACCCACACAACTCCCAACAACAAATACATCAATCGATGGTCTTTTTATATTGCACATCAATGGCCCTCACATGAACCTATCATTTCAGAAGATGAATCTTTCCTGCTTGAAAATTTCAGATTGGCAGGACTCAGGAGTCACACTAAGAGGGCCATAGGTAGTATACTTTTACCACCTAGATTCACAGATTTCTAGTAAGAAATAACTGTGAAACTTATATTGCAAATTATTAGTCTTACAGTCTTTGAAAACCTGACAGGTTTTTTTCCCCCATTCTGACTTGAGTGCTAAGCAGCAGAGAAGGTGCTATAAAACATCAAGAGTCTATCACACCCGCTATTCTGTGTATCTTCCTTCCCAGCAGAGTTAAGAAGGACATGCAGGACAATCCTGCAAAGCCCATAAGCCAAGCAAAATTGCTCCTAGCCTAATAAATTAACATTTGATTAACAAAATTATTCTTTTCTCCCCCGCATGTTTTATTCTCTTTATTTTTTGATTTGAGAAGTTAACCTATTACGTAAACCCAGGAATCAAACAAAAAAGGTCTGTTTCCTCAGAGGGTCTAATCAAGGTAACACTGGATAACCACAGGGCAAAGCCTAAAACCCAGCCTGAAAATCGCTAAGTCCTGAAAATGAGCTAACAGGATTTGCTTATTTAAGTCTGAAAGTCCAAGTGTGTAAAACCTGGAGTACTTCACTAAATTCCTCCCCAGGTGAAAAGACGAAGTTGGTTCTCTGAAGTCAGCAGGAATTACATGCAGCTGAGAAACCAAAGGTTTTCTATAGATTTCCTGTGGAGGTCTACCTTACAGCAGGATCAGTGAACAAAAACACTTTCAAATTTAGATTTGCAAGGGCAGCACCATAAAGCTGGCAGAACAGCTTATGGCAAACTCTGGTATTACACATTCTTTTTGTCTTTAAGTGCATAAAATGTGTATCAACCCCTCTGACAGGCTCACTTTAATTGTTTTTGCATATTTAGGATTTATATAGCTTGCAGACTACTGAAAGTAGTGTTTAATTAGGTCTTACACCCTCTCTGCTTTTACACACACAGGTACTTGACTACTGAACGACAGGCCTTGCCTCGTATCCACAATTTAACAACAGTCATTGTCAAATTAATGTTTTCAGATGTTCTATTTTCACATTTATCTTCTGCCAGAAATATTGTCTGGCATGGTATTAAACACAGGAAAAAATTTATTCTAGCTGAAATATGACAGCAATCACAGCAAACAGAAGTCATAGACTTTGAGAACACCATTATAAGCTGATAATCTTTTAAAAATATTTAACAAAAAGCTCCTGGGTCTGTTTTAGCAACTGAACCTGAACTCAGTGAGGAAGTGACTGAACAGAATCAGACATTCTCATTAAGTAAAATTAGCCAAGTGCAATTTGGCTGGCTGGTTCCCTCTATGTATTAGCATTTATATTCAGTCAGTGATGAGCTTAATCAGGTTTTTTGAACAAAAAAGAAAAAATCCCCTCAAAACCCATAAACCTATCAGGTTTATTAGTAACAGTTTGCACTTCCATTGTAAAAAGGCAGTTAAGAAACTGAAGAAAATTGCCTGTTCAGAAGTGCATCTGAGTAGCTACCAGCAATCTTCCCTCATAGCAGGAACATGACCTCACATACGTGCTGGCTGATTGCTGTCAGATTTACTGAAGACAAAAGGAGACATTTCATTAAAGGGCAAATGCCAGGAGGCTAGAAAGAGCTGCCATAGGGCCTCACTGGAAGGGACAGGTTTGCCCTCTTGATTTCAAAGATTGTATCACAAGGTCTTTTCCCTCCTTCCACAATGAATGCATCTCAAAGAGCTGTCAGGCCCAAAACCAGAAAAGAAATGGTGGCATCTCAGGAGATAAGCGGAGATAAGTGTCAGTAACAATGCTGATGTGACAAATAAAGAGCAGAAACAACCCAAGAGAGCCTGGTCCTGATGAAGGGCACTCACCTGGAACAGCAGCAGCAGAACTGAAGGTGAGAGGCAGCAAGAGGGCCCAGATATAATAGGAAGGTGGCTGCTGGGGCTGAGCATGTGTGGTGATACCTCTGTCAAATGTAACCCCACAGACGTTTTGAACATCAGAAAGGAAGTGAAAAACTTCATAGATTTTAAGACAAGCTATGGAAAGTAGCACTGGTAAAAAAAAGGTTCCACACAAATAGCTTGTTGTATAAAATTCAACTTGGCAATGCCCCTGTCAGACAGCTGGGCACAAAGTATGTCCTAACACATGTTGAGAGCTTTGGAATTTGTTATAAATCATGCCTCAGTGCATCCTGGCTTGCAAAGCACTACAGCAACAAAAGCTGGCCAAAGGAACAGCATTGCTGCAGCCCTTTCCACATGTACTGCACACCTACGAGGAATTAGAAAAAAAACAACTTAATGACAATCACCCCAGAACTATAGTTTGTAACCCTAGTTATTCTCTTAAGGCAGGCAACTGCTTTATGTGAGCAGCATGAAATGAGGCTTTGACCCTCTGTTGTTTGTTCTGGTTTCCTTGGGTCCATGGCTAACTGCTCTTTACAGCATGTTTCTATAGTGACCAACTGCTGAACTGATACTCAATATATTTCCCCTTTCACCTGCCATACTTGAGATTTGGAAACTCAGAATGTTATTTAAACAATATTCCAAAAACTTCCCCTCTGGCTGTAGTAAGATGGCACAGTGGATACTTTATCACCCTAGCTTCCCCAGCTCTCCAAAGAACAAATAAATGCAGCATTTATACATGAAAGAAAATGTCAGTAACAATTTCTTGAGAAGCCAATGTATAAGGGATCAGGAAGAAACGAATTCCCACTATCTCAGAGAAGTACCAGACTCCTCCTTTCAGGCAAGCATTTCATTTTCCCCAGCAGCTTTTTGACTGTTTATTGTGCCTCAGTTGTATTAAAGGCACTTTGCTTCAAGTGCAGCCCCTTCTTAGAGAGTAACAGCCAGGACAGGTTTTACAGGAGGATAAAGCACTGTGTTCCCCAAAGGAGACAGGGGAGCCCATTTTTGAACCTGTCAATATGGCAATGATTCATCCTGCCAAGATAAAGACTAAAACATTAAGAGGGGAATACAGTACGTGGAAGTAATGCATAAAAAAAATTAAAACTCAGCTGGTTCAAGTTTTACACATGCAAATAAACATTATGAGAGGGGAAACAAGAATGAGATGTGAAGTACTGAACAGGAAGATCAGGTGTATTTATCTTCCTGGAAGCTGGAAGCAGGAAGATATTAAACTGTGCTTTCTGCTAAATTGCTGCTGCCAGTTATTGACAAAGTTGTCAATTATCCAGGATTATTTAGACTGATGATACCTGAAGAAACGAGGATTTAGAAACACTTGGGACTAAAAGGGGAGACAGGAATGTGCTGCAGATGATAAATGGAGTGGATTGAAAGAAAGAGAGCAAAGAGGCCAGTTTCAGAGGGTATAATTAAATATCCTTAATTAGCATATTACACTACTACAATAAAACTGACTTTCAAAGCTGGATTTTAGAAAATAAATGTAACTGGGTGGATGAAAGACTAAGACCCTTTTATGCTGTAAGACTGGCATAGAATTTATTCAGATAACTTCTATTTTGCTAATGTTTAAATAACTTAATTATACTTAAAAATTGCTCTGACTGCCCAGATCTGCAAGCAGTAAGATATTAAGTCACCATTAGATGGATTTTACTGAAATTGGTCAGACCATGCATTAGGGAAAGAGGACAGTGTTTGATTTCAATAGTTGGGTAATCATGTCGTTTAATGCACATGGATGAAGCAGGTACCAACAGGTAAAATACGCAGCAACTGGCACCATGGTGTTTTTAAATTGGTCCAGGAATAAGAATTTATTTTGAGCAGAGATTTGTAAAGTGTTTTGAAATTCTTGGGAGAAGCTTCCTACAATACCACAAAGCTCTGCTCTCTTAAAAATATAATATATAATATAATACTCTCTGCTGGAGTAAGGGGTATTTGCTACCACAGTTTTTTCAATAGAATGAAAGACATTTTACTGTGTCCATGAAGAGACAGTTGACAGGTTAGGATTTCAATGCAAGATTTGCATGAGCTAGGCCAAAATCAGTTTTAGCATTGTTTGGTCACACAAGTTTCTTAGCTCTTCTCTACCTCTCTTTTGATATAAATGAATATAAATAAAGAATTCCTCAGTCTTTTTATTGCTGTTTTCTACTCATGATAAGAAGCAGCTTAGGAAATAAGAGAAAAACCCCCAACAATAAACGACTAACACTTCATCTTGGTTTGCTTTGCCTCAATTTTTCTGCAAGACACGGTGCCCCTCTGCTGGGCAAGAGCAGATCAACAGCAGGGAGGGGTGAACCAAAACCGAGGGAACAGTAGAACAAAATCAGTCTGCGCAGACTGAAAAGATAAGTAAGGAAAGAGGACTGAGGCAATGTATGGCTGCCCAAATGCCTGAGGAAATAAGGGGCTCAGGTGCAAGCCATTAAACAAACAGAATTCAGAATTTAGATTTATTTCTCCAGAAAGTAATATTTTTCATAACATCTTTAAAATGAGTCACCTGGAAGGAGCTGTCATCTTGACAAACACCACTTCTCTAACTCCAAAAGCAACCGTTGCAGTATTTAGGATAACAGGAAACTGAAAGAACTCCCTGAAGTAAAAGACTTTTCTCCATGAAAAAGCTAAATTATGAGTGATGAAGCCTGTACTGCATCAATCTGGTAACGTATCTGCATAAATGCTTATGCATTCATTACACTGTTTTCCAGGAGAATGTAGGACAAACCTTAAGCAAACTTTCAGAATAGTTAATCTTTTTTCCTTTACTTTCTTTGTAACATGACAACCATAGGACAAACACAGGACAATTTCAGACATCAGCAGTGATGCAGAGGAAAAAACTAATTCCTACCAGAAATGTGTGATATCACACACATTTTTGGGAAATGCCAGGTAAATCTTACTCAGACCTCTGAGGCACAATAAATAGTGAAGTTCAGCCTTTTTCTAATCAGCCCTGAAACTAGAGTATAGTTGCCCATTTTGTTTCACACTTCTGTTCTACAAATGACTCTGCTCAGTTCTCTAGGGGTTGCACTATTACTCATTTTTAGACCAAGGAAAGGTTGTAAAAAAAGGCTGTTTAAGAGTAGCATTCTATTAAGAGACTTCTAGGAAACAACTTTTATCTTTATTAGAAGTACAAACACAAAACATACTTTGATAATACTTTTTGCCCCTTTTATTAAAAACAGTCATTACAGATGACATACAATTGGCAAAGATATATATGATCATATCTCTATTTTAAGGAAACTATTTACAGATTATTACAAAGTGACACCAGGTGTGCAATGTCCGGGTTCTGCACTGGTTTTTCATACTGATAACTTTGGTTTTCTTTCAGTTGCTCAGGTGATTCCACTTTGAGCTTCTCTGTGTGATCAATAGTACACTGGCTTCAAATACATTTATTTTAGGTACCTATAAGTGCCCACAGTGAAAAGCTGCACACAGTACCTGCTGTAAGGTATCAGAGAGAACAGTGTCCTTTATGCCTCTGCCATCAAGACTTGTCCTTTTGTAGCACTTTTCATATGGAAGGCTGTCACTCCAAGCCTCTCACTTTGTTAACCAATGTTTGCTTCACTAAGAAAAATGTTTCCTAATCCATTTGTTTAGGGACCAGGAAAGAGGACAAATCTCACCCACAGGAAACTCTCCAGACCAGAAGGAAGTCTGTAGTGACAGAAGCAGATGCAGAGTCTCAGTTTTCTAACCAAACCTACAGAAAAACTTCAAAACTACAGCAGCTACATTAACAAGGGGGGGGAAAGAAGTATCTTTTTGTAGTCATTACCCACATTCTCAACAGCACTACATTAAGTAGGAAAGAATATCAATCCATATACCAAGATGCACTGTCCCATTTCCTGCTCTTGTTTTAGGTCAACTGGAAGCTTCTTTTTTCAGTTTTTCTAAGATCTCATCTGGTGTCGTTGATACCAAGATCTTCACCACTTTGTCACGTGATTTACCCCCCTGGTTTAGACATACACAGAAAAAAAACCATCTTTCAGAGAATCACCCTTTAAGAAAACAGTGCTATTTATAAAATGTTGATAAACAAATTAAGCAAGCTGCCCATGATTTAGGACAAACAAGACTCACATCTTTTCATCTCTACCTTTTGACAACACAGTGCTCAATTCCTTGGTCATCTCACCATTTACCACTTTAAAAGACTTCTACAACTACTCCATTAAACCAACAGATAAAAATAAAGAGCACCATTTTTCACTGTGCTCTTATGCTCATAAACTATAAATGGAAATGGCTGGAAAGGCTGACCTCAAGTACAATGAATTAATAAAACAAATTATTTATTTAGTGCAATGAATAAAACAAAGAGTTTCCGCTCACCAAAGTAAAGACGTAAATTCTAATATAAAGAAATTCTTGAGGCCCAGCTACAACCCAAGTGCTTACATATCCTCTTGCTTAAGTGACAGAACCTTTTGACTCAAATATGGAAGTTGTTTTTTTTAAAAAGGTGAAAAGTTATTAATAAAATGCACATTCTCTGCAAAACACAAATTCTGTGAACTCATTTGACCTGAAAACAAGAGAATCTTGGAAGACCTACAGAAAACATGAACTACAGAGATTTGCAAAACATTATTATGATAACTCTTCTGATTAAAAGATCTCAAGATCAGTCATAGCTCTTCCTATGCTAAGTTTGCTCTTAATGAATCATTCCATTAACTCAACTGAACTTTTTAAAGTGTCTTTCAGACTGAACTTGGAGTAGCTCCCTGTACTCAATGTGTAAGTTCCAAAAATCTTGAATTTCAAGTGCAGTAGGGCAAAACTGAAAGGAAAAAAAGGAAGTACCTTCTCTAAAATAACGTCACTCTTCTTCACTTGGAGCACCTTAGAGAGGTAGCGACACAGCTCTGCATTTGCCTCCCCTTCCGATGGAGGTGCAGCAATAGCTACACCTACTGCCTCAGCCGTCACATCTGTAACAAAGTTTGAGGATGTTATGCTCAAAATATTCAAAATATCTAGTCATTGTTTCCTAAAATTGCATGTTTATGCTTTCAAAAGAGTTTTAATTTAAAACCCAGTAAATGTAGAGATTAGCAGGTGATGACATTTTCACATCTCATAAATTCCCTTGACTGTCGGCCAGTACAATCAAACATAAACTCCAGCCACTGCAGGCAGTGAAACCTTCATAACATAGCAGGGTGCAGTCATGAGCTCCCAGCCTTCTCACAATGGGGGCACCGCTCTGAGCTTCCCTCAACCGCCCGTTCTAGTGCAGGTGCTGTCCTAGCACGACTCAAATCAGGTTACCCCCTCAAAAACCGCTTGCTACATCAGTCTGCTCAGTTACTCTGTCAGTAAATCCCCTGTGCTCCCAAAGGGGCCTGGGCACTGCCACAGCCCGTGGGCCTCTCACACGGGGGCGTGAGTGCAGCCCCAGTGCGTGCAGGCACAAGCCCAGGGCTGCACAGGGACAACTTTTACGGCTCTAATAAAACCGCACCGACTCCTGGGACACAAACAGCCCGCACGAAACCACAGATGTCAAAGGGAAGGGTTTAGGATCAGGATTTACCCTGTGCTCACCGCGCCACCCAGCGCTTTGCAGGGGGGACACGAACGAGCTGCCCCTGGAGAGCCGAACCGCTCGCTTTAGTTTCCGGGTGGGATTTTGTGCATTGCCTCCCTCCGCCCCTGTTCCTCAGGGCGTCCCGGCCCGCAGACCCACCTGTGACGGCGCTGCAGCGGGCGCCGGGCTTGGCGCGCACCGCCACCCTCACGGAGCCGCCGCCCGCCGCCACCACCGGGCCCGCGGCGGCGCCCGGCTCCGCGGGGCCCTTGGCGGCTGCTTTTCCCTGAAACAGAGCAACAGCCGCGGTCAGCGCGGGCACCACCCGCCCCTGCCCCGCTTCCCTCTCCTGGCCCTGCCCGCACCTTCCCGGGCATGGCCCCGCCGCTCCGCCCCAGCGCCGCCCGCAGCCGCAGGACCCCGGCGAGGCGCGGCATGGCCGGGGCGGCCCCTCCCCGAGGCGCCTGCGCGCTGCGCTCTGCCCGGCCGGGCCCGGCCCTCTCCCCACAGCGCTGCTCCCGCACAGCGCCGGGGCGGAGTTGCTCCCGCACAGCCGCGCCCGGCCCTTTCCCCACAGCGCTGCTCCCGCACAGCGCCGGGGCGGGGCTGCTCCCGCACAGCCGGGCCCGGCCCTTTCCCCACAGCGCTGCTCCCGCACAGCGCCGGGGCGGAGCTGCTCCGGCACAGCCGGGCCCGGCCCTTTCCCCACAGCGCTGCCCCTGCACAGCCGGACCGGCTGCTCCGGCACAGCCGCGCCCTGGGCCCGCAGCGGCTCCTCCCAGCCGGGCCTGGCCCCCCATCCCTGCCTCGGAACAGCGCCGCGCCCGGGACAGGAGTGGGCACAGAGCTGGGCGTTAGACAGACACTTACTCCACACATGGGCTTTGGTAGCCCCCTTTTACCCCTTAAGAAAGGAAGTTTTCTTATTTTTTTCTCCTGCATTCTTAAATTATTACTTTAGTATAACCTGGGGGAAGGTACAGGTCTTTGTACACAAAGACATTCTGTTACTACACGGTACATACTGCAAGACACTGAATACTATATACAAAGAGCAATTGCATCAAATTATTGTATGCAACCTGTAAAACTCGTTGCATACCAATAATCCTTAGGTTTATACTAATTTTTCAGTACTAGAATATCCGGTGATAAAATAACATCATTACAAGTCTCGTATTCTCATTTTCACATTATACATTTTTTATAGGCACATATTTATATACAGTGGCTATTTGCATAACCAGTTCTATATTCCAAAACAGCCCTTCTGAATTAAGAGAGATTCTGGAAAGATCTGTTTGTTGCTGAATTTGACTTAATATTTATTTCTTCAGTGTAGCTGCAGATGTTCTCTGCACTGCAAAGTCCATTAATTCTCCATGGCTCTTGGAAAAAGTCAAAATGATGCAATATGAATGCAGCTTTGCTGATATACTTCAAAAAAATACAGTAGCAATCCATGTCCATAGGGTCAATCCAAGGTCATTTTGGAAAGGAGTGCAACAAGGGACTACAGCAGCAGCTTTACTGTCTTTAAGGACAGATTGGAGAAAACATACACAAGTTGTTCATAACAAGTAAGGATTTTCCAGTTCAAAAAATGAATTTTACTACATGAGAAACAAAGGGGTGAAAACACAAAGTAATTAATCACAAGGTACTACTTAAAACAAACTTTTCAATATACAGAGCACTTATTCCACTTAACATTTTGTTTAGAGGAAAAGCTGAAGTACAAACTACCAATAACGATGCAGAAAAAAAATAGCTTTTCTGGTACCCCTCAAACAAATTACATTGATGTAATTTCACAGAATTTTTTAACTGCTGCCAATAGTGAGCTGAAGTCCACTGAGACACCAACACATTCCAGATCATCATGTGAAACTAAGTATAAAATATTATTTCTGGTATCTGTCCATCTTCTATTGATGTACCATTGTTGTTACCTGGTGAACTATAAAAGACAAAGCATGTTTTGCTAGCAGTAGGAGATTCGTGGATCACTTTCTTCAAACCTTTTGTTCCATAGTGGGAATCAGGACCCTGAAAAACATCACAAGAGATTAGCAACAGAATGGAAGTGGGCAAGACCCAAAAATTGCTGATGGTCAAACACTACTGACTTGAGTTTTGGTAGTACAAAATTCCTGTACCCACATCATATAAATTATATACAAAATCACAGGCAACAAAAGCAAGGGCCCTATGTCCAAATAACAAAAATATATTCTCTGACAACAGACTGTAACCAGTTGATTTTATCCACGTAGTAATGAATATTTTCTAGTATTTCTCCTTATCACACAGGTTGTCCATATTCCCTTTTAGCTCCCTACCTCAGCTTCTTTTAATGTGCAATACTTTTTTCAACCCACCCAACTCTGATTTCTGTATAGGGAATTATATTTAGAAGAATATTAAAATTTTTTTGAGAAATAAATTTGTCCACAACACTAAGGGGAGACTTTCTGAGAACAAGTCATTCTTGCCTATTATTTCAGCACCAGTATATAAAAAGAGATTTAAAAGAAGTGTTTTCTTGACTTTAGCTAGTGGTTAGAATATCCTTGATAAAAGAAATCCAACTCAAATTTTGATAGAGAGCTGTCAGATGACGTATTCTAGATAGTGCTCTTTTCCCCACACAGAACCAGTGACTTCCATTAGAACTCATTCTAACTCCTACATCAAGCAAAAAAGTGGGAAGGCACAAAGGATCCAGTTATGAATTCCATGCTGTGGAACAGAAAAGATGTAGCAGTTTTACAAGTTACAGTGGAGTTTTAATTACGTCCTTCTTTAGCCCTAAATTCAAAATAAATTGAAGATCCAGAAGACACTTTCCCATCAGAAGACTGATAAAATAACAACTCTTGCATCAAAGTAACACTTTCTTCCGTACTGTTAGACATTCTTACTTTCAACGTTGCACAAGCTGTGTAGCAAACCGTGGGCAGAATCTCTATGGGCTCTTTGAACATTACTCTGAAGGTACTGGCTGTTCCATCACAGCTAAATCCAGTGTCGTTCTGTCCCAGAGTCTGATTCTTCTCGTAATCAATTATCTGGACAAAAGCATGACAATTGTGTTTTTATGTTTACAGCCGTGAGAAAGGTTCTGATTGTACACATGTGAGAAGATTACAAGCAAACACTTTCCTACCCCACCCAGCCCAACTGCAAGGACTGTGCAATCTCAGCTGGAAAGGAGCTGTGATTCCCTGATAGCACTGGAGCTGACGCAGCAGCTCGGGACGATGGCTCGTGAATTTTACACGGGCTGTGGGCACTGCTCCAGCCAGGTTAAAGTCTGAGCTTGGGAGATGGAGAATGGCTCTCAGACCTTCAGCTTCTGACCTTCAGATACAGCCTCTAATCCTGTGCTTAGATTTGCTGATCTCTGCACACCTACACAGCCCACATGAGGGAAGCTCATTCACTGGCTGTGGCTAGTTTAGAAAACAAGTTGTTACAGATAATGTACGCAATCAATGACACCTTCATAAAAGAAAACAAGAACTTGTGCTGTTATGTTTTATACAGTTTATGTCTAATCTTGATTCAGTATAAAAATTACACTCAGACTACACAATATTTATTTTGCCTTCAATTTCAGTGGTGAATAAGAATCACTAGTTCCAGTGTAGTAATAGCAGATACCTGCCTTCCCATTTTGGATTGCAATCCTGATCCATGCTGCCCAACACCTCTTGCAGAAGTTGGGTATCAGAGCTTTACAGCTCACACTTCTTGTGATAACTGCACTAAGAAGAATCCTATCAGTTTTAATTGTTTCTTATTAACTTGCCATATAATTTTTAGCATTACCCATGCATGAGATGAAGTTTTAGTCTAGGCAAAATGTACTCTAGTTTTTTCCCCAGCCATTATCAATAGAAATATTAGCAATTATAATGCTGAAGTCCTAAGCCCTTTCCACATAAAAGATGTATTTGCAGTATATATTATCACTCTTCTATGACAAGTTTTAAGTATTTAACTCTCTGAAGCTCTGCTACTTCTGATGCAGAGCCAAGAAGGAAGCTAGAGGCACAAGACTTAAATAGCTGTCTGAAAAGATTGTGGAAAAGTTTTAGATTCATCAGTTATTAGGGATACTTCCAGGATAAAGGAAACCTATATAAGATAGATGGCCTTAATATGAACCATAAAGGTTTATTTAGTCTTGTAGTTTGAATCAGGAGGATCTTTTCCAAGTGAATCTTCCAATCATTCCCACTTAATATGCATTGGTTTGCTTTGAAAAAATCTAAATTCTTTTCAGATTAAATAAATCCAGCAAATACCCTGAGGGAGCACACCAAATGCTTGCATCTGCTAGCAGGAATTCAGCTGAGAGGTTCAAAAAAGGGTTTATGTGAAGTAAAAATCCCTAGGTATGTTTAGTATAGCTGCTAGGTTCCCAAGATCAACTCTTTTGTTCTAAAGATCCTGTCTAGTGCACTGTGCTACTCATTTACATGGATGTATAGTTTGACAAAACCAAACTGAAGGTACTTCAAATAGAGGAATTTGCAAGTGAGCTTTTAAAGTGAGGAATGTGGAAAAACCATATTCCTTCAAAACCTCGTGCCAGATACATTCTCTTTGGAACATTATTAAGAGAAAAGGCACATTTTTTCCTTAGGAGACAGACACAAAATCCCTATCCCTAAGTACAGAGTAGTCAGATAATAATAATCATCAAATAGGAAGTAGAAGATAACATATCATTTAAACAGAATGTCCACTAATGAGCTGAAACAGCAATCCCAGCACATGCTAGAAGTCCAGAAAGATAGGGACAATAGAATTTCTGCCCCTATATGAAGTCACAGACTATTTATTTCACAAAATTTCTCATGCACCTAATAAATCAATGTGACGTGATAGTACCAGGTTAGGAGATACACAGCACAGGGTAAAACTATGCCAGTCATGCAATACTAATATCTTGTTAGAAAGCTTAGAATCAAAACAAAACCAACCTCTACAAGAAAAAGAATTCAAATAGACTGAAATTCCACACTTAAAAAGGAAAAAAAAATATAGCGCTGGATCAATACTACTAGAAGACAGTTCTGACCTCAACATGCTAAGGGATCTAACAGGCTACAAGAGCAGGAAATACAATTTTAGTGGTGTCTTCAATTACCCCTGGGACTGGGCAAGGGTCACATCAGGACATGAAGCAGGGGGACATTTTTAGATGCTATCACTGGCCACTTGGTGAGCCTGCTAACCAATTGCTCAGCAGGAAGAAACGCAACCCTTGATTTGGTACTGAGTGATGAGCAGGATCAGATTCAAAATTTCATAATGGAAACACTATGTAACAGTGTCTATAATACACTTGGAGTCAACACCCCCACACGAATAACAAAAGCAAATCCCCCACAGCTGTGCTAAATTTCAAAAAGAGGAAAGTGAGGAAGCTTGTTCAAAAGAAACTAGAAGGAACAATTAGGAAAACCAAATCCTTTTAAGAAGCATGCAGAGAAACACCTACACTGAAAATGATTGAAAGACAGGAAAATACAAGAGAAAGGGAGCAGAGTTCCATAGTGTTCTTCCTTTTGCCTGGTTACCCACTTATGCCAAAACACAGCTTAGACTCCTGGCCTATCAATCGCTCCCTCCCAAATATAGACCAAACCTTTTGCAAGTGCTGCAAGTGTAGGTCCTGTACAAGCCTATTCAAACATAATATACTGTACCTGTATATTAACTTGATAGTCTGTGGGTCCATGAATAGATCCATATAATCCAAATCCCACTATGGAAATTCTTCTGTTAACTGTGAACCTAGTAAGACACAAGCCAAGAAAGGAATTCAAACTCTGGTGAGTGTGTTACTTTTTTTCAAGTAAGATAACAATTCCCACTGAAGAGTTAGGAAGTAAACTGAGAATGGCATTGCACTTTTTTAAAAATAGCATTTTTTTATATAGATTTCAATACTAAGAAAAATATTTTGTCAGCTTTATAGGTCAAAGCTTTGCTAATTCCTCAAGATATTCAGAATCACCAAACAAAACATAACCAGATTCTTTTCAGTATCTCCAAAACAAAAACAGATCAAGACTTGGTATTTCAAAAAGGAATATACAGATAACATCCAGTCATTCTAGAATGCAGCCAATCCTCCTGAACCTTATTCTTTGCTAGTTTGTATTTTATGTGTGTAACAGCCTAAGTTATTAAAAAAAAGAAAAACAAATCAAACGTGTGCAAGAGAGCCGGCACGTTTGCTACTGTATCTTATACCAGAAAGTCAAACTTTTAATGATTTATTCCCTTTCTTCCCAGACATTTCTGTCTCTCCTTCAAACAGTTTCCAGAGTCTTACCTAATCCGGTCGCTTGTTCCGCTGTAGCCCCAGCGACTCTCCACCTGCTGGAACCTGTTAATGCTGCATTCTTTCCCTCTAAGGCAACACCTTGGTCGATCAATATAATCTACTTTAGGTTTAGGATTGACAGTAAAGTGCAGAAAGAGATTTACTACTTCCCGATCCGACAAGATTCCAGACTGAGCAGGGCCTGTGAAAACATAAAACTTCTGAGATGATTTGAAGGATTACTCCAGCTGTTGTATTTAAACCACACATATTCACAAACTGAAGACAACAATAATACTTTCCAGTGGTCAGAGCATAATCTGCAGAATGTTTTGCTTTCATTTGTGCATCACAACTCTTCTTAGTACAATGTTAATAACAGAATTGAGTGTTAAGCATCTAAACACAGTTAAACAGCACTGAGAGATGATCTAACAGTAAGACAAAGAACTCCAGAACTCACCTGCTGCAAACTCTTCAATAGTCATTAATGGAAAACGGATTAAGGAAAGAGCTCTTCCAAGGACTTTTTGTTTGTTCCCAAATGTCACAGGCAGTTGTTGTCTTTGACATTCTGCTTCTGCCCAGCGAACAACAGCTCCAAAGAGCCGACTTTCTCGAATACTGAGAGTGTCCCTTTCTAGGACTGCACATAATGTGTCTAAACAAAAAAGGGTTAGCAGCTTTAGATCAGTTTTCATCCAAGCCAGTAACAGGGCTACATTATGTAAGCTTAAAATACTAAATTCACATTAAGAACATTAATAATAAGACTACTAGCTTTGTCTTATTGTTATATGTTATATGTGTGTGTATATATATGCATTGCACATAATTTATCTTACATAAAAAGAAATCTCTCAATGACTTACAAACCTCAAACTAAAAATTAATTTTCCTGCTATGAAGAAAGGATATGAGCTTTCTTTTTGATTCCTAAGAGTGTAACTATTCTCTGTAGTGATAACAAATATCCTGAAGAATTTCCATTGCTCGGGCAAGATCAAAACTGAAAGTGGTGAAGCAGTGAATTCACACTACCAGAAATCCAAGTTACTCATGATAACACTGTCATATTCTCATCTGGGCAGCCACCTGCCCATCTGGATCAACTACAGCCACAAGCAGCTATAGTTGTGCACACAAACTATAGCTGTGGTGCACACAAAACCAGTTTAAGGATACATGAAAGTCATCTTAAGCATTGACATATTTGCCATCCACAAAGCCTGAAGGTGAAACACAGGATCTGAGGCAAGGCACACATTTTACAAAAGCAACTTAGCCTGTATTTATTACTCTTTCTGGCCTTCCTTGAATAACAGGTATGCACAAATTACCATAGAATACAAGTTCAAAAAATAAACAAGTTTTTGTATTCTGAATCTTCTGTCTTTGGGAATTTTTATCTGCCTTGAATGTAAGCAAGGCATGTTTGCAGTTATAGAAAACAGCATATTGGAAAGTCAAAACAGATTGAAACTTACCAAGACTATAGATCACTCACAGTCTGGGTACAAATCCCACTGAACATGAGTTAACAATGACTTTAAAATTGCTTTAAGCAGTGAAACACCGTCCTTCAGTCTGAATTTTTCCCACAATGTAGCTGAATTGGAGTAAAACCTTAGATACATACAGTAGCAATGAAATTGAGTAACCAAATTTACAACTGCTAGCTTTTGATAGAAGATTAAACAGAGAAACTTGCAGTTTATGTAATCATTTTTAAAAGCAGATTTCATTAATCGTACCTGATCTGCTTTGACTAGGTAAGTACGATATGGCAACAGAACAGTGTGATTCCTGTTGCACATGAAAAGCAGGTATGGATGCCTCATACCTAAGGGATGAGGCACAACCCTCAGCAAGTGAAAGCTTTGGCTTCAATGAAGAGTGTGGTGTCACCACAGTGGGATTCCTGTGACACCACCACTACTCAAATGGGGACATGTTGAACCCAGCTCAGGAGTGAAGCTCAAAGGAAAGCACTGCAGGGGAGGACAGCCAAGAAGGGGAGAAGTGCCTGGGACTCTGCTTACTTGGATGGGGGAAGGAACCATCTTGGGGCACTCTCATTTCATGCTTAGGACACAGAGTAACTCACCTATGTCGATATCTGTAAAGCCTTCTGCACTTATGGCATCCACAGTGCTTTTGTCTATTGTGTCAAGACAAAGACTAGCAAGCTGAGGTTCATCAAACAAACGAGCCTGAAAAGAGAAAGAAATGCATCTTAAGCATAAAGCTGATAAGCTGCTGATCTTAAGAAGCAAGCATTTTTACTCTAGTATAAACATAAATTAAAATAGGTTGATTTGTCTGAGTACTCTTTGTGTTTACACCTTAAAGAGCACTTAAAATCTCAAAGGAGTACATAATGAGGGGAATTAGTAATTTCCCTCCAATTAGCAATTTTCCTAATAAGTCAAAACTAAGCTTAAATTTACCTACTTGTGTAAGCAGCATAAAGGCATTATCTGCTCGGAGATGCTTTGTTAGGAAATCCACACAATGTGCTTCCAGGGCAGGGACTGCATACTTTTTAGCAGTGTATAAAGTAGTCATGACTGTTTCTGGACCAATTTGAACTTCATCTGAATAAAGAAACCTATAAATCAATACACAAATACAGATCATAAAAACATCTTTAGAGGGGCAGCCAAACACAACAGGCCAAAGATTTGCACTGTGAACAGTGCAACAGTCGACCTTGCAGCATTTTTACAAATAAAGAAGGTAAGTTAAAAGGTTCAAGAAATACTATTATGCTAACCTAATGGCATACATTTGTTTAAAATATGCATTACTCCCTAGGACTGAGCTGGCTGTACTAGTTATACATAGCTCCCCAACTGTAAACAACAGCTGAGCTGCAGAATTAACCAATGAATGCGTGCTCTCAGTTCATCAGGAAAATATCAATGCACAGCCCTCTATGGCTGTATTCCTCAAATCCATTTACTGACAGTGTACACTGACTTCCCCTCCATGAGGGAATAGCGTCAAGGACTCAGATTGTGAGAACTTCTCATGTCAAAGTTACCCCTCTGTAATATTCAGAGAGGAAAGGGAGTACATTCTAGGAGATGACCTTGACTCTTCTATTCCTGCCACAGCAAACACTCTGGCTTGTCTCCACTGCTTGAGGCAAGAGGATTGGTTGAGATTTTAGCATAAGCTGTGAACCAGAAGATAGAAGCCTCCACCAATACCAGGAAAAAACCCCTGTTCCCTGAGCAGTTGTTATTTGAGACTAGATAAGACAAGATTTATTTTAAGGTTCTGTATGGAAAATATGGCTCTTTGAAAATAACTTTTCTTACAGGTGATATTTAAGATAATTTTAGAAAAATTTCACCAGCCTTTCAGATAACAATCAAGAATAGTCTGTGACTGACAAAAATACATTTGTCCCCAACACATAGGTAATTAAATGAAATAAATCAGGGCACTCCAGGAAATGCAAGAATTACATAATGAAAACCAAGTCTTTCTTTTATATTTCTTAATATCTGTTGTTCAGAACATCCTGGAAAAGAACTACAGAGACAGAAGGTGTGTTTAGAAGGGTTTTTAAATGTAGCAATTAGCAGTTTTTATCCAACAAGAGAAACTTGAGAAAGTAACAGACTTGTTAAACTTCCTTGCAACATGGAGAAATTGAAGTTGAATTAAAGTTTCAACTGAAGTTCTTCACTGGTGGTATTTCTTATATTCCTAGAAAACTCTCATTCTCAGTAATTGCTAACACACAACTAAATATGCTGTTCAACATTAAATTTGCTGCCACAATACAGGTACATATTTACCATTACAAGGCTCCAGTCTACTCAAACAGTCAGCCTGTACATCACTTTGGAGATGTGAATGATGCTCTAGGTTAATTTTTTAAAACTGGATTTAAACTGAACAGCATTTAGGAAGAATTAATTTAATTAAATGCTAACCTTTTTTCTTTTTAAGTAGAAGTTTCATGCAGTTCAATTAGAACTGATTTATAAAAGCTATGAATTATTATTACCTGTTGATGAAAACGAGTGGCTGACTTGCTAGTCACAACTGCTGACAAATTTACTTTTAAGAAACTAATAATTTACAGGTACACTTTTGCATACTAAATTAACCAGCTCTTCCTTAAAGCATCAGAACAGTGCATTTACATTTTTGTTCTAAGATTTAAAATGATCAGTTTAAAATGCCATAACTTTCATTGTATGACTTTACAGGAGTTTAGAGTTCAAATCACATACGAGTTGATTAGCAGACTGTAAAAAAAGCAATACTGCCATGCAAACTGCAGTATACATTTTACATAATGAAAAAAACTCCCAAGTTGATTTTGGAACATGATTCTGATTTTATTCCTTAAGTGAATCCAGTCTGAAGCCAATGAAGTGACACACCAGTGGAGTTCATCTGGCTTGTGTTTCACTTTCTGCTGTACCTTTCAAATGAACAGGGTGCAGTCCTAGGTGTGGCTTCCCTCTAAAAATCCCCAGCTCACATGTGCCTAGAGCTGTGTCTGTGCTAACTCTCCCCTCTGCATGCCTGAACTAGCACAGCTTTGTGTTTACACCACTGCTCCTCCTCCACTTAACTCAGTGGGACTGAAAATCACTGATCCTTCCCCCCTGCCTTCTTCCCTCCTCTCTTTCCCTTTGAGACAGAAACAACCTAATTTTATTGGCATCCAGGATGAGGGAATGGGAAAGTGGAAGAACATTTTTAGTGACCAGAACAATTTTTCCAAGTGACCATTCAATCATTCACTCTACACAAGCCTCTCGTACATTTTATGCTGCTTTTCTTTACTCTCAGGTTAGCACTTCCTTCTCCCCTTGTTTGAGCATCCTCTCAGTAGCTGAAATGTTTTCACCATTATAAAAGCACACAGGAGTCTTTTTTTCCAGCCAGTCATGATTACCCCTTTGTTTACTGCTTGCCAAAGTTCTCTTCCAAAGATTTTTAGAAGACAGACTTCTAACTTGTGCCATATCATCACTTTCATTTATACTGTGATCAAAGGACAAGTTAGCTAATTGTAAAATATGAATGAAATTTTTTTAAAAAAACCTCATTAAAATCAACGAAAAGAAACCCTAAAGCAGAACCCAACTGAGACAACTTGAATTTTCTTGATCATTGCTATTCAATTTGTAGTTAGAAACATACAAAAAAAGTTGTTTCATTGGGAAACAGATTCAAACTTTGATATTATTTCAGCTCTTAAAGATTTATCTGTCAAACTATTTCAGTTTTTTCAAACAAAAAATCTTTTCCTTTGACTTTAATTTCTAAGTAGCATTTGCCATAAGATGTTTATGAAACATATAAACTACAGACATGACTTAAAAAACCACATGAGTACATAAAATGGAAGTGACCTGAGGAACATTAAATAATTAGTAAATTATGCCTAGAAAGTTTTGTATTACTTAAGCATTTCCTTTACCTGATGCTCATTTGCTATGTGTATTCAAAGGTCCTGACTTAATTTCTAGCCAGTATGACTCAAACTGGTATTTGCAAACATTAAAAAAATGTCCTGTGAAGGGTAACTATCATTATCTGACCAATTTACTAATGATAAAGGAGGTGAACAGTACAAGGTATCATTCCTGCCTCTTTCAGTCAACACCAGGAAAAGACTCCAGATTGTTTCCAGCACGGAAAAAGTCCAGTACTGGCATGTGTTTAAGTTCTCCTTGGATACGTTTTTAACAAGCTATTGCAATGTATATTTATTTCAAAATAAGCTCAAAGAAATATACATAACGTGGAAGAATGTCCCAGAGAGCTGGCAGAGGCAGCAAACCTGAGATGTTTCAGCAGCCCACCAGTGTGGTGATACTCAGACAAGATCCAAGCACAATCGGGTCACTGACGCAAGTGCCCTGGCCATTACGCACTGGCAGCTCTACCAACACAAGATGCCTTTTGTTTGCTTCTGACAACATCTCTCCATTCACTGTTACACTTTTCAAATGCCATGCTTCTTATCTTTACTTAGAAATCTCTTAGAAATCTCTGTTTCTGTGTTTCTATTTTTACCCAGACTAACTTCTCTTATTATATCCACTTTTCACTGTCCAGCATTTTTTCCACATATATACAAACACATACACTGTCATTTACTTTGAACCTTTGAAACTCATTTGCCTGAAAGACACTTCCCACTACTTCTCACTCCTCTGCACGAACTCTCCACCTTTGCTGAAAATCCACTCTGCTGAAATCCACAAAGAACAGTAAGACATTGCTGCTGCATGGGGGTTTGTTTGGTTTCGTGCACATCACTTGCTTCAGCTCCTGTGTCCATGATTACCTAAGGACCAGGTGACTCTTCTAATTGCTCTGTCTGTTAGGCCTCAGCAAAAGAAGAAAGTTGCCAAGACTCTGGAGTGTTTCCTATTACAAAAAACTTTGAGACTCTACATATTTATTTCCAGGCAATAATATTACTTGTTTCCCAACAACAGAGAGCTGTTTTTATATAGTTTTCAGTTTTGCCCAGCAGAGTGGTTTCTTTGATAAAAACCTCAAGGTTATGCAGTTTAGTTGTATTACCACACAACAGCCTGAGGCACAAATAAACTATCAGTAATTGTTTCTATGAACACCATAAATTTTATTTGTCACTACACTGAGTAAAGACAAATGGTAGGCAAACTCATCGGTTTTGTGAGCATGTGAACTAGCAGATCCTATTCTGCCCAAATTAGAAATCACTAACACACTTTACATCCTTTTTGCTATCACTGCACTCCCAGTCTCGCACTCAGATGGTCTGGGAGTGAAAATCAGCTGGTTTCTGCCTTCTGCTGCATGTTCCCCCTCTGCCAGAGTACGATTACAATGGGTGCTATTATGGCAAAAAGATATAACAACTCATTATCATCGCTGACAAAGAAAAGTGAACAGGAGGATGACTAAGACCTCAAAGTAAGTATCAAATTTCAAGGTAAGTATCAAATGAAACTAAAAAGCTCGGTACAGCAGCCTCTGTTTCTTCTTAGTTATTATTAGAAAGTGGCTGGATAGTTGCAACACCAAGGGGACCCACTAATTCCCACCAATTTTACTTTAACAAACCAAACCACTGAATCCAAGAGCCCAACCAGACACCCACCGAGTGCTTCCCTAAACGGACAGTCAGCTGCCATGGAATTAGGGCACTTCTCTCGGGAAAACAGCGCAGGGTAAAGAGCAAGAAGGGACCCAAAAACGCTGGCGGGGCGGTGTGACCTTGCGTGGAACCCACAGGGTATTCCCGCGCCTTCCCCGCATCTCCCTCAGGGCCGGGCAGTAGGGACAGACCGGGTTCTGTGGGGACAGGAGCCGGGAGGGGCCGCGGAGCGAGGAAAAGGCACCGGCGGCCAAGCGGGGCCCCCTCGGTGCGCGGAGCCCCCTCGGTGCGCGGCCGCCCCCGCCCCGCGCTGACCTGAGGAGCGCCAGGAAGGCGGCCGGCTCCACGTCGGGCAGCTCGATCTCGGCCGAGGTGGTGGCCATGCCGCCGTTGAACATCGCGTCGAACACGGCGCTGCCGGCCGCCAGCACGAACCGGTGGGCGGGGATGCGCTGCTGCCCGGGCCCGGGGGGAGCCGCCCCGCCACCGCCGCGGGCGCTGCCCTTGCCCACCACGAAGTGCACGTCGCTGAGCAGCTCGTTGGAGAAGAGGAAGGCGAAGCGCTCCCGCAGCGAGCCCTTGGTGGCCTGCCAGTTGTACAGCGGCTCCCGCTGCAGCACCGCGCCGGCCTCGGCGGCGGCGACACCCGCGGCGGTGGCGGGCGGCGTCTCCGCGGGCGCCCCCGGGCCGCCCCCCGCGGCCGCCATCGCCCTCGGGGCCGCGCCGGGCCGGGCCGCGCCGGGCGCTCCGTCAGCACCGCCCGGCGTCACCGCGCCCACCGCGCCCCGCCCCGCGCACGCGCCACGGCCCGCGCAGGCCCGGCCCCAGCCGGGGTGTGCCCGGGATGGGCTGGGCCACTGGATGGACCCGGGGTGTGCTCGGGATGGGCTGGGCCACTGGATGGACCCGGGATGTGCCCGGGATGGCCTGGGCCACTGGATGGGCCCGGGGTGTGCCCGAGATGGCCTGTGCCACTGGATGGACCCGGGATGTGCCCGGGGTGTGTCACTGGATGTGTCACTGGATGTGTCACTGGATGTGCCCGGGATGTGTCACTCGCCAGGCCCGTCGAGCCGTCTGGGCCCGCCCGTGCGCGGGGAATGCGTTCCCGGAGCCATGGAGAGGGAGCAGGCGGCCGGGCAGGGCTCAGGGCGCCGCGGCCCGCACGGGACTGATAACGCTGCCCATGGGAGTCAATAAATTGCAGCGATTGTGTTTAGGCACGTGAAATGCAAATTCGTTTCCACAACACCCGTTTCGCTGTGGTAACAGGGCCCGTGACCTATTTTAACTATTTCTGAAGTAACTCTGAAGCATCGGCGGCTTTTGGCACACACGCCTTAGATGTATGCAGTGTGCACACCTATGCACGTACGGTGTGTCTCGACATTCCGTGTTTTATCTGCTGCGGAGGGAAGTCAGAGCACAAGAGACCTCGGTGACCGTCGCAGAGCCCCATCAGCACCCGCACAATTCACTGCCCTTGGAGCAGGGCTGGATTAACCTTCGGGGCTGTGCAGTCACGCTGGCTTTTAGGAAGGAAAGGGGAAAGGGGAAAGGAATAAGAGGTGTTTGCGCTCTCCCAGCCCTGTCGAACCGCTGCCGGTGCAGAGCTCAAGGCGGTTCCTTTTGCCATCTGCTGGGGTTGGGCTGGAAGCACAGCGGCGATTTCCGCGGCGGCGCTGGGGGCTGTTTGTCACAGCTCCCGACGTGTCAGCATTTATGGAAGCGTGTGGCTAAAAGAGGAATAGAACATGTCACCGCGCTGCATTCAGGTTTATAATTAGGACAAAACTGAGACCGAGCAAATGTGGTCCGTTTCGCAGAACAAGTTTTTGAGAACCTTAAGCAAGATGGAAGCAATTTCAGCAGGGTAAACTATAGTGGGAAAGGGCACCAGAAGATATAGTGTACCAACCAGAAAGCAGCAGCTAGCTTTGCACAGAGGCTATATTTAAATATAAAATCATACTGCTGACTTCGAAGAATGAAAGTATCATCTCTGCACTTCTCTTGTCCCAAGGTGGGCAAAGAAGGGAAGGAAGGAGAGCCCCACATTCCCTTGATAGCTTAGGGACAGATGCAAAACACTGACACCCTGGGCACAAATGGATAATTTTCATTTAAATGGGGCATTTTTTTTTTCAGTGATGGGATGGCCTGGGTATTAATGAGCATTTCTGTCACTGCTGTCTTTTTGCTTTTATTGTTCTGTGCTCACTCACAGGTTAATCTGTCAGCTGAGAGCCAGCAGCCATGACTGCTCTGCTTAGAGAGAACCTTGTCTGCAAAAAGTGTCAGTAACACTCTAGAGGAAGTTAACAGGGATGGGAGAGGGCTGAGGAAAAAGGGAAAGGTACACCAGAGACTAAAAGGAGGTCTGCTGGGGCTGACAAAGTGTGTAAGACAGCTTCAGGGATGAGAAATCACTCATAAGAAGGCAAAGCTATGCAACATAGGAAAAAAATGTGAAAGACCTGTGTGATAATCTGAGAAAGAAAATGGAGAGAGAAAATGAGGGGAAAGAAACAGAAATAAAATGAAAGAAACAAAAGTCTAAAAAAAATAAAAATAGGAAAGGAGACAAAGGCAAGGAGACAAAGAAAAGGAGAAATGTGACCAGGATGTCCCTGTGATCTGTTCAGCTAAATGCCAAATACACTAATTTAAACAGTTTTGAAAGTGAGAACTAAGAAAATATTAAGTAAAATATTTTCCTTTAACACTGAGCTTTTCTTCATGCAGACAATGAGCCTCAGACATTTGTTTCACCTTGTAATCTTTGTGCTAGCTTCCTTGAAAAAAAATTAGCCAGCTTTTCTTTGGCGTTCTCAGTGGGTGGATCACAGCCATTTTAAAATGTGATGTCATGGGATTGTATTTGCCAGTCCAGATCAGAAATAATCCACAATGCTTTTCCCAAAAGGGCTATGCCTGAATGTCACTACAATGCCATGCCTTTATTTGCTTTCTTAGTGTGTTCAGGTTTTGTCTAGGAAATACAGCAGAAATCAGTAAAGGAAAAAAATATTTATATAAGCAGTTCAAGAAGAAATTTTTTTGCTTGATCTCATGTATCGGAATTGTTACAAATCAAGGGCTGCAAACAAAAGTTCAACAGTATTATATTATATAGCTGTGAAGATTGTCCTGATCTCCAGCCAGCAAAACAGAAGGTCAGGGTATGTGTGCACTTTTGAGCAGCTGATTTTCAACCTCTGCATAATAGCCTGAGCAAGCCCATGCTGACCTAGTGCCTTTTTTCCGTGGAAATTCATGAAGGAAGTACTCTCCAAGTCTTGAGATTCCTTCATCTGTCAGCAGGGAGAGAGAGGACAAAGTGTGTTTACCTGTGTAGAAGAAGAAGCAGAGAATGCCGAGATCAAACTGCAGGGATTTCTGAGATACCTGTGGTGTCAGGGATGTCCCAGAGACACAGGAATGCCTGCCCAGTGGCCCTGGCCCCCCCTGCCCCTGAAACGGGCCAGTTCTCAGACAGCCATCAAAAAGGTTTAGGTTACTAAGAGTATTGTTTTCAATCATTTGTTCCTGAAATGATTCAAATTCTCCTCCCTTTCCTTCTTTTCCCCACATGAACTCAGCTTTGTGTGTGCTCCAAGGAGCTGTTGTTGTTATGATCAGAGTTTTTGAGCTGGCACATATTTTCACAGTGATTAGCAATTGTTCTCATAAGCAGTTAGCATCCTTTCTCTGCTTCAGGAGGGAAGAGAATAATCCAGACTAAATCACAGTTTTGTTTCTGATTAAGCTTCCTGGCTGGAGCCATTTGATGACATATTTTCCTTTCCATGCTCAATTAGACTCTTTAAATCCCCTTCATCTGATCCATGCCACTGCTGTGACTGTCAGACATGCATATTACTGTTTCCATCCCTGAATTACCAGTAGCATTGCCGTTGCTCAGATGTGTAATTTTTAATAACTGCAGTTAATAACAACCACAGAAACAATGTTGTCTCCTTGGGCTTTTTCTTGTGGTTGTTATGGTTATCTTCTTGCTGGCTTGCTTTAGCCTGCACTGTTGGGATGTGGGGTCTGCAGATAACAGATTCAGTTTCTGGAGCACAGGATCCACTCAGGATCCACTCAGGCACAGAAAACAGAGGAATGCTAAGGGCAGGGATTAACTTTTATTCTTATGTCTTGTAAAGTGCCTATATAATGTTGATTTTTAAAAAGCCATAATAAGAGAAACTGGTATTTTTTCTCTGGTATAAATTCACCTGTGTTCTAAAACTGACCGTGATAAGTATGCAACTTTCTCAGAATTTTTAAAATTCATAATTCTTTACCTTATCATTTCTACAAGTAATTCTTGTATCTGAAAGTTTTATTGCACATTTTCAGCTGTGCTGGCTAGCTGTCCTGGAGTATTAAGTTAATTTCCTCATTTTTAGTGATAGTACGAATGATTTCTACTTTAATTTCTATTACTGTGTAGTAATTGTTACAGTACATTATTGCCATAAACTTTCCTGCTAATCAAAGCATTTATGTGAATTTTTTCAGAACTGTAGTTTAGAGATGTGTACAGCTGATACAGATATTGCATGGAAGTTTTTGAGGACTCCAGTTGTGGAAGTGGCTCTTTCATTTCTCATTTAGCACATTTATGTATTTCTAAAACATACAGCAAGGGGCAACAGCAACATTCATCACATCTTTTCTCTGAAAATAATTACAGAACAAAACCAATTATTTAAGCCACAGGAGATTCTACTCACCACATACCTATTTTACATATAAGTTCAAATACTGACATGGCTGGTTCTATGAAAAATGCTATACTTTGACATATATTTTAAAGAATTAAAAATATTCTGCTACTGCATAGCTGGAGAAGCAAAGGAGAGGAAATTCTTTTTATTTGTTATTATCATCATGTCTTTATAACTGACAAGTGGCTATTTTGTGGAGCTCTTTACCTTTCAATCCCTGCTAAATGTGTTGAGGCACAGCAGTGTTCCAGACAGAATCCTCGTTTCCTACCCTTCTACCACGGTGTTTAGCTAGCAGCTTGATTTCCACATAATTAACAAGGTTCTTACTGAGAAATTGCTCTTGCCATTTACAGTTTAAGACAACCAGTACAATTGATATGCTCCCTTTTAATATAATGCCTATTAATTTTGCTCTGGCATGTCTTTTTTCCTCTTAATGTCATTGTTTGGTGAATAGAGAGATCATCTCTGTTTTTAAGGTACTGATATTCAAATTTCTAAGTGGAATGGACATGAATCACTAATTCCTCTTTGGATTCCTCTTTGATGCTGTGATTGCTTCTGGTGAATCCCCCCAAATCCTCAGCAGATCATCAGCATGTGGCCTCCTGACCCCCAGGGCATTCCATGGGAGCTGCATTGTGTTGCCTCTGATAAACCATGCAGTCTGAGATTTACAGTACAGCATCACTTGCTACCTGTTCCACCCTCAGATAACAAGAAATTCAGAAATAGAAGAGGTTGGCTTTAAAGTTGTTAAAAGATTGCAGTTATGTGTAGTCCAAGATGCTCTCTCAGCAAATTAACACATTAACAAAAGACCCAAACATGAAGCTTTTAATTCGTCTCTTAATTCACCTTTTAATTCATCTCTTAATTCACCTTTTAATTCATCTCTTAATTCACCTTTTAATCCACCGTCTTTATCTGGACTATTGGTTACTGACTTCTCTTGCCTTAAAAACTCACTCATACACAGGAAAGTAGACCCTCCAAAATATATCAGCTTAGTTCCATAAAAATTGAATGACACAAGTTGTTTTGTAGCAGGATGGCATTTTGTAGCTGGCATCATAAAGCAATGAAAGCTTGCTGCTTGGCAGAGCCCTGTGTGAACACATGAGCAGTGCTTCCAAGAGATATAAATAGTGTCTCTTAATCCTTGCATTGATCTTCATGAGCTTGCTTAAGGTTCAGCTACCTATTTTGTTTAGATTACTGCGATTTTGATTTGAAATTAAGAAAAATATATCTTAATATAATGTTAAACCCTACAAGCAGTCATGATTTAATGGGCAGTTATTAAAGATAAGAGCTGTTTCTCAGGCTAAAAGTAGACACAAAGGCCAGTTAACCTCCTACGTTGTAGCTGACCATTAATAAATTACATATTTTTATATTCTCCACAGTATACTTTTGCTGGCACACTTACAAATGCTTTCTCAGTCTTGACATCAGAACTGATCTGCCACCATTTAGTACAGAGACTGGAGAGAAACAACTCCCATATGATAAGAACTGATTAATGTTTTAATTGAGAAGCCCACAAACATCAATATTGCTTGTGAGGGGCCACACAAATGGAACTGGCTTCTTGCTGTGGCCAGGATTCCCAGTGAGGAATCTGGCATAACGCTGATACTTGTGACTTGACAGAGAGTTGGGCTGCCTATTCTAAAATGATTATTTAGACAGAAGTCATGTAGCTTCTGACATGAGAATGTTGCAGTGTGGTCAAGGATCACCAGTTTTGGCACTGTGCTGCTGAAGAGACTGTCTTTCAGATGAAACATTAAGTTCAGAACTCTAGGAATCTCTTGTTGTCAATTAATATGATCCTCTGACAATTTCTGCATTTGAAGGAGTCTCGATTTTCATGTTTTCATTACTCCATTTTGCTTTCCTAAGCTTCACTGCAGATTGTGTAGGATATATGTATTTTTCAACCTTATTCTGACATCTAATATTGCTAAATAGTTAAATAGTTATTTGATTTTCCACAAGTTAGGGCATTCACATGCCTCATGATGATGTTACCATTTACAAAATTCAGGGGAAAAAAAACAAAAAAAGATTTTGCAACATCAAGAAATGAATATATTTGAGTATGTAACAGGGAGCTGGGAGGTTACACTTTGGTGACAGCAGCTTATCAACACTGCTTTCATATAACACTTTGATTAGTAATTATGTTGTTAAAGACAACCTATTCCTACCTTCAGTTTTATATCACTGTTCTGGTACATGTGAATAGAGGGTGGTGTTACAAACAGTTGAAGTCGAAGTTCTTCTTTCCCCTTCCTCCCCCACAAGAACACTTAGAGTTGTCAAAAAATGCATGTGTTAGTTTTGGAGGGCTCCTGGTTTTCAAGTGAGGGTGTTGTTTGATCAGTGAGATTGTTTGCTCTTTGACTTAATTTCTGACTTAAGCCCAATTTTGAACTGTTTGCCTTTGGGGAAGTTGGTCAGTGGTTTTGGACTGTGCCAACTGAGCAAGTTTTCCTTTTTCTCTAGAATTGGTTTCATCTGTAAAAATAAAGTCAACAAGAATGCTGGTGGTTTTATTTTCTTCCTAAAGCCTGAAATAGAACCCACGATATTTTGGCACAGTGCAGGAAGGCCAGAGTTAGAAGGAACTGTAGCTAGGAAAAAAAGATTTCTGCTATGGAGAATGTAGCACACCAGAATCCACATGTTCAGCACTGTCGTGGGCCTCCTCTGACAGGACATGGAAAGGAACAATGGAGCTGCAAGGCTCACTAATATTTCTTTCATAGGATGAGAGATGAAAATCAAAGGGAACAAACTCTTCAAATACCACATTTCAGGGGTCTCTTCTGCTGCCAGATGATGATAATTATTTTTCTAATTAAAAGTGGATAGGTCTCAACACAATAGACTCAAACAATGCACCTGTACTGTTGAGTTCCTGTGTGATTACCACAGGCTGTACCTTGACATTTTCTGCTCGGAAGTTTAAATAGGACTTGGGGAACAAACTGGATGCAAATCAGAGCTGGAATATGCTGGCAGAGTGATAAGGAAGAAGTTTCCCATGTAGTGTTTGACTTCAGAGTCACAGGAACTGAGAAGTGAAGCTTGAGACTGCTCCGTGGCAGCTGCATACAAATAAGCAGCCTATACATTTGAAAGCTTGAGAAGTAAACCGGCTGTGCATTGAAAGGTAGGCATTTGGAGGTGGTAAATTTAGCCCTGACTCATCCAATGGCAATTTTGACACTTGGGTGGACTAAATTACTTTTAAGAGTTGCATCATGTTTTTACCAGATAGTTTGATTGAGCATGGTTTAACCCAGATTCTACATCTTTCTCACTTGAAATAACTATGCAAGATTATTTTTGTATATAATAGATAGGACATAGATACGTTCTAGGTCATCAAGTTCCTTTCTGTGAGAGGTGTTATATCAATTAGTCTACTGCTTAAACTGACCACATTTACTGTAAAAGACTCAGAAGACCCTTTATTGCTCATAGCTGTTTCTGAAAAGCAGCGACAGTTTCTTCACAGCGTCGTCCTTCAAATTAAGGAGTTCTTTCCTCTTGCTGGTGTTAACTCCTCAAGTATTTACAGAGAGCACTCTAAGCCAAGCTCTTCAGCCTTTCCTGACAGGTGCCCTGTTTCCTCAGCCACCTTAGCAGTCCTCCTTTGTGTCATTTCAACACGGGGAGTCTGAATTGCGCCCATTATTGCAGAGGGTGCTTTTAAAACGCTGTTAATTCTTCCAGAAAGAGCTTGCCTGGCACGCTAGAAGTGCATTTGCTGTTTTCTTCAGGCAACGCATTCTCACTTGCCAATGTCCTGGAATTAAACACTCTGTAACTTCTAGGAACAGCGGTTTTCATTTGTTTGCCTTGCACACAAGGCTCGTTCCACCGCTGACACTTCAGTGTTGATATTGAGGTATAAGCAAAGTTTGAAGCCAGAAAGAAAAGTCTGATGGATAAGGTCAAACATACACCTACTTTTTGCTAATTTTTTTTGGCACTTAAATGGAAAATATGAACTTATTTTCCCCCCCAACATTTTAAAAACGCTGATGTCCTTGTTCTTAATAACCCAGCTAAATGCTGATGCAAAAGAGATGTATAATTTTTTTACGGGTTTCTCAAGGAGTTCCGCACTAGCCGGACCAAGGGACCCTCTCTCCATCCACCTCCTCTCATGAGACCGGATCGCTTCGGGGGCCCCTCTCCCCGGCTGCCGCCGCCCCGATCCCTCGCCGAGCCTTCAGCCCGCAGCTGACCCGCGGCGGCTGAGCCGCGGCGCTCGGCTCGGCTGTCCCAGCAGCCCTTGGCACGCCGCCGCTGCCGGTCACCGGCGGAGCGTCCGTCCCCGCGGGGCAGGACCCGCACCCCCTGTCCCGAGAGAGCGGCATCGCCCATCGGGCGATCCCCGACCGCGGGGCAGGGGCGAGGGGGAGCGGGGCGAGCCCGGGAGCGGGCGGAGGCGCTCCCCGAGCCGGCGGAGGGGCGGCGGGCGGCTCCGGTTTCCGAGGCGGATTTAACCTTTGCAGCGCGGGGCGGGGGCGATGGGGCGGGCGGCGGGCAGGGGCCGGCGGGCGGCAGGGCCGGGGCGAGGCGGCGCCTCGGGCACGGCGGCGCTGGGCTGGGGCGCGCTGGGCGGCCGCGCCTCCCGCCGCGGGGATGAGCGCCTCGGCGGCCACCGGCGTGTTCGTGCTCTCGCTCACCGCCATCCCTGTCACGTACCTCTTCAACTGCCTGGCGGCCACCGGCAGGTGAGGCGGGACGGGCCCGGCGGGGCTGGTGCCGGCGGCGCGGGGTGAGCGGGACGGGGCGGGCGGCGGAGCGGGGCAGCGAGGGGCAAGGGGCGGCCTCGCCTCGCCGCTGCCGAGTCCTGCCCGCGTCCTCCGACGGGAGCCGAGCCGGGATGCGGCGAGACCGGCCCGGGACCCTCTCGCTGCCGGTGCCATCACCCGCAGCGTGTCCCGGCGCTCCCGGCCGCCGGTGCCGCTCAGGGCGCGGAGCAGCGCGGACGGGACCGCCCGGCCCCCGGGCAGCGCTGGCACCCGCGGCCTCCCCCCGGCTCCTCAGGGCATTCGCAAACAAAACCCGATTCTGTTCCAAAGCGAATGCGGGATCTCGGCAGCCCCGGAGCGCTCCCGAGCGCAGGCTGCCCACGGGCACACCTCAGCCTGCGCCCGTCGCTGGGAATGACCGTGTGCCCTCGCCCTGCCAAAAACCGGGATCCCAGCACTAACCGCAGCTCTAGAAAAGGAAAGTCTTTCCTCATGGCAAAACCCGCTTCACTTAAAGGTCTGTGTGGTATTTTGTGATCCCACAGCCCGGGGTGTTTTGCAACTCTACTGCACAAATATTTGCTTCTTGTTTTTAGGGCTTTGCTACATCTGTTCCTTCCTCATTTTCCTCCTTCTGGCCGATAACTGAATTTTTTGTTTCTCATTGCTAGTGTAATGTCGAATAACACATGGTGACTACTTGATTAACTGCCAATATTTATTTCAAATTGATAGACTGCAGTGAAAAGTCGCTGCAATATTAACAGCTGTAACAGTATGAAGAAATTCATCACTGGGAAAACAGACTAGCAGAAGATTCAAAGCATTAAATAAATCAACAAGCTAGTGCTGCTCATCCTGACTTATAAAGTATGCGTCTATATTTTCTGAAATATTTGGTCTTGCAAATTCTTTGCAATAGTTTTAAGTCAAGTTTCTATAGGGCTGATATTGTCATAATATAATTTGTTTGTACACAACTTGTTTTCTTGATACAGGGTGGTACTATGTATGAAATGATGCACCAGATATTTTTAGGCTATGCTTCTGGACTTTACCTAATTTTCCCCTCAATTTTTTTCCCTTGCACAAGGACAAAAGTGAAGACTGATGAGGAGAATCTTGCCTTAAAGAGAGCTAAATAACATTTACACCCTTAGGCCTATGTAACAATTTAAAGCTAATTTTCCTAGCTTGCCTTTTCCTGGGGAAGGAGACAAATTTGCTTTGTGCCAAAGATTTTTTGTGCTTTATGCCACTTCCACTGTACATGCAGTAACATTATAACTCCATCTCCAGGGAAAAGATCCTTTTGCCTGGGCCCACCTGTGCTGATCACTGACCCTGCTCAAGTGGTCCTGCCTTGTAGGGCTGGAGAGACCTCTGGTAGCACTTCCATAACTGAACATTAAGCCCAGATCCATCAGAGGTGCCCCACACTGCTACTCCTGTTCCATGGGACTGATGTGATTTATTTTTGAATTTGTAATTTCCTGAGTAGATAATTTATTGCTGAGGTTAGACAAAATGTCCCCAATGATCCTTTTTGGCCTTGAAATCTCTGTGGGTTTGATCCTCATCTTTCATTGGCCTTTAATTTTCCCATAGTTTCTGTTTATTTTAGTATGAAAACTGATTTTGGTCAGACAAATCTAGATTTCTGGATATGTTATTTATCTTGCTATTTTTGTATTTTCTTTTTTTGGCTGATCACATGTGAAAAGAGAGACATGTAAATTCTGCAAAGCTATAGGATGAATACTATGGTAGACTATGCAATAACCTCTAAAATCTGTATTTAAAATTATTAAAAATTACTTTATGAGTATGTGCATTTGAGGACAGCTGACCGAAGAAGCAAAATTCTGTTTTTCTTCTAAATTCTTTCTTCTTATTATTTTTTTTTCCATACTGTTACAGTTCCTGGGTAATCGTTGCAGTTGGATTGCTGGTTCTGGTTCTCATTGCTCTGTCAGCTCGTGTTCTTGTCAAGAGAAAGCCACCCAAAGACCCTCTGTTTTATGGTATGTCCTGGTGAAGCTGGATGTCCTGGCTTGTGTGTTAAATGTCTATGACCTCAAAGCTGACACATCCAGTTCAATAGATCTCTGCCTGACTGAATTTATTGGACTGTGAAGCAACTGTGTGATTCCAAGTACTTATTAATTTATTTCCCCCCCTTTATCTTATTGCAGTTTATGCTGTATTTGCCTTTACCAGTGTAGTGAATCTAATAATTGGACTGGAACAGGATGGAATTATTGATGGATTCATGACTCATTACTTGAGAGAGGTAAATAACAGTTTGGCTTACAAATGTAAATAAAATCTTCATGATAAATAACTTGGTGTAGTATTTGTCACAGAAAAAAAGCCACTTATACATTCAAAATGATCTTCTTCAATTTTGTAGTTGACCTGCTTCGTTATTGTTATGGATAAAACCTTCACTGGCTTGCAATCTCCTGACTCATTTGGGAAAAATAATGTAGCTTTCAAGCTCCACTGTTGTTACACTTAACTTGAGTAACACTGTTCTGTGTTAACTTCTGTGGGAATTGAATGGACTGCACAGGATTGCAGAAAACCACAGATAGCACTCCAGAGTGGATGAGAACTGCAACACCAAAATGTGTTCTCAAGAAGAAAACAAAATTGCTCCTTTATTTTTGCCTAATCACTTTACTGAAAGGAATTAAAGTAGAGTTAAAAAATGATGATGCCAGATACTTAGTCAGCAGAATCTGTTGGCTGCTGAATATCAACATCCACCAAAAATAGCTCAGTAAGAGCTTCACAGGAAAGTCACTGAAGTCATTGAAAAGATTCCATGAACTTAAACGTGAAATGCGTTGGACCCTACAAGGTTATGTGTTGACATCCATATATTCAGTACTGCTGTAGATCTCTAAGTTGCTAAATGTGTCTGTAGTTTTTCTATGCTGTCTATCTATATTTTGTAGTTTTTAATCACTAAAATATGGAAAAGTCACATTTCCATAATGTGGCAGAGTAAAGCTGACAGTCACACACAGGAGTTTCCCCTCCTGTCTTGCACCCTTTATTGCAAATCCAGACTCATTCAGTTACAGCTGATCCTGCCTAGGTCAGGTCTGTGCTTGGACACGTGCATTGTCAGTCAGAAGCTGTTCCACTGCTTGAAGGACACCAGTTACATTTCTGAACTCATTTCATGCTGTTCTTTATGAATTGTTACTGTTTCTCTAAGCACTGTGTCTGTTCCCAGGGTGAGCCCTATCTGAACACCGCCTACGGCCACGTCATCTGCTACTGGGACGGCTCCGCGCACTACCTGATGTACCTGCTGATGGTGGCAGCCATTGCTTGGGAGTGAGTCTCTGATTTGGGCACTCTTCACTTTCATGTCATCCACAAAGGCCTTTCTTTTCCATGCATGATTTTGATTTTTCTTTCGGGGTGGTTTCATGTCGTAGGCCAAAGCAACGCTGTTAAAATGTCATTACTTTCAGGAGCTCTATCCTTGCCAAGTTACCGTTTCTCTCAGCTAAGCCCAGCAAATGCATGGAATTGTATCCTGTCTTCACCCTGCAGCAGAGTGCAGCACATCTACATGGCTCTGTGTTAGCTAAAAGCTGTAAGGTGATGTGTGTTAAAAGCTTGTGTGAAAAAAATTGTTTTTCAAATACAAAATTTATGATAGGAATAATGCACTGCTTAGCACCATGATGATCTCTCATCCCTGCTGGAGAGTGTCATGAAGTTTAAGAGAAAATGGTTATTTCTAGAGATTCTTATGCTTCTTGCTGTTGAATAAAGAGTTTGAGAGAATAAGTACTTAAATTCCAGAGGCAAATGTACCTGCTGGTAATAGTAGCATTAACAGTATGAAATTAATTATTAATTGCTTTATAGTCCTGTGCAGCCTGGGATGTGCAAACTCCTGCAGTCAGCCTTCAGAGGAGTGACACACAACAGCAAATAACTGAGTGTGCCCAAAGCCTGTACTGTCCCTGTGATAACCTTCTCCCACACAAATGTAGGATTTCTCCACGACCCCTCTCAGAAACAAAAATCCACTCTTGACTTGTGGCACAGATTTTAAAAGCTTCTACTTGTTAAAATACAACCACAGCAATGAGGAAGATATTTAGGGTAGGGAATTTTTAGAAACAGTTCAATAATTACATCTTGTTTTCTTTTTTAAACAGACAAAGCTATAGAACCATTGGTCTCTACTGGCTGGGTTCCATTATCATGAGCATCATTGTCTTTATGCCTGGAAATATTGTGGGTAAGGAAGTAATTTATATGACCAGCTTTATCCTGTGAAACATTTTCTAAATTCAGCATTGTGCTATCTATATTTTAGTGCAGTGTTGGTTCATTTCTGTAATAATATGAAAGAGGAATTTTAGGAATATCAGTAAAGAGACACAAGATATTCTAAAATTTAAATACGAGGAAGAAAAGATGGAGACTGGGGGAAAAACCGCTTTAAATATACTTTTCTTTCAAGGGGAAAAAAGAAAATATCATGTTTTGTTGTAGCTACAGGACTTTCATCTAAACCAGGTTTAAGTAATGAGACAATACTGTCTCTTAGTATCATAAAAATATAAATCTTTCTTTGCATAAAATTTCTGATTTGCCTAGAAGTCTGACTTTCCAGCAGCTTACAAGAGACACCCAAATCACCTTTAAAAGTAAAATCTGGAAGTTATTCTGTTTTCAAATGAAATTTAACATTCCTACATTTCTAACATAAATCTCTGCATAGCTGAGCTGTTAGAGGTGAGGATTGCAATAAAAATATTTACATCACTGTCACTGGCAGGTGATCCATTAAGGGTAAAACCTTTCTCAAGGAAAGATTTCCTTTTTAGCTAAGCTTAAATTGGTGCAAAGTTGACAAATGCTCAGCTGAGAAAAACACTGATGTGTCCAAATCCTGCAGTCAGCTTCAGGGAAGGTCACACTGGTCCTGCTTTTTATGACAGAGGAGGAATATTCATGGTTCAGGCTGGGGCCAGCCCAGCTCCCTCCTCTGAAGAGACACCACAGAGAAAGCAGCAGCTTTTTTGTGGCTGTCCCTTCCTCTGGGGAAAGCCTCTCAAGAGCATGCCTGCCACTTTCCTTTCTGACACACAGAGTAGCCAGTGTCAGACACATTTTCCTGGTTTACCTGAGGCTGAGGAGAGCTCTCTGAAAGTTTTATCCTCAGTACAGGCCTGTGGGAGAAATCAGCACTTAGGAAAATGCAATATCAGATCTTGAAAAATGGATACATTCCCCCCCATTTTTAAAAGAATGAGGTCTCTGTTTGAAGCGGGTTCTATTGAGAGATTTGAAAGCTGTCCCATCCTATAGGGTTGATAGAGTGACAGATGTGGCTTCCCATCTTCTCAGAAAGTCCCTAATTCTGAAATGGCTTCCTGTCTCATAGGCTCTCTTTCACCTGTGTCTCTACTTCTGTTGAGCATGTGATTTTCAAGTTGTGCGTTGACAGCGATTTCTCATGTTTTATGTTTGTTTACATTGCCATAGTTGCTTCAGGTTTGACGTTACATAGCATATTTTTAACTCTTCTGCAACAGAGCTTACAAATTCTCATAAATCTTGTAATACTTTTTAAACAGGTAAATATGGAACAAAAGTGTGTCCTGCTATTTTCCTCAGTGTACCATATGTCTGCCTCCCCATATGGGCTGGGTTCAGAATTTATAACCAACCTTCAGTGACTCACGACACTCCAGTCAAGGTAATTCTGTTTTATTTAGGGAAGCTGAAATATGCTGCCTGTTTCTGGTGGGTTGTATAGGTCCCTTGGTGAGCATGGAATGTGCTGTGACTGTTCACTCTTATGACAATTGCTGTTGGACTCTGAAGACTGCAAAAATATCTGTACTGCAGGACGATTTCATTATGGTGGAATAAAGAAAGAGCAAAAGAATCTCACGTCTAGAGTAAAGAACCCATCCATAGGTGTAATCGTGTTTCTCTCCTCTGTCCAGTTTCTGACTGTTTCAGTTTCTTAGCTGATGAAAATACTGGCATTTACCAGCTTCATAAAGCACCACAAAATCCTGTAGAAACACTGCAGGAAAGTGTTTTTCTGCAGGTGACTTACAGATTTCATGTAATTTAATGATTTTTTTTGTATGTGCTTTCTGTAATATTAGATTTTACAGGTGAGACATTGTACATAAATTGATACAAAAATTCTTTACACCTTTCTTTTAAAAAGATCTGTAAAAGTGTTTACTTGAAACTTTTAAACTTTTGCCTTTGAAATTACTAGTGGGGTTGTAATGAGATTCCCCGAGCCATCAAAACAATGCATTAATAATTCATGCACTGTTTTATTAAAAAAAAGTTAAAAAACCCCTGCAGCATATAGAACAGAACAGATCTTTTAACCCTTTAGACTCATCAAGTGTAGTTAAAGGTAGTGATGGCAACTTTTGCTGCACACATTAAGTGAGAGCAGTCTTTGTGGGGAGCATGGATGAAGGTTTCAGTTTGTTTTCCTGGTATTAAGAACACCACTGAAACAGACATTATAGAAAACATGTGATGGACTGATTACTTGCTGAAATACAGCCATGTCTCCTGGGCTTACCAGGAGATAAACTGCTTATACTTAGGTTTGATATTTTTAATTTATTATATATTCCAGAGAAACAGATTTAATATTCTATTTCAAAAAGAGAGTGCAGGAAAATCTGGTGACCTGGAAACTTAACAATGTGCTTCTTTGTGAATCCTTTCTTGGAAACCTAAACTTCCTTGCCCAGAAGATAATAGAAAAAGCCTTGATTCCTTTCACTGGGACCTTATAGCCCACCCAAGTTGTTTGTTTTTCAGAAGTTGTATTTAATCTCCACAGGTAAATTATGCTCCATATCTGAGCATGCCTTTGAATCTTCACATGACTACTCATGAATTTTTTCATACGACTCTTTCAGTCCCAAATTAAGAATTGTTTCCAGGTAATAACTGTGTTAATGTTACCAATCAGTCAGCTAATCATTGTAAGTCCTGAACATATCAGTAGATCATTTGGAATTATCTGCAAAATTTAACTTTTTTTACCTATCATTATTCAGAGTTGGCATTAAAAGATTTAGGAAGAAAATGTAACAATGGTTTTAAACATGCTATTGTCAGTACACAGGAAAATACTTACATGAAAGCAATAGAAGCAAACTGTATTCTGTTGGCCAAGGTATATATTGCTATAATCTTATTACAAACCCTTTAGTTAAAAAAAAAATCACTGTGGGGGCAGAGGAGGGGTATTCAAGTTTTGGGTGTTTTCTAATAGAGGTGGGTGCATGGCAGTGGAATGGAGCTGTGCCCTCATTGGAATCAAGTCAAGCTGTGCTGCAGTCCTTACAAAGCCAAATAGACTTATCTATGAGTATATCAGCTCAGAAAAGTTTAATAGAATTTAAAATTCTTTAACAGAATCCACACTTGCACAAACACACATCCAGATTTGCACATGAATTCTGAAGGGACTGACTTTTACAGACAGCACACACAAGATTATTCCAATTCCTTAAAACTGGTGATGTAAGAAGCCTCTCAGAAGTTATGGAAAATAGCTTTTTCCTGGAAGTGAGAGAAATTGCAAAGTGTGCCTACCCACTTCCTTTCTGCACAAAAGAATCCCTGGGGCTGCAGAATCTGTGCAGAGTTCAACATTGTTTGCATGGGAAACCCAGGGCAGGCCAGCTCTGCTTGGCCAGTTCTTAACATGTAATTCAATTTAGCATGGGCTGATGGGGCTTTGCTGGGTAAAACAAAGGTAAGGAAAAACTACCCTGTAGCTGAGGCCTGTCAGCAAAGAGCATGCTGTCTTTCAAATTCTTGCTTCTTCTTTTTTCCCTTTTTTTTTAAACTTTGCATTTTCATTTTGTTTGCGTGTATTCCTAAAGAAAAATGTGTGAGTTTTCTGTACCCTGGCAATTTCACAAACTACTGCTGCACTAAAGGTTGTTCCCACTTTTATTGGCTTTGCCTCCAAACCCTCTAAGTACAAAGTTCTATTGTAACTTTGTGATTACAGTAAATATGCACATCCATTTGATATTTAAATAGGAATATTGAAATATTTGAAAAGAAGACATACCTATATATATATATAAGCTTCATACATAGTCCAAAAGGGAAAGAAAATTGATCAGCTTTCCATTATCCTAGGTAGTCTAAAATTGAAAATTATTTGTAACTCAGCCATAAGAGACCTTCTTCTTTTGTAGGAAGAAATATTTGAATACAGGCATTATTTGCAGGTAATATTAAAAATACTCCTACACCAGTACTGTGAATACTGTGAAGTGACACCATACTGCCAAAACCTGTTACTTGTGTTTTTACAAAATCAAACAAATGTGTCAGGTTTTTTCTGAAAAGGACCCTTTAAAGGAAAATCAGAAAAAAGCTGTCATGAAAGGGATGGCCTATATGTTTGCCATAGCCTTATTTTTGTTCACCTGTAACCCAGATCTTGTAGCATTTAGTCAGAAATTGTGCTTGCAAGATTGGTTCTCCTGATTCAATAACTTTGTTGTGAGTATCTCGATCCTGTGTGCTTTTAACTGTGCCCCTGCATGCTAATTTTTGTTTTGCACTTTGGAGACAATTCCACAAGTGTATAAGAGGAAGGAAATCAGGTTTTAATTTTGCTGTCTGCATGCCAACAAATGGCCAATAAAAAGGAAGAGGAAATGAGTAACACATATACATGGGGAAGTTTTCCCTCTGAAGTACAGAAAGATACTGTGATGTGTTTATAATTTGGTCTGTGACTACACAGTGCAGAAAGTGTAGCTCACATTATTTCCATGGGTCTTGCAGGTTTTACTGTGTAGGCAAAGAGATGCCTTTGGTTCTCCCAAGGCACCTTCCCTGTTAGACACTGAAATGGCTTTTGCTCTGCAGAGTGTGAACCTCTCCCCTCCGTCCCTGCAGCAGGGGGGTCCCTGTGCTGGGGAGAGGAGGCACAAGATCAGAGGCAGAGGTTGGGACTGCCTCAGTGCCCATCCCAGGAATTCACAGCATTCAGGGATAGGAGGGGGAAGGAGGGGTTTCCACAGACTCCATCCACACACATTTCATTCTCTGTTTCTGCATTGCACACTAAGATACAATATTTGCTCACTGAACTCAGCAGAGGACTCAACCAGCCACAGAAAAGCTTTTATTTTATGCCAGTGATAGTCCATTAATTTTAATAGTGTCACAAGCTGCTGAAAACCAGCATTCAGTAATGAGATGGACCCAGTCTTTTACAAAGCATTCTAGATTCAACTTCAAATGTTTGAGACAAACCTACATTTCCAAGGCTTTTCTACACAGGGACATTCAGGAAAACAAATTATTTCCAATTATAACAAGACAATTTTGAAGAAGTTATGCTGCTTTAAAGCCTTAGGTGATTGCAGAGTTAGTGTTCATTTGATTTAGGTTGCTTGAAATGACACTAATCTGTGTTGAAATGCTCAGCTGGATCAATCCATTTCTAGAGTTTATTCAGATTAATTTTCCTCACTACATCCTATAAAGTCTGGAGTCGCCTTTTAAGGTGGAAATCTTTCTGTCTCTGAAACCAATGGAGAGATGTGATGTTTCATGATGTTTCACCACTCCACCCTCTTTGCAGTGACTGATCTGGAGTTAAACACACGTGCCATGGATCCAGGCTGTCCCAACTGAACACGTTCTGTGTTGCAGGTGGTTCAGGAAGTCCAGAAGAAAGGACTCTTGAGACGACCAATAGATTTAATGTTAGCTGCATACCTCATTCTAGCCACGGGGTTTTGCATATTTAGGGGCATGGTAAGTTGAACATATTTTAATAATTTATTCTGATTGTCAGTCAAACTTTTAAATTTGAGTCTGTATGAAGCACATACATTGTGGCCAGGGGAAATCCTGTTACATGTGGGGTTCAAATAGGCCCTAGATATAAAGGGGTAAATTATCTATGATATCTAATGGTGCTTTGCTTCTCCATTTTGTGCTGTGTGCAGCATGTTTTCCAAAAGGAGGTGCACAATCACCAGAGTAAATAGCATCCCAAGGGGAAATCAACACGACCTAAAACTGTTTTCATTGGTCTGTTGTAACATTTATGGCCAAGAACATGGAGACAAAGCAACTAAAGGAGTTCTGTATTCATGTTTTTCTAAGCCGTAATGCATATTTAAAATTATACACAAAACCAAGTTAGCTTACACTGCATGAGATAGAGGAGAACATTTCCACCTAAAAGGAAAAAAAAATTATCCACATTACCTGAACAACACACATTGTTTCTACTTACCAAGAGATAGTTTTTAAAAAAGGTTGCTCTCTAAGCAGAGTTGTTTGAATTAAAACTTCTGAGGGAAGGAAGCAGTACTGAAAATGCTTTCAGGAGTAAATCTATTCCCTTGTCAGCTCTAATGCATTTTCTGTCTTAAGCAGAATGAAACTTGTGTATCATTCAGTGAGCATAGCTCAAATGTTTAGGCATCTCAGATAACTGCCTGCTTGCTTGACTTGTAGATTTGATCCTTTCTAGAATAATTCAAATAGGAGGTGATGATAAATACCCAGCAGCATTTTATTTACCTAGTGCAGATTGTCCTTTTGTAGTTGTGCTGCTCACATGTGCTAGCTCAATTTAGAGCAGAACTTTTTGTAGTAGTTTTAAGGGCTACCATGAAAAGGAACTACTTTTGCAATTTCTCCATGTTTATTTGGAATTCATTCTTTCTATAGGAATGTAAAATCCAATAATCTCTCTTTTACTACTCTCAAAAATTATTACTTTAAGTAACACCTTTTAGTTCAGTCTTTTCCTGGACAACATCCACAGCTTCCTATTCTAAAACTGGGTGTTTATCCTGGAGTTTCCACTCTTAGAGCAATTTTCCATTGGAAAGTTCATTTGGTGGGATCAAAAGCTATTTATCAGAGCAAATCAATAGCAATTATACTTTTACAACAGCACAGCCAATTGACCAAATTCTGTTCTAGTCAAAATTTTCAAAGCAGGCTGCCAGCATTTCCTCACAAACCCGCTGAGCAGGAGCTGAGAGGAGGCTGCATTTCACCTTTTAATTGTTCACTTGGATCACCTTTGCAAGCTCCAGGGTAGCCGCAAACCATGAGTGCACCTCTAGGGCTGGTAACACGTGTCAGGTTGGCTGGTTTCAGAACAAACTGATCACTGGAGGTTTTCAAACTTCTTCTCAGATTGCCCTGGACTGCCCTGCTGAACTCTGCCGGCTGTACATCCAACTGCACGAGCCCTACATCAAAGATCCTGCTGCCTACCCCAAGCTTCAGGTGAGCACTGACCATGGAGCACAGAGTGGTCAGGAGTGATTTGTAAACTGGTGTAAAGATGAAGTCATGGGGTTCAGAGGTAACAAGGTCAATATGAGGATTATCATTCACAGCAAGTACAGCCATTGTAGGATACCAGCTCCTTGTGATAAGCTCAGCTTAGGTTCAGATTGGTTACATGGAGTTACACATCCTATTTACTCAGGGTTCTTTTAATACAGCCCATGAAACAGATCTGCATGCTTCTTATATTCATTCCCCTTCCTTAGAAAGGCAAAGTAGACTTTCAGTCTGGAGTTATGGAGTTATGGAGCAAGAAGGGGTGCAAGAGATTCCTTAAGCTCACATTGCACTTCTGTCCCCAGTGACACACTTGTGAAAAAAGGGCACTTCATACAAAAAGCATTGCAGATGAGGGAATGCTGTGCTTCAGTTCTGTATTTGATGTTGACATTCTTTTGCAAGCTTGGCTGCTGCACAGGGCCCAAAGCAGTCAGAGGACACAGGGATGAGGAAATGAGCAGAAACCAAGTTCTGCTGGATGAGTTCTTTCTGGGAAAGGGGGGCATGGATGTCTCACAGCTCCCAGCTGAGAGTGCAATGGAGCCTGAGAAAGGGACCCCTGTGTTGCATGGACAAGGAGTTAAGCCAAGCCATGCTTTTTGCCATGGTCTCAAGATAGTAAGGGGCAGGAATACGTGTCCTGGATGAAGTGGATGTGGATGGGGCAAGGAGACAACAGCCACCAATATCAGGAGAGACCTTAGGGTAGCTGGATCCAGTCAGCAGCATCCAGGTGTGACAAAAAAGCCTGGGAATCATTGCTGCCAGGAGTGGAGTTTTGAGTCTTCTCAGCTCCTCAACAGGCAGCTGAGTGATTTGTGAATCTGCAAAGCAGTGAGTATTTGTGTTTGACATGCAGATGCTGGCATACATGTTCTACTCTGTGCCATACTATGTGATTGCTCTGTATGGCCTGCTGGTGCCCGGCTGCTCCTGGATGCCTGATCTGACCCTGATACATGCTGGAGGACTAGCTCAGGTACTTATTTGCAAAATGTTCACTTTTAAATTACACAATAATGAGTAGAGACCTATGGAATCAATAAGGGGCCCAGGGCTTGATCTTCCCATGCAGGGTTTGTGCTGATGTAACTCAGATCACCTTTTGTATCTGTATAAAACCCTTAATTTAAGGGAGTGAAGAATCAAATCTACTGCATGTCTCTAATGACCACATTCTTGCTTTAGCAGACTTCTCTCCTGCTACACTGTGTTTTATTGGGCTCATTTAAACCTAATTAAGAACCATGCACTCTTTAGCTGGGCTCATGAAGAAAATCCATCTGAAAAGCTGTGACAGTCAATCGTAAAAAAACCCCAACAAAACCCAAACACAACACAACAGCACAATACATTGTTTCCATAGTATGTGTTGGCCAAGTAGGTAGTTAGAAATATATAAATGGAAAAAGTATCTGCTTGTCACACAAAATATACAGTATCAGTGGATGATGTTGATAAAACTCTGGGAACCTCCTGGGCCACAAACCACAGTAACTCCCAGATGTTTGTGTTGCCAAAGGCAGACACTGATCTTATTTCTTTTACTCATTCTGTTCTGGTTCTCTTAGATAAACAACTGTAGTTGATTACTAAATGGGGCTGATGCTTATGAGAAGACTGACCAAAACAAAACAATTCAACAGGAACTAGTAAATGACTTATGACAGACAGATGAGCATTAAACAGACGAGACACAGGGACAATTGGTTTGTTCTGCACATAGGAAATGAAATGTGTGTGCTCAGAACATCCAGACAATGCAGGAAACAAGCACAACAACCCTGCCACAATAGTGGCAACACAGGGACACAGCAATAAGTGTAATTCAAACACCACTATGAGACAAACACAAACCAACACTTTGCTCCTCAGGTCTGAGATAATCATGGCTACAAGCTACAATCCACTCTAAATTCCCACTAAGAATGATGGAGTGACATTTTCTATTTGGGAGCAGTTACCACAGAGAACAGGACTTCTTTTTTCTTCTCTATCAGTTTACAGAGAATCTTGAACCGTCATGTGATATCAAAACAGAATCTGGCAAACATTAATGAGGAAGTTTAGATGCTCAAAAGGTATCATAAATACTGTACAATTGTGTTTGGCCTAAATCTAATCCAAAAAGTAAAAAAAAAAAAAAAAAAAAAAAAAATGCACAGGCTAGCTAAGTAGGCAAGGCTGTGTCAGGAACTTTCCTCTACTGACAGATCACTCAGGTTTCATGAATTGCCCAGACAATCAGGAAAGAAACCACTCCTTCAGAGATTTTTTTAACATAAGTAAATCAGAAGTTAGAGTATGTTGACTATCACCACCTTGCAAACTTACCAGAATGCTCAGGTCCCAGTCTGGAAGTAATTTTTTTTATTGGTTTGGGAGTTTTCCCCCCCTTTTAGTAGTTTCCTATAACAAATATTCACTTTTTAAACAGCCCTTTGTATGTTTTAGATGTGTGAATGCTACGCTTTGTTGCTAAAGTTTAAAACCCCTCTGTTGTTCTTTGTGGTTCAGCCTCAGGATGTCAATTTACACATTAGATTAACACCCAAAATTTCCTATTTCAGTATTTAATGCTTGTCCTGGCACTAGCAAAAGCTGTGGGCTGACAGAAACTGATTCAGAGAACTATGTGTTGCTGTGCACTCTCCATATTTTATCTTGCTTCCAAAAACATTTCTTGACATTTGGCAGGGGGTTTTTTTGGTCATTTTTACTTTAATGCACTGCAGCATGAACTTCAGTCATCCTGCCAAAGTGAACATGATTTAATTGATTTGACTTGGTAAACTGTGAGCAGCCTGGGATGTAAAATGCATGTGACAGTGAATTGAAGATTCTTTCTAGAGTATTTGGGTGTTCTGTCATTTTGAGGCACTAAACACATTTATAGGTTTGTCTACTGCTATCTTAAAACACTAATTGATAATTAAAACATATGTAGTTACCAAAACAAATTTTGCTTCCTCTCACACACAAAGGTCCAATAAAGGTGAGTATCTGATGGTGGAAGCAGTGGGCACTGCTCCCTGGGAATGAACACTGCTCCTACAGATGGGGAACATGGAGATTTTAATTATTTTTATTTCTATCATTATGATGTACTTTTTACAAAAACAAGTCACAAAATACCATGTGATGCATCTAAACTAAGAACCTCCAAAGTGCCTACTAGCCTTTCACAGAGACACACATTTACTGATTTCCAGAATTATACATAACTCTCAGCTTGAATGACTCCATTACTAACATTCAGACTCCAAAACAGTTGTGACCCAATAATTACTAGACTTTCTGAAGCTTCAGGAGGAGCTCTTTGACTTCCATATGAGTGAAGTACCAGGAGCTTTGATTACACAAAAGGGTTGGAACAGCCTCTGAACTTGATGAAATTGGTATTTCCCCATGCAAGTGAGCCATGTGAGAAAGGATGAAGAGCCACAGCCTTGGTAGCCAAAACTATTCTGTCTCACCAACTCTGCAGCCCTTTCCCTGTTTTCTCAAATGTAGAAAGTTTTCATCTACTCCCTCTCAGTGTTTTCTATAACCCTGCCATTTTTGGTGGCAATTCTCTGCAGTGTTTCTTGTCTACCAAGGAATGTATTTTTCTATGTTACTCTCTCCCCCCTCTATCTGATGGCTTTGTTAGGCTCACGAGACCAGGGCCAAACCCTTCCAAAGTGATAATCTTTGCCTGATTTTAGTCAGTCTTAGAGAGAAGGCACAGAGTGAAGAAGGACTCCCAACCTTTTACTGGGTCCTTCTCTGTCCTTAACTGCAGGGTAAGAAATACTTGAAATATTGCCCATGATTAGGCAACAAGGCAAAAAATATTGCAGAAATCCAAACTACTTCATACAGAGCAGCAGGTCAATGAGGAGCAGGCAGACACAGAGTGCAGGTGCCAAGCTGGGCAGTGCCACATCCAGCACTGGGCAGCTCCCAGCTGCTGTGGGAATGCCCGAGGAGCAGAGTGGCCAAGGCTTTGGGGGTGACAAAGGCTGGATGTCAGACATATAAGGCTACCTTAGAAGGTTACCTGCAGCATCTCACGTGGTTGATTTCTCAGCCAAGGCTGAGGGGTTTGTTGGAACCTCAAAATTCTCCACTTGGACAGGGTTCAGTAACAGAAAGCACCAAGGAATGGCTTATTTGCTGAGAGACCCCAATCACGGGGAGGCAACACAAGAGACTCCAGGTTTCTCTCACTGAGCACCAGCCCACTGCACACAGAGCTCTGCAGGGACTGACAGCTCAGAATCAGGGATTTGGTGTGAGCCTGCCTGGTAATTGAAGGAAGAGCAGGACTGGGCTAATGGTGAGTGAGAGATCTGCTTTTAAGACATAACCCCTGCTCCAAGTAAGAAAAAAAAAGAGGGGAAATGAAAAAAAAGAAGTAGCAGCAGAGAACAGTCATGGCAGAGAAACACATGAGATTAAAGACATAACACAATTTTCACAGAGGCAAATCAAATAAATTTAAAAAAAAAGTGACTTTACAGACCTAAATATCCTCCCTGGTAATGCAGGAAGAAGCCATGTGTTACAGTGAAAAACAAGTCTAATAAACAATAACTTCATTATATGGTGCATCATGAACTATTAGAAATCTTTGTAGGCTACAGACAGGACATCGTGTTACTGCTTTTTGGTTTTACAACAATTAAAGCTCACTAATGTGCCACAACTCTTGTAAGAGACAAGACCACACAGTAAGGCTTAAATACTCAGGCATCTTGGAGGCTCTGGGAGTTCTGGGTCTCTCAGAAGCATCCCCTTACAGCTCCTTCTGGCAAGGCTTACCATGAATTACGAGGAATTTACCATCAACTTACTCTGATGCACAGCTGGCCACTCTCACAGACAGGCAGGCCTCACAATCCTCCACAGAGAAGTAGCAGCTTTGCAGCTTGTTCACCCCAGACAAGGCTCTCAAATGCAACCCAGAGGCTCTCAGTGCCTAGAGGGACATCAGACAGCCCAAACCTCCTGCTGGCGGCTGTCTGTCCATCTGTCTGGGAGTTTGCTGCCCTGTGCTGTGAGAGGGCTTTGCTGCTGAGCTGCTCTGACTGCCCAGGATGAGAAAGCTCCCGTGCCAGGAGAGGTAGCAGGGATCTGAGCAAGCCCACCCAGGTGCCAAAGGCAGGGCCTGCCTCAGGCAGGTGAGAACAAATGGGCTGCAAGAGACAGAGTGAGTTAGCAGGCCGATATAAAAAGGCTGCTGACAGCGTGCCCCTGAACATCTGTTTGCTGTGTAATAGCTATTTACAGAAACATGCTAAGTGGCACTCTGCTGAAGTGTGTTTGTATTTGATTTCGTTGATTACTTTGTTTCCTGGCTCAGGTTTGCTCGATGAGCTCTCCCAATTCAGTTGAGGTGCTTGGAAACACCTGAAAACCAATTTCTTTTTCTGTTTTGATGGATGGTCTCAGCCTAACCTTTTGCCAGGGAGGTGTATTGAAACACCTGCACTTTATTTCCCTTTCTACTTTGCTGTGACCAGAACTGTGTTCTACGTGAGGCCAAAATGACTCCTGCTGAAGCCAGAACAGAGGATGTGATTTGGCTGTAGTGTACTCCTCTGTGTTCCCAAAATCCTGGTGTCCCAGTGCTCTCCTTATGGTCAGATTGATGTTTATCTTCTCAGTTCTCCTCCACTGCTAACTAACTAAATAGTAATAAAAAACTTGGACACACAATAGTTAATGTGAATGAGCTGTGGCTTGAAATAGCAGGTAACAGATGGAAACAAAAGACACCGACTATCCTGACACTTCTATCTTTAAATGTTTGTTTATGCTAAAAATATGCTTCAGGCCAGCAAGCTTGTCTGTGCCTCTAACCTTCACTGAATGCTCAGGCTGTACTTCAGAACAGCCCCAGCCCAAAACCCAAATATTGCAGACATTTTCTGAAATCATCAGGAGTTCTGGGATCAGAATCTGGAACAATCTGGGTTTAAGATTAAAAAATCCAAACCCAAACCAGAACATAGGTTCCAAGACTTTACTTTCTGACTTTATTCAGAGAAAGTGTCTGGCTGCTCCCACTGATGCCCAACGCCAACAACCCTCCCAGGCAGGTGGGTGAGAGTCCTCCCCTCTGACTGGGCAGTGCAGGGATGTGCCTTCAGTGGCCACTTTCTGGGGAAGGATTGTGGACCCTGTAGCACAAATTGTGACCCAGAAAGCCAGGGTGGAATCCTGTACCTGATCAGTGCCACCATGTGCATAAAACAAACCTCTTACCATGCCACTGATGGCTCCAGTTACACCTCATACACCAAGATATTAATGATTTTAGTTTAGACTGTATTTTTATACCACTGTGCAAAAGTATGATGGTTAATTCTGGAATAAGAATAAGGGCTGGCTTGGAAAATGTCATTGGAGATGCAGACTTGCATGCAGATTATGCCATCTTTCCAAAAATATACATCAACTTTACCTTTTTTTAATATATGTGTTATATACACACCACAGGCTCAATTTTCCCATATTGGTGCTTCTCTTCATGCTCGAACTCCTTACATCTACAGAGTCCCTGAAGAAGCAAAGGAGTTTTTCCTGATATTGAACATAATGTATGGGATTCTCCCCCAGCTGTTCGCTTACAGGTGTGTCAACAAGCCAGAGTTTTTTATGAAACCAAAACAAGAAGAAAAAGCAGAGTAGCAGAACTGTTTCCAGCTCCTGTCCTTGGCTATGTATATAATTGGGTTGGGATGCAACTGAGCTGCTCAAATGGAGCCCAAATGAAGCGTGTAAGATGTGTAAAATCGCACAACTGTGTAAAGTTGCACGGTCTGCTTTGTTTGTCCTACTGAAAAAGGGAAAATAAAGACGACTGCCTTTAGCACCACTTCTCAACATTGTGACTTTGCGTGGCAGTGGATTGCCAGTTCCCACAGCTATTTTTAAGTAAGCTGCTTTGACAGTTTTAGAAATACTGCATGAAGTTAAATAATAATAATGATGTCAGTGTTTAGCCTCCGCACGCTGAAGAATAGCAGTGCTGGCAGTCCCTGCACAGAGCTACTGCAGAACATGAAGGTCAGCATTGTGAAGCATGAAAAATTAACATACATAACTCTGTCACATGCACATGTTTTATTTGTCAAAAAGTATGTCTTGTGGGTCAGCCTTGTTAAAAATCCCAAGAAATCTTAAGAAGCAATCAACTCTTATGGTAAGACTCCATATATATGATAAGCAAATCATATAGTTTTGTTAATTCTCTTAAAGATTCACTTCTGCAAGGACTGCTCACCTGCTTGAAGCTGAGCTCACTGCACTTGTGGGCTGGGCACAGAGGGCTCAGGCCCGTGAGCCACGGGGCTCAGGCTGCTCGTGCCTTTCCAGAGAGGAGGGGTTTTGGCTGTGTCCCTGCAGCTACTTTTGCTACTGCTGCTGGCTCAGAAACAAGCAGCAGCAAACACAGCGACCTTGGTCTGGGCAGCTTATGTTTCTGTTTGCAATTACAGCTATTTCTATGCCTTCTATGTGTATTTATATTAAAAGCAGTACACCTAGTGCCTTTCTCACAGATGAAACTAGCTGATACATTTTGACTGGAAACACTTTATTTGGGGATGTCGACTCCTTGGTGTTTTGATTGAAAGAATTTTATTTTTAAGCCTAATCAGTAACAGGAAAGCAGTTTTACGTGCCTGTGTGCTGCACCCTGCACGAGGGGACCTTCAGAGCACTGAGAAATTCAGGCTGTGACACTCTCCTGCTGAACGCTGCCATGCAGTTCCCAGCAGCAGTCAGAGGAGGGGTTTTACACCTCCAGCCAAAGGGGCAGGTCCAAAACAACCAGAGCACAACCCAGGCAATGCTTGTTGGCACCCAGCATCCCTGGTGCAGCTCCTTGGGCTGTGGGATAGATCCATCCCAGTCCCCCTTCCCAGGGAAGCAAACCCAGCGCTGCCAGGCTGTCACAGCATGTGCTGGCTCACAAACAGCTTTTGAGCCTCTGGTGTCTTTAAAGAAACTTTGAATACATTCAAGGTGAAGTTAATGACCTCCTGTTATCCAGAAAAGGCAAAGTACAGAAAAAAATAAAGATCTCACCTGCACTTGTATCTATTATGGTCAACTCATGTTAACAGAATGTTTTGCTTTAATACTTGACTTACATTAATACCTCACATTATTACACGTATGAAGCCAAATATGACGCTAACTTAGTTGCTTACAACCTCAAACCTTACTCCCAATACACATTCCAATAAATTTATTCTGTAAAAACAATACATTTTTTTTGTTTCCTTTTTGTTTTGTTTTGGTGTTTTTTTTGTTTTTTTTTCCTTGTGGTTTTTTTTTTTTTTTTAGTTTTTTACAGTAAACTCATCAACTACAAACCTTGAATACGCAAAAGATGTTCCAAGGACAAGCATAACAAGGATTGATAAAACCAGACTAAATATGTTTTCACAATAAAAGCTGGCATAAAAATAAATAAAAATCTCTATTATCACAATAGCAACAATAATGTACACAGAGTAATGGATCTGGAATGCTTACTTACTAGTCTAGTTCTATTTCCAAAAGGAAAAAAAAAGCCAGAATGACAGCATCCTTTTTTAAGCCTTTCGTTATTTAAAATTGATGTTTTGTTTTGGTTTCCCATAGGGCTGTAAATCACAGTAAGCTTAAAAATGGAAAGCATCCAAATGAATGATCTCAAATTGTGTTGGCATTGGAAAAATCCTTGTATTAATCTAAAGAAACACAAAAAGACTTTCACTAACTCCACATATAGGAACTAAGTCAGATAGTGTACATTACATCATGGTTTGGAGAAGTATTAAGAGTATAACTAGCTAGGTACTTCTAATAAGGAAAGGTATTTTATTACATTATTGAACTTGGTGGCGATCTCAACTGAAGAGGAATTTTTCTTTTATGTTCTAAACTGATCAAAACCCAAGAGAGAATGGATATAGGAAAATTTAAAATTATGTTTGTATGTGGAAGATATTGTAGCATTGTATGGAAGGGACTCATTTCTAAGATTTAGTTGTGTTCAAAAAATGTTGATTTAGAATGATATAATTTGGAGTTATGCCTTTTCTGTCTAGAAAAGGAATCTAAAACATGTTCAAGTATGCGATATCTTCATAAACCTCAGCCACTGGAAAAGGGCAACTTCATGCAACCAAATAATATGAAAATCAAAAAGTAACCCTTAGAAAAAAGGGTAAAAATGTCATTTCTGCAAACACAACAGATAGGAATGTGAATAATGTGCATACAAACTGGGATGCTGTTGATGGTACTAATGAACAGATGTGGTGACTCATATCAAATCCAAGAATATTAGACAACCAAACATGTAACCTTCTTGTGTTTTCCCTTAATATTCAGCAGTCATTATGTTGGTTAAGTCTGAAAGAGAAAGAGAAAAAAATCACATTTAATGTAAGAAATAGCATGCTGCATCAAGCTTGATACAATTGATGTCATATTTCCACACTTCAAAGTCGCAGGCACAAGTAACCACCTGGCCTGTCAGACAAATTTTTTTTAGAGAAAACTGCTTTGTTGCATCAACTAAACACATCACTACAAAATATTAAAGGGCACAAAATATTAAAGTAAACATTTAGGGCTGTGCTCAGTAAGCAGCTGCAGTGATGTGTGTGGGTGGGTTTTTCCCCCAATCACTCCATTACAAATCTTGTAGCACCCTTCAGGCACAACCAAATTTTGCTTTTTTCCACTGCCCTAAATCACTGATGGGCTTCCTGCAGCAGCTCAGGCACTGCTGCATTCCTGGATGTCCTGCCACAAGAACACCCTCTTGTTCAAATACACGAAAGCTTAGCAAGAATGAGCAAAGATAAACATTTGCATCGCTAAGGGATCCAAACGCTGCTTCTGAAAAGGAAACAGTTTGGCTCCAGTTTACTGTAAGGTGATGACAGAAAAGGAAGGAACTCCCACTTCCATGGCTGAGTCAAGGTCAGCTCTTGCTTTCCCTGACATGAATGGGATCAGGATCAGACTGTCCTTGCACGATCACGGCAAGTGTCTGCAAGTCTCAGTGTCCTCAAATTGAACAGAGATGTCAAAACTCACCTGATGGCCCTGGGACATGTTACATTAGCAGCAACATCACAGCATGCAGTGCACCAGAACCACCCAGCCCTGGCCAAGGCATCCCTTCTCCTACAATGCTGCAATATCTTCCCTGGGTTTGCTCAGTGCAGTTCTCTCCCATGACAAGTGGTTTGTGAGCAGTAAAAATGGAAACCTGTGCTTTCCGTGTGGGAGGTCCTGGTATATCCTGACTAAGGACACACAATCAGGGGTTATTATCAAGTGCTCAGGCATGCAGTGATGCTTTACAGGAACTGCCTGAGCCCTGACTCCCCCAAAAGGTGTCACCACGTGCTGCTCATCCACCACACCGCACTCCAGAGGCCTCTCCTGTTTCAGAGTCAGTGAGATCACACTTAGAGGAGTTTGGAGGGGTTGACTGCTGTTCCTTTCCCTTCAGACTCAGGCACCCATTGAAACAACCACACACGTGACCAGTCAATCAAACCCTGCCTTCTGCTAAGGTTCAATGGCAGCAGGTGCCCAGCACTGACAGGCAGGATGGGGGTAACACAGTTGGTTCCTATGCTGTAACTCTCAGATCCAGTACAGAAAGCTGTCCTTTTGGAGTATGAAACCTCTGCAATTATTAACCACAATTCCCTTCTGGGCTATGTCCAGAACATTGGGTAGGCATCATGTGGGGTGCTGGGAACATTAACACTTCCCCTCCACACTGTCTCTCAGATACAGCTGTTGGGCCACAGTGTGGCATGGGAGGGACAGCTACTGCAAATCATCCTCTAGGGTTTTCACAGTTTCCAGTGCCATGTTCCATCATGGCACACATTTTGTCTCCTGGGTGCACTGCCAGGTGCCCCAGAAGCGAGCAGGCTCTTGTGCCCAGCAGCAGAGAGCCCCAGGGGCTGCTGAGGCCGTGCTGCTGCCCTGCCCTGCAGCTCCCGCAGCCGCAGCCACTGCTCAGGGATGCGGCAGAGCTGAGCACAGCCCGTGGTCTCCATGGTTTCAGTCTCTTCAGAGACAGATCAACTCTCGTCATCTCTGTTTGAACAAGTCTCTCAGCCTCACTGTGAGCCATGGCACAACGTGTGCCACGCTGCCCAGCACTACTGCACACAAAGGAAAGAGCACAGGATGGGACTGGTTCGAGTGCAAAGTTTCTGTTATCAATGACAGCACAGAGAAAACAGAGCAGGGAACAAAACTAAACCCACAAACTGCCGTCTGCTTTTCTGGCACTGAAAATTTCCTCCTTAACAGTGTCTGGCAACTAATTCAGCCATCCTGTACTTAAACACTGCATGGGCAGAAGGATAATTGTTTACTTGCTCTGTACAATAGTTGTTATTCCATGTTGGTTGGAGGTCAAAGTGGTTACAGGATTCGATGTACACAGAGCTGCAAATATTTCATCTGTACTGACTGCTCTAATCTCAACTTGCATTCAGACATTTATGTTTCCTCTGAGTTATGTCCCATGTCCTTAGCCAGCAGTGCTGTTATCCTGAGCTACTGCAAGCCAGCAGACAACACAACTCTTTACACCATATACTATGCCACTATTTGATTTTTATATAGAAATTTTTACTGTGCAATAGTTAGACACATTCTTACAAATGTTATCTTTTGCTTTGAAGGGTAGATTTAAACATGCCTCAAATTGCAGGAAAAGAAAATCAGACAGAAAAACATACTCTGTTTTCATATTTTGTGCAGAATGCTTTTACATTGAATTGAGCCCTAAATGCTATGCTTTCAATGCTGATAACCCCCCCAAAACCTGACCAATGTTATTCTTGCTAAGTAAAGAAGAGCAGAGGCACCAAACACCTCAAAACCACATCAGAAGGACACAGAGAAGCTGTATTTCTCTGACCAGTTTGGCCATTAAACTTGTACTTCACAGCAGCAACTGGGATTGTTGCTGCCCCACAAGAACATCACAACAAAAAAGCCTGGACACAGACTGTTTTAAATGTGTTCTCCCAGATGCAATGGTGTCAGATGGCAATAATTTTGGACCAGATTTTGATCCCCTTATTCATGCTGGCAGTTGCCTCCACAAATAGATCCACTGACTCAGTTAGTAACTGATTGTCAGTGTGAGTGAAAGGATCACAGTCCTTTACTCTGTTTTAATATTCAGGCTGTACCAGAGGCAAGACATTATATTTTATTTCCAGTTGATTTATTCTCCTCTGAAGACAGCAAAACCATTTGTCTCCTGCACCTGTACACCAAGCAAATGCCTCCTTTACCCACACACTGCCCAGACTCACTAAAACAGTGAATCCCAAAAGGAAAACTTGCCACACACCCTGTGTGCTGACCCTGACATTCAAACACTCTCTAACAGGGCCAAAACCACTGCCAGCTTTTGAACATCAGCACGTGGCCATCCAGGAAGTAAAAGTAAAAAGCAGTTCAGGGGTTCAGTTATAAAGATTCAGAGTTATGCCAGCCAAGAACTGAAGACACAAGCCACCAGATAGTTAAATGCGGAATGTAAATCACTGATTTACGAGCTAATGGAATACCATGAAAGTAAACAATATAGAGCCATGAATACCTTTCCACCAGAAAATTCTCTTTATGTGGTTTTCTGAGAAAGCCAAAACAATTTAGAATTTAACACTAGAGAACAGTCCTGGGGAGAGTCTGCGACTCAAGATTTGAGCAAACTCTGGGATGGGCTGTCTTAGCTGATACACTATTAATTAATTAATATTGGATGATAACCCCTGAGGTTCAGGCTCTGCATCTTTCTGGGGAAGGAATCAGTCAAAGAACAACAGTTAGGGAAAGAGCTTGAGAAACAGGTAGTGACAGGACACAAAAACCAACTATGGCTGGGACTGAGGAAATGTCTCTTTTTTGAGAGTGCCTGTAGTACTCAAGAATAGCTGAGAAACTAAGGGATAGAGATAAAAAAAGAAAGCACCTTTGTCTACCCAAGGGATAAAAAGAAAATCACAAGTTGAGCCCTTGAACAGTATGAAATTGGCTGAAAAAATATAATAGCTTTGAAAGTACTTTTATTTGCTCTGGGTTTGAGTCTTCAGGAAGCCATCACTTCACATTTTCAAGCTTACCTCTACCACCTGGAGGTTAGAATTTTCATTAAAAAATATAGGTGAAGGTGCTCCTGCAATCATTTGACTTCGGCTGTTAGCCCTTCAAGAAGATCCCTATAATGTTGAGGGTAAGAGTGTGATTAAAAGGCAAGATTTCATCTGATCTGAGGAGGGCAGATGTGTCTTCAGCCTGCAGTCCAGGCACTATAAAAGGTAATTACTACCTCATTATCAGTAGTATTATTAAGAGAAAAGCTGCTCGTCTCCTCGAGGTAACTCTTGCACAGTCTGAGGCCTGGGAGGTGCTGAGCAGGGGGGCCAAAGGCACTCTCAGCCCACGGGAGCACCTTGGGCAGGGTGGCCAAGCCACGTGAGCCTCCCAGAGGCGGCCCAGCCTCCCTCCATGAGCAGGCAGCTCCTAAGCAGCTGGTCACAGGCAAAACCATGGGAATGAAACACGGCTGCCCTGGGCTCTGAACCCTTGTTTTGCTTGTCTGCCTTCAGGGTATCTTTCTAGACCTTATTTTGAGCAAGCAGGGGTTTGTACCCCCTGCCTGTTCTGGAGGGTCCTGGCACCATCTCATGGCCACAGCACCGTCCTGGAGTGGCCCATGGGGACAGCGGAGCAAAAAGGGGGTTCTGCACCTCGCAGGGAGGAAGCTCATCCTCTTCACACTGCCTGCTGCTGGCTCAGTGCTAAGTGTTTCCAAAGAGACCATTATCTCACCTATGGTGGTGTCTCTTAGCAGATCGAGACGTTCTTCTGAATTCCTGTGTGTGAACAGAAGGATCATATTCCACCTCTGCAGGCACAGGTCAGTCTTTTCCAGCCTTCCTTTCTACAGCAGAGAGGTCCAAGAGTGTGGGCAGGAGGAGCTCAATGCCCTGCAGCAGAGCCCTGGCCTGGGTGTCCAGCAGGACGTGGCTGCAGTGCCCAGCAGGAGAGCTGGCCCTGTGCCCCAGCTCGCCAACACGGACACGCTGCGGGAGTGGCTCTTCCACACCAGCTGAAAAAGAACCTGCTCCTCTTTCCCCAAGTGCCCTGTGTCTTCTGAAGGCAGACCTTCTAAAAAGACACTTGGTCTGGCTCTGAGGAGCAGCAGGAGATGGAGTGTCCCCTCCTGGTCCTCAAAGAGAACTGCACTACTGACAAAAGCTCAATGAAATGTTGAAGAGATTCACGTGTCAAATGATGATTTTGCAGCAGAAATGCCCAGGTGAAATATGTGGATCAGGATGTGAACTTTTCCAAACTTATCAGTGCTTTTATCTCAAGCTGCCCTTAAAACCATATTCCCCTTGTCCCTTTAATCCATATTACTAAAACTCCACCTTTTCCATAAGGTTAAATGCATCCAAGACCTAATAACAGACTGGTTGCTCAAGTGTGAGTTCAAGGCTGAGTGCTGGGGCTGCAGAAGTCAGGCCAGAGCCACCTCCCCACATGGATGTGACAGTATTGACTTTGAGTATTTCTTCACCTTGGTGCTGGCAGGAAGGACAAGACTGTTGACAGTATTTCAGTGTTTCAGCACAGAGGCTAAAATATCTGTAATCCTAAAAATGCTGAGAAGCACCACGATGTTGTAGCATGCTGAACTCTACCTCTCAAGCATGTCACAAGCATGTCACACACAGAAGAAAGAGCCATATGAATGTCAGCAGCCACAAAGCCAACATCCTGTGTGACGTTTCAGCCACTTAGTCTGTGACTGGCCTAACTCAGTAAGAATTTTGTCCTTACATGGAAAATGTGCCTGAAGTTCACAGACATATCACTGCCACAAATATGGGAAACACAGCAGGCCCTCCTGAAGCTCTTGCTACCTCAGATGCATCTTATGAACAGTTTTCTCACTCAGATACCTATTTGAAGACGTGGAAATGTCAGAGGGCTCACTAGGCAGAACGTGGGCCACAATCATCAGCCCCTGACACTCTGTGGGTGAGGGGCTGGGGGGCACAACTGGGCAGTGTCTCCTTGCATCAGTCTCTGGCTCAAGCCAGCAGCTTGTTCAGAGTGATGGGAGACACTCAGGGCACATTTTCCTCGTGACCCCATGAGCCACCTATCAAAGTCTTTATAAAGCAGAGTCACAAAACAACTACACTGCACTGCAGAGAGACAGGGGAAAGGAAGCTCTGGGAGGAGTCTTTTAGCAGGAGACAACAGCAGCTCCCCAGAGGTTGTGTTTTGTGAGAAAGGGCTGAGGCTGAGCGTGCAGCTGGGTGCTGAGGCACCTCAGCAGTGTCAGATGAGAGCCTGTGCTGGCTGGCCTCCTCTCACACCTGGGCATTCGTGTCACTCAGCTCCTGTGACAGCCCAGCCCGGCTGCTGCCCACGTGGCAGAGCCTTGGCATGGGAGCTGCACCAGGACTGATTCTGAGTTGGGGCTGTAAGTGCTGGAGCAGAGAGGCTTGTGCTGCTCCAAAGGTGCAGGAATAGCAGGGCTTGTTAAAGGAGGCAGAGAAACCAGTGGCCACGCTAATCCCCCTGCTCAGCAGCTTTACCATCTTATTGTTGTGGTCACTACCAAATAATATTGATATGAACACACAACTGACACAAACACACAAGGAGATTGTGTGGAGCTGCTCTGGAGCAGACTGTACATCCTATCCTTGGAAGGTCACAACCCAGGGCAGCATCTGCCCTGGAACCCACAGCAGGCAGAGTCTGTAATGTGCACATGAGCCCTCATGAACTCTGAAGAAGGCACTGGGACCGCACGAATTGAACAAGTGAGAAAGGGTAAGCAGGCTGCCCCTGTTAGTGAGCCAACATTCATTATGCAAACAGTCTGATTCTGCTCTCACATCAATTTTGCATCATTCCAGCTCATGGTTTTCAGCAGCTCCTCTCAGCTGACATCTATGCAAGTGTCAGAACAAAAATAATGCTCATTTTCAGCCATTTCTCTAGAGCAAAATTTGTCCCAGTGCAGGCACCAAGTCCATGTTTCTGTTCTGGACACATTCTGAGCACTGAAATGTAACCCAAGAAGGTGGCACGTGGTACACACAGGTCACCCCTGGCTCCAAAGCCCCCCGGGAGCAAACTGCAAGGGAAGTGAATGACAGGAACAGAAGATTACCCCTTCACTGGTTTTCTGCAAATCTGAAGAAGTGTTTCTTGTGTCATTGCCTGCGTCCCCAGCATCAGAGCTGCTCTTATTTTCTTCCTCTTTGCAGTCCTTATCATCTTCATCTCCAGGAGATTTCCGTGACTGCTTGGAGGATTTCTAAAATGATCAACAACAAAGTTAAAATTAAAACCTGAGCTTCAGCCATAGAAAGACACTTCTGAAATGTGTGTGGAATGCTGTCTGATCATGCATGTTCCCAGTTAAAGGTGAATATTGGGGAGGGTATGTGGGGTGCAAAGCATTTTTCAGGTGAAGTAGCTGGAGTTACTGCCACCAATGAAGGAAATTTCTGTGAAATTCTGTGTTCAGCACAGGTTGGCAGCTCAATTGCCTGAAAGACAGACACAGTAATAGGAGCTGGGTATTAGTGTTGGGTCACCTGTAGGTTTTGTTAGTTAATGAAACAGATGGTGCCAGCTTGACAAAAGTTTTGATTAAACACAGAGATGTAAAATGAGAATAACATTAGCAGAGCTGCTTTTCATACTTTTTTTTTTAGTGCTGTCAGCTTTAATATATTAACATTAGAGCCATGTGGAACCAATACATCTTTTCTGTTCCCTTTATGTTATGCAATTCTACAGTACAAAAGGATAAATTGTGGCATTAAGCCACCATTTTCCTAATCCTCTGTTTGCCCAGAGTCTTCTGGAAAGAAGATGGTAGACCAGACCTGAATTTCTAATGTAAAACACACAAAGGGGGTGAAATTACTTAATACATTTTGTTCGGTGGATCAATCACAAAAATTCACACTCTCCCCCAAACTGTGCCTGGATCAGATTGTTTGCTTGCTTCTTCTCATTTCAATTAGTTTTCACTTTCAGAGAAAAATAACACGAATGTGAATAAATTGTCTCTGCCACACTTTCCACAATTTTTCAGGCAAAGTACAGCCCAGGAGGCACATGCAGAACCAGAGGAAGTGACTGTAATGTTGCTCCCCTTCAGCCAGGTGACAAGTGAGAAGTCTATCTGAACCCAAAGGTGTCACTTCTCAGGTGATTATGTCCACCAGCCACTGTGAGACAGACACATTACTCTCAGCTTCCTGATCTACACTGTTACTTAGACATTAACAGGGCTGGTAGGTACTACACTGCAGGTCTTTTATCTGCAAATTGAGCACCCTACTCCCTGCTTAATGAATTAATTCTTTCTCCTTCCCATTCTGCATCCTGGACTGAAGTATTTTACACTCAGCTACAAGAGGAGCAGCTGAGCACATCTGACTCTAGCAGATCTTTCAGCATCTGGGGTATTCTGGGAGATGGGAGAGGGAAGCTTGAATTCTGCTGGACAGGAACCAAACCTGAACTCATGACTCTCAGGAGGCACTCTCCTAAGGCTTTTGTTGTTCTTCACAGGGAGAGAGACCTGTCTAAGATGATCAAACCTATCAATCCATCTTTGCATGGGTTTCCTTTCCAGCCCTCTGATCTCCTTCCCATCGTTTCACCTTCTTCTCAGTGTGTGGGCACTAGAACAGGGCAGAGTATTTCAGCTCTTGCTGTCTCACCAAGGCTGTCTACAAAGTAAGAGCACTCCCCTTTGCCTATTTGAACACCAGTTATGGTATCAGAATCAAGATGACAAAGGAGTAAGAACAAATTTCCATGAGGTGAATAGTATTCCAATTATAAATGTCCATGGGTAACAACAGGAAAACTCAGAAGATAACCTTTGAAGTGTAGGATTTTTTCCGTTTTGAGCCGGCTTTTTCATTCTTTCTTTTTCCTTTTCCATCCTCTTCTACCCGATCACCTTCCTCCTCACTGCTGGCATCTGCTGTATTTCCTCCTTCTCCTTCAGTTTCTGATGAGCTCTGTTGCTGAATTGCCTTTAAAATAACAACAACAATAACAATATAAACAATTAAAAATATCACTAATACCTATTACTTGATTTTTGTTCTGTGTTGAAGATAGAAATAGTGGAAATGGACAGCTTACACTTCGATTGCTATAGTCAGGAATAGCTCAGGCTATTCTTGCAATTATCAGGAAAAAGGGCTGCAAAGGCAATTTTCTCAGCCACCACTCGAACTCAGTTATCAGATGCAGATTCTGGGATAGCATGTTCTGAAGGGTTTACACAGAAACAGAAGAGCTGATAGCAAAAATGTGTTTGCTGGAGGAGAACTAAGGGCTGCTCAGTGCAGAGACCTGGCATGTTCTACTTTGGGAAAAACTACTGAAACTTTTACACTTTGGCTGCAATAGGAGAGACTTTTTGTGAGAGAAGATGGCTGTTACATGCTCCTCAAAGGGCAAGACCTCTGTGTTTGGGAAAAGCAAACCCTGACCAGCAGGCTGAGCACTCTTTGACAGCCCATCTCCCACAGACTATTCACTGGGTTTTTTTAAAATCCCCAAGTGTATGCAAAACATGTGTAGGGCTGAAAATATGAAACAGGAACTGAGAGAGGCAGCAGCTTTTCTGCAGGTGGTCTCTATCTCTGACTTGTAGGGTTTTGTGATAATAATGTAATAGGTGTTTGTCTTTTGGAGGTGATTCCTGCCTTCAAAGGACCACATTTTTTAAATAAGAAAAGTTCTTTGTTTTATACAGCCCACCAACTACTCTTCTCCCCCTCCAGCTTCACTGACTTTCTGTTCTGGGCACCCAACAGGGAGAGCTGTTGTACAGCAGCAGCTGTCTCCTAACAGCAGCTTAACCCTCCACCTCCTCACTCCTCTTAGCTTTGGCACTGTGTGTTATGCATTGCCAATGTAAAAATCAAAAGTGCAGTGACCTTAAGGTCTGTGTAAAATACACAGAGCTTGATATAAAAATAAACGACAGAAAGAAGTCAGAAATTATTCATGTTTGTACAGGAATAAATAAAACCATCCATTTTTAATTTAACTAAATGTGTTGCAGAATTTTCCACTTCACCACCCCAGAATATCATAGAAAGCAAAAGGCTCTGCAGTATGATTAAAGTTCCATTTGTCACAGAGTGTGAGACCACAGTTGTCTTTACATTACACAATTACCAGAGCTGTGAAACTTCCCTGCTCCATCAAAACCAGAACCTTACACATCACTCCTAAAATGTACTCTTTGACAAGTCAAAGAAGAAAACAAGAAAGATAAGGAGGAATAGGTGTGAAAGTCATTTACCTGATATCCAGTAAACTTTACTCCAGGGTTGTTTTCTATTTCCCACAGGCCTTCATTAAATCCTTTTCGCTTGTTCGATTTCCCAAACTTATCTTTATATTCTTTATATGGGAAAAGGTCTTTGGGCCCCAGGAACGCACTGCATTTTAACAAAGGTAACATTCAAAAAAGGACTTATAACTCTCCTCTTCAGAAAAAATGAAAACAGTAACAGTGTAAATTTTTTCCCTATTTTTCTGCTCATTCCATAACTTCTTTTCTAGTTTTATTTATTTATTTATTTGTCACACTGGCTTTGAGTTACTGCTGTGAGTCTGATTTAATGGACTGGCTCACCATCCTGATGTTTGATGTAATAAAATTGTGCTGGGTATCTCCAGGAACAACTGAAACATCTCTGTTTTATTAACTACTGCTGGGAACTGGCACTTGAACCGTTTATGGCAGTTTATGAAACAGTTTATGATGTCATTGCTTGCGATAGCAAGGCAGCAAACTTCCCATCCTTGCGTCACAAATCCAGAAAGGCCTCAAAAATGCCACATGAAAAATAAAGCATGTAAGGAGTGCCTAGGACCCATGAGCCAAAACTGTGCTATGGGATAGAAAAAGCAGTGGTATTTATTATTATCTATACTGCCAGTAAGCCCGGGAGCTGCTTTCTTGGAATCAGCCCCCCGCATCCTAAATTCCGTACAAACACAATAAAAATTCTCTTTCCCAAAAATCTTATAATTTCATATAAGAACAAAAACAATGGATGAATATAGGCAGATGAGTAATACAAGGAAACAATGAGGCACACAGGGTGCTTGTGGCCAAATAGTTTTTTAGACAGCACAGCAAAGGAGGGATTTTGTGCTCTGCTGCTGCCTAAATCAGCTGCACACTGGGCCAACTAGTTTCAGGCACAGGCACCACAATGCTGGGAAAAATAATTATAAAAAAAAAGGACAGTGATGATTTGTCCTGCTTTTTCTACACACATTACAGTAAAACTCTAACTTCTTAACTCTTAAACTGAAGAATGCATAACTTTCTTCTCATTGGGTACCTGTATCTCCTGTACTCTGCAGCGTGACACTGAGATTGTAATCACAAGTTAAATTAAAACAATGAAGGCAAAAAGACCCCTTCATTCCCACACGTCAAGATTCTGTGTCATCAATGACCAGAACTGAGAAAGTCCCAGTGTCCTTCACCATAATCACTGTCCTACTTTCCTGATGATCTCTGCAATTCCTGTTAACTCTCTGGTCTCCATTACTGTAGGATTGTGGAGCTCCACCACGTCCAACACAATTTATCGTTGTAACCTCACCACGACACTGGGAATCTGCCCTTTTTGCAGATGGGCTTCTGAGGCACAAAGATTTGTCCAAGGTCAAACTCAGATAGCAGAGTACGGAGGAAAAAAAGCTCTCTTCAGTCTCAGTCTAATACCTTAATCACAGGATCATATTTCTTCCTTTCTGCAATCATTATTTCAGATTAATGCCTGATTTACGCCCAGCATTTACAAATGTGCAAAGTTCCATTCACCTAAATCATCCCACTGGCCAAGAAGTTTGCCAGTGCAGAGCCAAATGGTTGCTAAAGGCATCAGATGAAAAGTCCCTGAGGAAAGAGCTTCCTTCTAACTCCACGTGAGACAGCATGGGATCCACACTCAGTTGGATATTGAGAAATATCTTAATTATTTAATTACAAAGCCAAGAATGCATTGCTACCTGAAAGCCAAACAGTGATTTCCAAACTTACAGATGTCATGTTAATATTAAATGCTACAGTAGAGCAAGGGATCTGAATAAATTACGTTATCTATGCTTCTGCTAATACTAGGAGATGTTTCCTTGATGTCAAAAATATATACAAACAGTTCTAAAACAAATAACAAAGGGAAACTGTATGAAACTTACTGTGAGCTACCTTAACTTAGCTCAACTGTAATGTATGGAAATGTTTCTACAGCCTTTTATGTACAGTAAATACTGAAAAAATGCCTACATCTTTGAAATACATTCATTGCCACTGGGAGAGTATAAGTTTCTACTGCTCTGCTGTAAAACTAAGGAGCTGCAATCTACATTCATTTTTAAGAGTTAAGCTTTTACATTTATAAGGTCGGAACTACAAACTATTTTCCTATTTCAGATATTACAGTGAGAGCATGAGCTCACAAAATCCAAAACAAAAGAGATTATCAGTTTGGGATTCATTCATTCTGGAATAAAAGTTTTTTTCTTAAATGTTTCTCAAAAATGATGTTTCCATTCAAAAAATAATTACATTTTGGTTTCTGATTTGAAAGCATTCTAAGTTTATTTGAACGTTATTCTTTTCAGATTATTTTGTGACAATAGTAGTAGACCACAATATATCAAAATATCAGGTTGTTTCATTCCAGCAATGGGAATAAATATTTTAACTAAAGAGAAGCTATTGTGAACTCTATAAAGCAGAAACCGCCTTCACAGATTTTTTTAAAATAAAATGTGATGTATGAGCTATGGAGCTTATTGTATTCTAGAATAATATTAAAATTAAAAAATAAACAATAAATTTTTACTAAAGCTTCAAGCCTCTAACATTGAATTTAAAATATCATCAGAATTTAATTTTTTGCAGTTTTAAAGGAATTCTAGAAAACATGTTACCTGCAAGCGGGGAAGGAAAAGTTTTAGAATTCAGGTATTTCATGCAAAATGGAATGTGACTTATTTTTAGCTACCTCAGAGACAGTTTAAAATACAAACATGTACATTATAATCTTGAAACTCTGTAGCAATTATGATGAGACCTAACTTACCTCTGGTGCTCTGATTCCTTTCTTTCCCTATCAGCTCAGCCAGCTCAGTTCTATCACTTCTGTGAGCTCCATCCCTCAATATCAGCACAGATCTCCCAGGAATGCACATATTTTAAAGCTCTGTGAGGATTGCCTGAGACTCTGGGGTCTGCTTCCTTTCATACCACAAACTACCAAGTGAGTTCTCACGCAGGACATGAGCTCTAACATGTCCAAAAACAAGAGCCTGATCTCTGCTACCATGGAACATCCAAGTAAAAAATGTTTGCCCCTGCCTCTGAGCTCAGGGCTTTTTCAGACCCTTTAATAAATTCATGCCAAGACGTTTCTTTACAGGAAACACAGGCTTTTATGTTTAGCTCGTGGTGGACCACAAAGGCAGCAGCATTCCCAACCACTTTCAGCTTTCACTCCCATTTGTTAATACAAATAAGTTGGGCTTGTAGGACCTATCTCTAGGCTCCCAAAGGCTTCAGTCAAGATTTGTTCAATAAAATCAGAGGAGATGATGTTAGCTGCAGTGGAAAAACACATTTTCAAAGGAACAGGTCACGCTCATTCACTTACGTTTCATGAGTCCCAAAAAAGAAGATGGGGTATTTATTTGCTGGAGGCTTCACAGCTCCTTCAGGAAGTTCATCAATCTGTAAGACAGAAAGCAGTGGAAAAAACATTATTCCCAAAAGTGGTGTTCCTCATCCAAGAATCCCTACCAAGCCATGGAGGTGCTAGCATAGGTATCTCACAGCCCTGGGATGCCCCACTGTGTGCTGGGGTGAAGAAGGGAAGGCAGCTGCTGGTTTTTCAGACAGGCAGGTCATACAAAGTCAGCATGTGACTGAAACACTGCTGGGAGACAGCAGAAGACCCAGGAGCACACACAAAGTTTTAATGATTTCATGGGCATTATAACGCACAAAGGCAATAAAATCAAGTCTGCTTAATTTAAGTGTTAACTTCAGATGCTGCCTCATCAAAGGCATGGAAGCCCAGAGGGCAATCCCGTCTCACACTGCCACCTCAACAACTTCTGCAACAAATGGGGAACAGATGGGATCTCTGAGACTCTGCAGCTGGAAAACCAGTCTCCCAGTGGTGCTCCCTGTGGTGGTGGTGGTGCACAGTGTAAAATGTGCAATGCACGCCAGGGAGCAGGGCCAGGGACTCTCCCCGATAGCTGGCTTTGGTTATCTCCCCTCTCTACCCTCTCTCTTCTTTCACATTTTAACCCTGCCCTCGTATTTCTCAGGGTACAGCTGCAGAGCAGTGAAAGGAGGGATGCTGAGGGTGTTCTCCTGAGACAGAGCTGGTATTGGAACAAACCCCTCAGGCTGAGCAGTGCCCAGACCCCTTCTCCCAATGTCTGAGTGAGAGCATTGGCTGGGAGGCAGGACGTGAGGCCCAGGACTTAATCTTGTCTATGCCTAATTTTGTAGCCCTCTGCAACAGAAATAAGAGAGCCCAGGTGCCTACCCACATAAACCAGAAACACAGCACAGCTTTAAATAAGATCTAAGAGCCTGCCTTCCCAGAAATGGCACTTCTGAGCATATGTGGGTGTGTGAAATTAAGTGTCCAGAGAACTCTCTGGCTAAGAGAGATCCTAATGAATCTGGATATCTACAGGGCAGCACCACTGAGCAGGTGAATGGTTTGGTGCCTGGTCTAAGGCAACTCAGTCTCAACATAAGCATATCAAATCCTGCCAAATGTCACTGCAACTGAGAGCAAAGTGCTGACATAACAGTGCTATACAAAATCTGCTCCTCAGCAGAGCACAGGGATGGAACCTGCATGTTTTCACTCAGGGGGCCAGACCCACATGTGCTTTCCTTCTCTTTTTTTGCTGAAGGACCCCTAACACCGAATTCTTATTGATTAATAAGCACCAGATTGTTTTCAAAGGATGCTCTCTTTCACAGTAAAGCATCTGCTTGGCTACGTAGCTCTCAAAGGAGTATGAGCTTTTGTAAGAATTCAAACCCTTTTGGTCTTTCTGCAAGGACACCCCTTGGGGATGGAGAAACGAGAGCCACATGTGGAACTGTAACATCACAGCACTCCTTTCTGTAAAAGAAACGGATGCCTATCTTTTAGGTCTAAGTGGAGCATTCTCTGAAGCTGCACCGAAGTCTGGAGATCTGAGAGCACTTCCAAACCATTCCCTGTCTCTTTCCTGCAGCACGACTCAGGGGTGTGGATGGAGGGGCTCTGGCACACTGGGTCATGTGTCACCTTGCACCCACTGCCCAGCACAGTCTGCAGGAGACAATCCAGGATTGCAATTACCTGCTTCATTGTACTTAACAAAGCTACTTACTTGATAAATAAAAGGAGAATCTACTATTTAAATGCACACAGAATGAAGATATACACTGGTGGAGGATGAACACATGCATTCACTTTTAGTTCCGCTGTGTGTAAGGAGGAACTGAAACAACATGACAGGCTTTTTGGTGTCCTCTTTATCATCAGGAGTACATAGAGGAAAGGCTGCCAAAGATTCTACCTTAGAGCGCATCATTTTCTGACATTAACTAGTTGTTTTTTAAGGAAATGTCTATAATGTTGCTATTTGCTCACAATTCATTATTTAAATACAGGTATCTGACTTACTAAAGAGTGATAAAAAGACTGCAGGTTAAAAACACTCTAACTCCCTTTCCACACTGATAGCAAGTCAGGGAGATACTGCATGTCTGCAAAACATTTTATGCCTCCTTAAAGATGGAAGCATCTACATGTCAGAGCAAAAAAGGCTGTGCTGGCAGTTTACCAAGTACAGGGAGGGGTAACACACCTCCACTGTCTGGATGCCGTAGCCATCCTCCTCTTTATTGCGACAAGGAAGATGTCCAGATACCAGACCCCAGAAAAACGTGGGCTCCTTTGACTGAGACAAACAGTGTCTGCTGGGACTTGAGTGCAAATCTCATTTGGCCACTTGAAACGTGGCGCCAGCTCTGGGCTGCATTACAGAGCAGCACAGCCCAGTTACTGCCTCAGCCCTCTCAGAATCCCTCATGAAATAAAGTAAACAGCTGTAAATGATCAGCAAAGCGGGGGAATGAAGACATGCTTAGTAGGGAATGCTGATCAGAAGGGACTGGGGATCTTACATCACACAATGTGCTATGCTCTAAAGCAGTGAGGGTCTCCTAAGCAATATCCCAAGAGGAGTAAAGCCTTGTCTTATTCCCAGCACTTAATACTGATAGCTAAGGAGCAGCACCAAATCAACAAAGGACAGAACACACATCTGTCACGCAGCTCACCTGCTCCCCATTTCGTGGCATATTTCTTTATTCATCCAAGTATCCCTTCTGACTATGTATCATCACAGGAAACCATAAAAAAGCTCTTCATAGCTTTTGGGAGTTGGCATACACATACAAACACATGCAGTATAAATCTGCACCAAACAGCTCCAGGAGAGACTGTTAATGCTCCCACTCTAACATTTCACTCTGCAGCTGAGGTCAAGACTTTTCTTGCCTTCACTGATGTTGCTGTGAGCTCCCCAGCTCTGGGGCTTATGTTTCTAGTACTATAACAAGGTTGGATATAAAGTGACAGTGTTATCTTAGGGCCATTGAACTCCGTGGCAAAAACTCCAGGGAATTTAGTGAAGGATGAGACCCTCTCTTCCCATTTTTCCTCTTTCACACAAACCCCTGCATTAAAGACTGAGAGGAGAGCTTTGCCCAGTCTCCCTATTCCCAGTAAAGCCACCTTGTCAATGTGGAGTCCCTAAGTGCTTATTTAGCTGCAGAACAAGCCCGGCACTCCATGACGATTGCTGCTGTTTTGTTGTAGCAGAACACAAGCAGTACAAGCAGCCATACTGCAATCTCCTGCTGCTGCACTCAGTCACAATTTATTCCCATTCTACAGGATGTTTTGGTTAAATATGCTGCAGATTTGGATCTGATATTTTTCCCCATATCAGCAAGATCAAAGACAGAGAGAGAGGGAGGGAGGGAGAGGAAAAGAGTGAGCGCATGAGCACAAGAGCGAAAAAAGCATCGCTGCCTTGAACCAGGAACAAAAGAGGGAAGAGCACCCATAGTAGAACACAGAGCTGTAGTCACAGAAACCTCACTAATGACTAAAGCATCTGTCTATCAGAGAGCCAGACTGCGACTGCGTTTTGCTCCTGGAAGGAAACAAACAGATTCTAAAGTACCTGCTACAACCTGCAATCAAACAGGAGCTCCATCCCTGCCTGAACCAGAGCAGACAGCGGGCTGGAGCTGCTGCCACAGAAATCAGCGCGAGCAGCGCATGCCGTGCAAATCTGATATGTGCATCAGCAACACCATGGGCAGCCGCTTCAATTATGGCTAAAATTAAAGCAGGTGGTTTCAGATTTCGAGTTTTATCCCCTTAGCTCCCGTTGCTGTCATCTGCTTAATGAATAACAATTGCTTTCTTTTCGCACAACCTCAGCAGAGCTGCACTGCCCAGCATTTGTTTGCCAACCAAGCAGCAGAGCTTTAAAGATGTAACTGAGGTTTTTTTTCCAGTAAACAAATGCCAGGCTTCTAGGGTCAAGAACATCGAACAGAAAATTCAGCTTGATCCTCTCAAACCAGAGCGGGGCTTTATCAAGCCGTGTTGCTAGTGACTACCAGCGTGGAGGCAAGGAATCTGTCAGGATCCTTACATTGTAGTTTACAGGCTCGGATGTGTGTGCAGCCCGAGTATTTTGCACTCGGTGGTGCTGAGCAATCGCTGACTCCTCAGGGAGTGTTTGCCGCTGGCTGTCACAGGGTGGCTTTGGCAGCACTCGCACTGCAGTGCTCCCTTCCCGGCTGCCATGGCTGGGGACCCTGGGGAGCGAGGCGCTGGCTGGGTGAGCTGGGCTGGCGCTGCAGAGCCAGAGCCCAGCGACAAGGACAACAACAGCGGCTCCCACCAGCACAAATCACCCCCGTGCCTGCCTGCGGGATAACGTGGCATATTCCTGACAGGCGGAGGAGCTCGCAGGGAGGGCTGGTGCAGGAACAGAGGAAGCTGCACCCCCTCCCGGGTGTTGTGCTCTGCGGAGCTCTACATTCCCTGCAGAACGGGAACCATGTCTCCGTGAGACACGGAGAGAGCCGCACGCTTTGTCTCGGTGCGCTCGCACAGCCGCTCTGGGCAGGCTGATGCTACCGCATCTCTGCACACCGAGGCCGAAGGGCATCCCAGAGGCGTCTCCTTCCAGCCGGAGGGGCAGCAGGTGTCAGGTCTTATGGCATCTCTGTGCTGCGAGTAAGCTGCTGCTCAGAAGCAGCAATTCCAGGCTGTCAGGGTGGCTTTTGGACCAGACCCTGTCCTACTGCATTCCAACAGAATTTTACACCAAAATAAAAAAGGCATTATGCAAAAATACCTATCACGTCCCCATGAACAGAAAAGAAAACTTTACATCAGCATGCAGGGATGCTTATGTGGGCACCAGAAACCACAAGAACGAGTCCTTTTATTTTGCAAAAAGAAGGAATTAAAACTGCAGAGCAGCAATCACTGATTGTTTTGACGTGGTGTAAATGCCTTTGATTGGCAAAAGCACACGGAACCATTGCCGAGATCTGTATCTCCCCCTGAAATCCCTGGAGTCACTGCACAGCAGCCGAGCAGAGGCCGATGGTATTTGCTGGAAAGTGGTTCAAGTTGCTTATTATTGCCCACCACACGCAAGCAGCTTGATCTTTTGCAGTTAGCTTATTAGCAGAACTCTAGATGGATAAAAGCAATACTCTTCAAAATCCATTATTAAAATAGGATATTTTGCTTTACTACAACATTTTTATTCCAATGGATTTATTATGCTTTTTAATAGCTAATGCTACAGGGGAGTCAGCAGTATAGCAGTATCTTTTCTAAACTATTATTTAAAATACTGTTCTGTAAGATGTAAAATATTAATTTTTTTTCCCCCAGAGGATCCTAAAATGTAAAAAAAAGTAAAAAAAAAAAATCCAACCTGCTTCAAGCTAAAAATTGTGACTCAAATTCCACAGTGCTTAAATTGAAGAGCAATCCAACTAAAGCTGAGTGGAGACTGCTGACTTTTCCTCTCATGTATCAGAACTGGTATTTGAAGCAGAACACTACTCCCCAATGTACATCACATACCTGAACTCCTAGTGTGGAATGCTGGCATATGCACTTTTTCACCCATTAAAAAAGATAACCCTGTGAAGGGTGAGACTAGAAGCAGAATCCAACTTAATAAGGTGGAATTGCACAGCTACGAAAGTAAAAATTAAAAAAGTCTCTGGGCATGGAAGAGTGCCACCAGCAAAAACAAAAAGCAAAACAAGATTAAAACCAGCAGAGCATACTTTTGAGCACTGCTGAAAATGGCTGAAGGGTATCCTGCAGACAGCCAGAAATGACAATATAAAGACATCAATCCTCCTTTTTTTTTTCTGTGCATGCTCAGGACCTCAACGAGATAGAAGACAATGAAGGGTTAGTTGGAGTCCAAACAATGCTGGCAGCAATGTCTCACTAGGAAAGATCAGCAGTCTTGCAGCTGAGTTCAGCCCCTTTACATCCCTAATTAGCAGCACATTTTTAAGACAGAAAGTTGAAATACACTTTCTGCAGAGCTGTTTTAATCTCCAATATGAAAACGGGGCCAGAGCTTAGTTCTGCGTGGCTGGTATCTATATGCATGTCTTTGTAGATAACTGATCTATTCATGTGATTCAAGTCCTCTCTGCAATTTTGGGGCTGTTAGAGGAGGAGACTTGGGGGATACAAAGGCAAGTCCCCTCTCTGCCACTGGCCCCTGGAATGACCTTGGCCACATGAATCACTGCATCTCCTTCAGACTCACTTTTATGAATGGGGACTATGGGACTGTTCTCCTTATAAAGCACTTGAGGTCCACTGCTAAAATGACAGGAATTCCCAGTAATGCAGACTTCCAGCTCTGTCAGAGTTGGATTCCAGGTTACCAAACTTCAGTCCTCCCAGTGAGCCAGTCCAAAGCCAGTCCAAAGCCAGGCTGCTGCAGAAATGCCCTGTTTTCTCCAAATGAAGTGTTTCCCTGCTACTGTGAATGAAGCAGTGGTGCTACCAGTAAAATTCTTTTTTTCCCAGTCTGTTCCCTAAGGAAAGAAAAGGATGTGATCACACTGTTTTCAGTCTGACTCTTACCTGCAATAACTCAGGGACACATCAGACAATTTTGCCAAACCAGACAAAAGGAGAAAGGCCAGAGAGATATTAAGTTTCCCCGTGTTTTGTGATAAATAGGCTGTCCAACATAAGATGGGCAGACAAGTAGTCCATATGCTGAGAGACAGCTTGCAATGCAGGCTGAATCAAAACATCAGACACAGGGAAATCCACACAAAACCAAGCCAGAGGAAAATAAACTTCTTAAGTTTCATGGCTCACAAAATTACTTTTTATTTGTGTATGGGTGGGGAGAGCTTGTTTATTTTAAACAAATTTTACCAGCTCTGAGGCATTTAACATTTACTTTTCTTCCCTTTAAGCACAGTGAAGACTTGGTTCTCCATCTGAATTATTCCTCAGATACCAAAATATTGTTTGCAATGTACATCCACCAAAGCAAATCACAGTAAGCCCATTAACACCAAATGAAAGCAGTTTCTAATGACAAAATTTGGTTATCCTACTTTACCATCTTACCACAAATATTCTTCTCTTGAAATATACAAGTGTGCAAGAAATGCACATGTAAAAATGTGTTTAGAAGACATACAGCAAATAAAAATTAATTAACCAGTCAAGACATCAATAAGTGAGAAATTTCAGGGATATTCACAAACATTGTAGTTCTGTCCTCCTACTCTCTTCTTTAAAGCCAAAAAGACATGAGAAGTCACATAATCTTCCTCCCCAAAGTGTTCAGATAAACCCTACCATCTTCTGTATCTCATCTGCTTGAAGGACTGCATGGATGGTATAAGAACTCTGTAGACTGAGGAGTATTTTTTTGCCTCCCAATATTTACACTAGAATGTTACTACTTCATCGATTTCATTTGGTTTTAAGAAAGAATGCTATATGCATGGGGTAGGAATTTTTTGCCAGTTAACTTGATCAAAACACTTTCAATTAGATGCAGCCGGCCTAGAGCGTTGACATTTGGTCAAATACACACAACTGAATTTATACTTGAGGCTCATTTGTTCCACCCAAAGCTCCATATTCCACTGTCCAAGCTTTTATTAAAGGAAGTGTTGCTAGTCCTTATACTCCTATCAGCACACTTAAAGCCAAAAGGTAAGCAAATTTCTGGAAGACTGCAGACTCCTACACTTGGCTGGCTTAATTTCCCATTTCTTTTTCAGTATCATTTTCTACCCCAAAAAGTCAGTTGAAAAAATCGGATTTATACAATACTTCCAGGCTGAAGAATACAGAGCATCCCTGTGCAGTATTTAGCCCAGTCTCCCAAAAACTACACAAAATCCTATTGACACTACAGCTTGTGGCTAAGATTGCTTTGGGTAAGGAAATGTGACTGATGAAGAACACAACCCTCCAGTTTGTGACAGGGTGGGCACACACCAGAGACAAAGAAAGGAACAGTCTGCTTTGCTTACTGCAGCCCCCGGCTCCTGCTAGGGAGGATTCAAGCTTGAGACTCTGGAGATTCCACTATTATCTGGGCTTCTGGGTACAGAAAACCCTCTTGCTTGTCTCCTCTGTGACCTGTTTTCTTACCATCAGTTGCAGCTAAGGGGTATAACATCAGGGGCCTGAAACACTCCTTGCCACTGAAAAAGCCCCTGCATACAAAAAATGCTTACTGTTACCTGGGACAAGAACACAAAATCTTTGTCCCTTGAAAACACAGAGCATTTTTAGTATCGTGCAAGCATCTGAGGTTCAGGTGCAGCAGCAGAGATGAGACTACAAGTGTCCTACCAGTCCTCAGGAGGGAATGGAGACACAGCCAAGCATGTGTTTGTCTTCATTACACTGCTCTCTGCGGACCCACAGAACATAAAGACTCACCGTCTTAATGTGTTCACACCAGAACATCTATTTGCAGGATTTAAGCAGCTCGTTCAGACATCAAGTTCTGTTTCCAGGGATCATGAGCTGATGCTCCCTGTTGCCCACCCAGCCCTGTGCAGGCACAGGCAGCCTGCACAGCCACACAAACACTGGGGCTGGTGGAGGTGACTCCACAGCTGGTGCTGCCTGCAGCAGCACAGCCATGCTCACAGCACCAAATCTCAGCATCTGTGGTGCTCATGGCTGGGCTGGGAGAGGCCTCAGTCCATATTTTGGGGCTATGGATAAGTCTAATCACCGAGCATCACTGCTCACAGTGATGTTGTTTTGTTGTGATGTAAGCAACGCGTAAAAACCAGCACCATGTACGCAGTCTGGGGGGAGTGAGAAGCAATGAAATCTAATTGCAAAGGCAATGAAACAGAGTGATTTGCAGTAATTTTGCAAAGGCAGGTTTTTCTGTTTACTCTGCTGCCAGACTGCAAACTCGTACCTGAAAACCTCTGAAAGCCTCTGGTCACTCCAAATCTAACAAGTGTCTGTAAATAATTGTTTCCATTACTCCCCCAGCCTCAGCCACCCTCTACACATGAAACAACCCATTAAGCCCCCAAACTATTTTGCTAAGATGGAACTTTTGCCTGTGTCGACTGGGTTGGTAAAACCATGGAATGAACCAAGATTCATGGAATCACAGTGGTCTCTGTGCAGCTCTTGGACCCAGCTTTGGTATTTTTACTGGGTTTGCTTTCAATCTCTGCTTGGATTTCCAGGAGCTGCCATTAGGGTGTCAAATGCCTTCTTTGCAAAGTCCTCCAGTCTAGGTTAAACTCTTAGGAATTTTAATCCTCCTGCCTAAAGAGACTCTGGAACAAGTTTTTCCAAGTCAAGCCATACCCCTCCCCACATGCCCACTTTTCTGCTTCCACAACCTCAGAATGGGAGTTTTTGACTTTAAATACAATGTTGCTGAAATTTACTTAGGTAGTCCCTAAAAGAATATCAACTTTATTTAATAAAACGAACATTTTCCTCAAACCTGACATCCCAAACTCAAGCAGCAGCTTATAGGAATGGAACTATATTAAAATATACAAAGCACTCCATTATGTACTGTAGACCTATGAACTTAAATCCTAATTATTAAACCATATTAGAAAAAATTAACTGAAATGAAATAATGAAAACATGAAAGACAAAAAGATGTATTTTTAGAAATGTAAGTGGCAAGATGAATACATCAATACAATAGTGACCAGATTTGCTAGGGTGGCAGCCCATCATTATAAAGAATATATTTTACATCAAACTAAATAAGAGTTTTAAGCATGTGAGTACTGTCTTTTAATTGACATGGATTAATCATGGGCTTGAAGTTGCCTATATGTTTATATATATGTAGGATGAAGAGTTACTTTTTAATATCCATTGTTTCTATCCAATATGTTAAGCTGAATAGATGTATGAGGTATGTCTATAAGTATTTTGTGTTACTCTCAAAGAACCTCTCAGAATATGGCATTGCCATGAACACAAGTTCCCTGTAAAACCCAGTAACTCAGCAGCAGTTATGTCATAAAGTTTACTCCAGAATCTGTTTTCTTCCTCTGATTTTCTCTAATTTTCCATCTCCACACCTTCTGGCCATCACTATTTCTCACTTCTATCCCAGACTTGGAGGGGTAACCAGAAGATTAATTTTAAGGACACAGGCTGCCAAGGGACAAATTACATGTGTGGAACTGTACTATTTCCCACATACATTAATATTATATTTTTAAAACCTATGAATCAGGGATGGCATCCATACTAAGCATGTTTTAAATCAGGTTACTATTTTGTTTTAAAAAGCAACTATAAAGAAAGAGCATATTATTCTAACTCATGTTGTGCAAATAAATGGGAAAAGGCAATTACAAATGAAAGAGGACTTGGTTAGTGATACACAGATCTGGAACTAGGAAGGACATCTGGGAACACTGCACATAGAAATTTATACTGGGATCCAGACAGAGTGTTTATACAGACCTCATACCAATCAACAAAATCCAACCAAAAGCCTTTCTGTCAGTATTGAAAATTTTAGTTCTGCCACTTGCCTTTACTTTCTAATGCAATGGTGATGACACATGATGTGTCCAAACCGTGCTCCATAACCACAGCGTTTTAGCTCACATTGCTTTTACCTGTCAAGATCCCCAGTTCAGCCTCACATGCAGCACTCAGGATGGCAACATTTTCAATAAATCTGCCTTGGTTCCAACCCTGACACCCCTGTCATTACAGCAGGCCACTGCCTAGCTGACATTTGACAAACAAGCAAGCTACCACCATCATCTAGCAGCAAATGTTTCAGAAAAAGTATAAGCTTCTCATTAAAAAATTGTTCCCCTTGCTCCCACATCTGCTAAAGAAGCTGGCATTTCTTGTGAACATATTGCCACTAAAATCTTTATTATTATGGCCTTCTAGAAAGTTAACAGCTAGAGGCTTGATCCTGCAAGCACAGCTGGGCATACAGTTTGGCAGCATAAACAAAGCCATTGTCTTTGTATGATCAGATCTCATCCAGCACAATAACATGGCAATTATATACACAGGTGAATCCATTCATTTGTAAGGCAGGAGATGGCATAAAGCACCTTCTAAAAGATAAGGAGCAAACATTCACAGCATTTTAATGCTGAAGAGCCCCATCTGACAAATGTGTCTTCTCTGATCTGTTTTCATCTTTTAACAAGGAGTTCTTGTCATTTTACCAGAAGTACCAATTCAAAAAATCTGTTCACAAAACTGACCCACTACCTCACAAACATTAAAAAGCTCCAAAACAGAGTCATACAAATAAATGCAAAGAAAACAAAATATTAAAAGGTAGAACAAACTTACTACTTTGCAGACATTAAAATTCTAACCATGAGGCTTAATAACTTTATGCTACCTTCTTCTATAAGCTGTGATAGAAATACTGACTGTAATAAAGGAAAATAAAATTTGCACAAGAGGAAGATTTTGAAAAAGAACTTCTGATAAAAAGCAGCAGAAGAGGTACCTGAAAATGTGCACATATGCAAGTCACCTGATCCAGACACCATACGAAAAGAATTATCTTCTGAGTTTTTTTGCGCCACTAATATCTTTCAAAAGTCCTGGTATCTGGAGAGGCACTGCAGTAAGGAATGTCAGATTTTATTTTTTTCTTTTTCAAGATGAACGTCTGCCTTCTCCCTTAGGCTGTGGTCCTACTTTATGTTTCTACAGGCACGGCAGCACACATGTAAGCAGTTTTATTGAAATCAAAGAATCTTTATGCAGTCAAACTCATTCTTTGCCTTTGGGACATGATCTTTAGAGAGCAAACTACTGGGACAGGTATCATCTTCCTTCTGCTGTTCCATAACACCCAGGACAGCCATGCAGTGGATCTGTGCAGGGCAGCTAACACATGAAATTCCCAAGCCCTTTCCTACTGGGGGATAATGAAATACAGCAGTAATAGTATGCTGCTAAGAACACAGGAACCTCAGTTCTGCAAACACTTCCATATGTGATTAATCCTGAATGGACGCTACTTAATTGGATTCCAGATAATAGAGTCTGAAGAAATCCTTACAGAAATACAAATTTACACTGGCTCTGATAGAAACTATGACATCTGGGCTGAAAACCAATGAGCAACTAATAAGTTTAAGAAAAAGATGACCAAAACATGCCACTACAGTAGGACACAATGCCTGGCATGAGATGCCTTGCTTAGGTGTATTTCTTGCCAGGATCTGCCTCCCTCAGCACCTTTTTCCATGTTCTCAAAGCGGCATTTGGGATAGCAAGGTGGGAACCTTTGCAGATATTCAAAGACAGTCTCATGCTCATAGGTGTGTATGCAGAAATGTGCAGTTCCCTGCACCCAGTGATGGTAAACCCGGTGACAACTGACTCACTGTCCTGGCCCTGTGAGAAATACGAGCTGCACGTAAACTGAAATTCAGTCTGCAAAAGGAAAAACCAAACACAGCTGGGAAAAAAGGATTGGCAATGCAAGAGAGAGAAAGCTGGAAGCAGCAATACTACAGGAAGCCAATAGTGGACCACAAGTTACATTTGAATAAGCAGTGTGCTGCAAAGGTCACAGCACTCCACAGCAATCCCATACCCAAACACACGTCCTGCCAGCATGGGCAGAGCCCCACAGGGCGCAACTGCACCTGGGAGAATGATCCAGCCCCTGTGCAGGACATGGATGGACACACTGGGAACATGTTAAATGAAGCCAAGGAAAAATACACAGATACTCAGGGCAATGCACACACCAAAAGCAATCAGTGGGGCTGGTGGGATTAATTTAGTGTTCAGCAACAAATTGTATCTAAAGGAAGGAAGGAGGCCATACATGGACAGCTTTGCTTTTGCTATGGGGTACAAAACACAGCCCTCCATGCCTGCTGGCTTTGGAGCCCAGCCCCCAAACATCGTGCCTGGGCTGTCTCTGCACAGGCAGAGGTAGGAAAGAGAAGGGCAAAACTCAACACAAGGAAGGATACAAATGTCCTTTCAAGGTACAGTGCTCCACTTTCTGGCATCACCTTATGCTGCTGCGTCGGGACAGACAACCCATGGCACATGTGAGTCCAAACTTTGCTCCATGGGCACCTCCCTCCCCTGCTCCCACCCCTTGCTGCAAGGGAGGGTACCCACAGTGCCACAGAAAAGGTGAACTGTAAGTGCCCTACATCCCAACATTTCCCAGACGATTAAGTGAAGAGGAGCTGCAGGAGCTGCCTCCTAGTTACCAAACAATAGGTTAGAGGCTAGGGTAAGTTAGGAATGGAGATTTGGATTCTTGTTTTCTTCGTGTGGAAGAGATTCCAGATGAGGAAGATACAATGTCCTCCAAGAATTAAAAGAAAGGGTTGACAGTAACCCTTCATTGAGGTATGAATGCTGTAAAATAGAAGATTTGTGAAGCTGAAGAAAAACTAGCATAAAACAGCTGCTTGGTTCCAATGACTTTGTATGCATAACACATCAGCATTTCAAGAAAATAGCAGCAACTCCAGAATTGTTCTTTGCAACTACAGCTTTTGCTCCTCTCTTTGCACTTTCCTGCTGCTCCCACCTGAATTGCATCTCCAGACTGATGCTACACATCTCTCTGTAAGGTCACCCCCTCTGTTGTTATTAAGTTTCAATATGTACTTATATTTAGTACATTTAGTAATCCAGTCTGATATGGGATTGATTCCCAGAAACAGTTTGCATTATTGTGCAATTGTATCTTGAGCTCTCCCTGACTTAAAGTTTCTTCTACTCATTGCCTTTGGTGCAGTTTTACCCTCTGTATTTTAAGTGGCTTCATTGGTAGGTGCCTTCCAAGCCCAAGGAGGACAAAGTTCCTGACTTTAAAGGCTGACACACTGGTTCCTAGTTGACATCAGTGACACCACAGTGATACCTGTAAGGTCCCTACAGCCTGGAATTTTTCCCCTCCTCTCTGGCCCTGCTTACTCTGCTGCATGTAGGATGTTTTGTTAACTCATGGTCTTAAGGAAATTCTTTGGTGTATGAGATTCCTTGCCCTGTTTTATCTCTTTTGTTATATGATGTCTTCTATTGAAGCAGCCAAACCAGAGCTGGCAAACAGCCTCTCTCTAGGTTTTTTACACATTGCTGCAAGGCAAAATAAACAGTTGTTTCCAGTTTGCATTGTCAGGGCTACAGATGTATGCTAATTAACCTTTCAATCTGCTGATGGAAAGCTGAAAGAAATTTTAATGTACTTTTCTAAGGCAGAGACCAAAGTCTATGGACACCTGTCCTTTCTGATGTTGGGCTCCGTGTGGCTCCGAGCAGAGTACGTCATCTCCTCCCTTTATGTTGACTCTGAAGGCATTTACAGATTTCAGCAGAGCTTTACAAAAGGCCAGGAGGCAGAGATAAAATTCTTCTGAAATTCAAGGACATTATGTGTCTTTTTGGAGAAGCACTGATGCCAAGGATAATATTTGGGTTGACCTGAGACCACTTGAAGGATGGGGAACTTCAGACTGGGGCAATAGGAACTACTTCATAACATGGGAAGTTCATTGTTTTGTTAAGATGCTGCAGTATTTTCTCAAATTTCTTACCTTCCTTTTTTTTTTCTAGAACCAAAAACCCCCAAACAAACAAACAAACAAAACCAATTCCCAAAGCCAGGTCCCATATACCCTTCAGGCAGAAGTATTATCAAGTCTGTCATGTCAAACAGTCTGAGTAGAAGAAAGGAAAACGAAATGAATCTGCAGTTTATATCCAATTTCAGTATCAGGTTTAGAACTGGCTGCTACACAAATGAATGAAACAATCTCAGATGTGCAAAGCCAGTACTGCAGAGACCTTCCCAGGAGGAGGAAGCAAGGATCTGTTTCCTTCTTTAAGTTTTAAAAGCTTTACCTCATGACACTGTCTTGTTTGCCAAATATTTCTTGGAATCTTTCAAATAATGGTTCATTCTCATTGCTCCACTGTGCTTCAGCCAAACCGCTGGCTGCTGGTGCTGTCTCTGTTGCAGTCCAGAGCCAGCTGATGCCCTGCCCATGTGCTACACCTGTGTTTTAAGCATCTGATCTGTTCCAGGGGAGATGTGTACCTATGCACAGGACAGCTGTGTCTGCACACACACGGACACAGCCATGGCAGGCAGGGATCACAGATGGATGGCACAGGGGCAGCCTTGGAAAGTACCAAGGTACCTAAAGACACAGCAAAGCACGGATGTTCAGCTAACTCCTAACACCTTTAAAAAGCCATCTCCACAACCTCTTCCTGCCTGGTCCACACAGACTACTTCCCACTGTTTGCTGCTATACTTATCACTCAAATTACAGTATTACTGAGAGGCCTCAGGCAGCCTTCTTCTCCCTTATGCCTCTCAAGTACACAGGAAAGGTTTCCACTGCTCAGATACCACCATTTGGAACAGTTAAAATGTCCAACTTCTCCCCATTGTTATCACTTCTCCAGCATTATCAGGAAGTCCTTTCATCTGTCCTCAAATGACAATTGTATATAATTACTGTCAGCAACCACTTGCTTACAAGATTTTTATTACCCTAAATGCAGGAAGACTTGTTAATGTGTTATTATGACAGGAGAATCAGGAAATGAAGAGTTAAGCCTGAAAACTCTGTCTTCATTTTGCTGTCTACAAAAGGTTCATTCCAATTGGGGATCCTAAAATGTTCTTTAATCAAAAAAAAAAAAAGAGATCTGTCAATTAATGAGGGCAAACTAACATTCCTCCTATCTTTTTGTAGTAGCAACATACAGATTGACTTGACAGGCTACAGGTTTCACTGAAAGGGGCACTATTCCTTCATCCAAAGTATATATCCAACGATTTCCATGAGATCAGTTGATGAAAATTATTCAGTGGCTTCAAAGTAACAAGGAAAAGTATTTAACAAAAAGTCTGTAGAGTATGAGTATGAAAAACTTAAGTTGCTTATTGCCTCAAAACGTCTGAGACAACTGACTTTATTCTGTGTTAGCTTCATTTGGACTTAAAATTGTGACACTGCAGGAGAAAATGTATTCATCTATTGTCATCTACACAAAAAAATCAGACTTGCACATTTGGGGCTAATTATTTAAACTAATTAAACAGGAAGAAAAACCAATAGAGAGATTTAAAGAACTGAATTTTAAACGTGTTTCCCCATATACCCCGCCATGCTAACAACAAACATGGAACATCTTGGCCCCAAAATGCTTTGTTTGCCAAACAAGAGCAAAGGTTTTACTGTAAGTTATGGTTCAACCTCATGTATAAAAATGATGACATTTTATGCTGCAATCCTCAGGTGAAATCTTTTTAATTCACACTGCAGGGGGACAGAGAATGACTAACAGCTACTTAAGTTCCCTACTTTCCAAACACTAGGAGAGTTTATACTTCACTCCTTGTTATTTTTGTTTTAGGAAATGAAGGAATCAGTACTCAATGAACTGATTAAGTCACTGAAAATGCCTTCACCCCTACTCTAGGATATGACCAGGTATCTGTAAATAGGTTTAAATGCTGTCTAAGCAACATGTGTCAACGTGGTGCAGAAGAATTAGAAAGTAAAACAATTCCATAAAGGACTCATTGCCTTCAATGTGCTCTTTTCCAATGCACCACAGTTGAACTCCTGGAAGTGCTGCCTGAAGAAGCCACGACCTCACCATCAGTTCCTGGGATAAGCCAGACCTTTGCAGGGATCAGCAAACCATGTCTCATCTGAGAAGGAACAAACAGAGACCTGCCAGGAAAAACTGCTTGCAGATCTCTAAGGACTGATGTATGAGCAAGGTGCATAATTAAAGAGGGAGAGAGACTGAAGAAGCTCTGAGTTGGTAAAGGAGAAGTCACAGGGGACTCATATTTAGTAACATGGCAAAAGTGAGGTCATAAACCAGAGCAACCAAAAGGGGAAAGGAGAAAAGCACATGGTGAAGGACTGGACAGGTCCCAAACGGCCAGGGAGAAAAGCTCAAAAGACTGCAGACTAAGTTTTGGCAGAAAAACACAGAGAAAGATCTGTTGTCTATTTCGATGGACCCTTTGAAGTTTTCTGGATCTAATCTGATTTTTGTCTGTCATTCTTTGCCAAAAAAGATAAACCCTGCCAGGGAAAAACCCACCTTCCCTTATTCTTATATTAATACAAAAACAAATGATCTGTTTTAAATATCAAACACATAAAACACAGACTCTTTCTTCTATGATGTGTTGGAGAGCTGGATATTTGCAAGCTGTCGCACTGGCCATTATAACAGACCAAAGTTGTTTCTGTACCTTGTACTTTATCAGATGATGTCAGAACACAGGCCTTGGCCCCACACCTACAGCTGCACCACGATCAACCCCCTGGCTGCATCCATACTTCACTGAACTGGATGATAGAGGCTTATTTACTAAAATGCCTGCATAGGGGTGTCCAAAATATATTTTTGAATGTTTTTTACTGATACTGAAAGTCTTCTGTCACTCTGTAGTAGTCATTTCTTTTAATAGTGTCTGACATTATATTACATTACGATACCAGTGTTATGAGCCTTTCTAGGCTGTCATCTAACACAGTCTTTAGGCATAAGCTTACCTTTAAACCCTTTCCCTGAATTATTTTAGTTCATACTTTCAGGTGCCTAACTTTCATGCCTTGTTGGAGAGGGAACACAGTGAACAATACTGAAAATACTGAGCTAAAAACTACCATGTAATCACTACATTATGATGCTCAGCCTGCCACTGCCACAAATTCCCATTAAAATGACAGCATTTACTATGTATTACTCTAAGCAATATACTGAAAATTTCACATCCATTTGTAACTAATACATTGAAGTGCCCCAAATCCCATTCTGCCATTGCTATTGGCAGGTGCTTTTTTAACAGTGGCATTCACAGGAGGATTGTTAGCTAAGCAGCAAATTTGGAGTTAAAGTATGTGTTAATTCAGAGGAGCAATAAAGGAACTGGACAAGACAAACAGGAGTCCAGGAAATAGAAATTTCACCCTGACAAGAAAGTAAATACACCTTCATAATGGTATGACACCAACTCTTCAAAGGCTCTGTTCTCCTCCCAGCACAACATGTTCTAAACAGCTTTAAATATCCATGTGTTTTACATTAAAATATATTGTCTTACCTGCTTGGGTCTCTTGTATTATCCCAAATAAACTCTGCCATCCCTACACAAACTCCTGGTGTTTATCCAAATAGAGTTCTTGTCTCCCCAGCTGCACAATCCTAGACTTCTGTTCAATAATGGCATCAGCCATTTATTTGGGCATGTTCTTGTTTTATTGAGGTCATTCCAGACTTTTTCTCTGCTCTCTATAGTTGCATTAACAGCTTCCTTCCTATTTTTAAATCAGCAGCTAATTTCAGCAACTAAGTGCCTATTGTTTCTTCAGGGTCACTCATAAAACAAACACCATTATTGATCTTTCTGAATCTACCACTAGTTTTTCCCTTTTATCTCATCTGAGTGACTATTCAAGGGGCAATTTCTCAATAAACCAGGACATGTATCCTAGATAAAATAGGGTATCTGAAGAAAGAGATTTTTCTGTCTGTGTGTACTAATACAGCTCCCATCACAGCAGTATCAAAGAAACTCATAAACATCAGTGATTTTGTCTCCACAACACCTTTTTAAAGGGACAAGAGCTGTTAACTGTCTTTTACAAACAAGGAAGTAAGACACAGGGGGATTTAGTGCTTCAAAGGCAAAGACCACTGATGAAATGTACAATGAATTAAATTCTTATTTTCTACATTTTAACCACAATGTCATCTTCCCTCTATTTTTGCATGCTCTCTGGACAAATAAGCACAATTGCTTATTTGTTGGATTATAGCAACTGATGACCTGGCCAGTTCACATTTATTCTGCATTTTTGATGAGCATCTGAAGACAACAGACATCACAGACAAACATAAAAACCATGTTAAACCAAACTGTATTTCATTTACCATTATTATTAAACTTCAATACAACCTATTTGTTGTCCTCGAGTCAAGCTAAAGGAAATTTTGGCTTTGCACAAGAAAATGTGATACCAGAATGCAAAGCAGCCCTTCCAGGTAATAAGACCTAAGTAACCTTTTTCAGCCATCAGGTATCTGGCCATTATTGTTTTGGCCAAGTGTGGCAAATTCCGTCCTTCTCAATTGACTTCTAGACCAATCCACAAAGAAACATGAAATGCAGTTGGACTGCTAGAGCACTCCATCACTTATAAGACACAATTTTCCAATGGTGCCCTGGCATTTCATCACTATTTCACCACTTTCTGCATGTTTTTTCTCTCTTTACTCACAGGGATGGAAGTCAGGTTTGTCAGGCTTGTTCCTACTGATCACTGGATCAACACAGCTCCGAAGAGAGGGGGTGGGAAGCTAATGTGGGAATTGAGAGGGCTGCCTTGTGCTGGGTTTGTCTGCAGTGATGGCTGAGCCCACGGGTATCATCCCTGTGAGAGACAGGAGTCACTGAGCTGGGGGCAGGTCTGCTCTCCTGCTGCTGGAGCCTCTGGGTTCTGAGGTACCTCCTCTGCTGACACTGCCCACGTGCACAAAAATACAGGGCTGATTCTGAGCCAGGTCAGAATGTCTGTGTGTTTCATTAAAGGGCAGGAGAGCACTTCTGTCCTGCTCTAATGCTTCGCAGGTTTATTAAACACAGTTTAAGAAGTTTGTCCCCAGACAGGAAATTCATGCCAAAGGTCTCACTGATGCCGAACACCACTTGGTAGGGGCAATAACACTGCCATTCAAATGTATTGTTACTCGTATTACTAAAGCTACTACATTAGCATGAAATATAGAAGTTTTTATGAGAATACAAAGATCAAACACACTAATTGCATAATGAATAGAGGAGTAGCTAGCAACCACTCAAGGATCTGGAAACAAGCGAATTCCCTGGATAAAAGGCGTTCAGTTAATCAGAAGTATCTGAGTTGCATTCTCAACTCAAATATTTATTTTCTCCTTATTTGTATGCAATAATAATGTTTTCTGGGAAGCAAAATAAAGACTAATGTCCTCACTAGGTTTTTCCTTCATTGAAGAAAGTGTGCATCAGGCAAAACTTGGCAACCAACATGAAGAAAAGTCCTAGCAAAGATGGCATGAACTGTAATTTTAACAAGGTTCAGGCAGACCTCAGCCTGATCTATGATGAAGTTGTATGTAACAGAATCACAAGCTACAGGAGCACATTCTCTGCCTCTTGACACTCTGCTGAACTAACACCCATTACTAATGCTTCCCTCTCCTGACAGCTCTCTTCCTACCTGATGGTAGAACTCTCTACAGGTTCTGCCTCTACTTGCTAAGTCATGTTAAAACTAGAGACTGCTTTGTCTTCACTTGAACTTTACATCCTGTTAGGCTGCACAAAGGAAGTGAGTTATGTGAACAGCACACCTATTTTTTCCTAGTCAAGATGTACTTTGTTGGATATTATTGCCATTCAGATACCTATTCAGTAACCCAGTCAAAAGCTATGACTAGCTCCATAGCATATAATGATTTTTTGAAAGGAAAGAAAATGCCATTAAAACAAAAGGCCCTGTTCTGCTTCTAAGTAAACAAATGGGAGTTTTACAGAGGCTCAAAAAGGAAAAGGATTAACATGCTTCAACGTGGTAATGGTCTCAACTGTTCATATTAAAATTTTCACAGTAAATTAAACCATGACAGAGGTAGGAAAGAAGTCAATTTTCAGTGGCTCATGCTGTTCTGCTGACATAAATTGCCATTTTTTAGGTAGTATATCCACCAACCTGTATAATGATAGAATTATAAAACAACAACCCGTTGTTGATTATGTTCGGCCTTTTGCATGCTAATTTTAGCCTGCTCTGCCAAAATAATTGCATGCACCACCTCATTACCAGGCTTCTGGATATTTAGAACCCTGTCGCTATTCTTTTTTCACCAACCTTTGCTTAAGTCTGCTGTGTTGGCCTTCCCTCCTTGTACAGTGTCTGCTGTTCAACAACACTTCTTCTGCTTCCCCGTTCTGCTCAGGACACCTTTCCAGCACTTACACCCATCCTTTTCCAGGGCTCTCTTGCCAAGGGTAATGCTAAATGTCAGTGCATCTCTACCCTGCTCATCCATGTTTCCCTGCAGGTTGCATACAACTCTTCACTGTTTTCATGCTCTTTACAGTCTATAAAGAGCAACAACTTTCCTTGACTAGTGAATGATGGCATGAAGCACTACCCAGTCATCCCAGCAAGGCCGGGGAAGACAAGTAAATACAGACTCACTGGTTGATGCCTGCCAAGAGTTCCCACAACACGTGTTACTTTGTGAGTTTACACAACAGTGACCAAAGAGGAGGGAAGGGACAGGCCATGTAAGTGTGCCAGTACCAGACCCCCCAGGGAACGCTCTGCCCTGCGTTATTGTAGCAGCACCAGAAATGGATGTTCAAGTACAATCGGTGCTTATCTGACCGCCAAATGACCACAATGCCTTTGCACCTCACTTGTATCACGGCAGCATAAAACAAAAAATGACAAAGGCCTATGAAAGAAAGTCAACCCAGTAAAGGGCAAGGTGCAGCAGGAGGTGCGGGACACCCAATAAGCGTGGGTGCAGTGGGGTGGCACCGGGCTGGGGGGCTGCCACGGTGACCCCGATTCACCTCACCCAACATACCTGCCCCGAGCCGAGCTGAGACACGCACAGCCGGACCCCGGGCCTCGCCCCCTCCAGAGCTGTCCCTGTCCCTGTCCCTGAGCCTGTCCCTGCCCCGGGCCGTGCCCCTTCCCGCAGCTCTCGGGCCCGGCCCGCAGCGCTGTCCCGGCCGGTGCCTGGGCCGCGGTGGCCCGGGGGCGGCGGCCGCCCTGCCCTGCCCTGCCTTACCCTGCCCCGGGCCGCGGGGGGCGGCGGGGGCCCCTCTGCCTCCCGGGGGAGCCGGGGGCCGGGGCGAGGGAGGGCGCATAATAAACAGCATCGTTGTCATGCAGGCAGGGCTGCCGGCTCCCCAAGCCTCCTCCCCGCGATAACAACCCAGGTACAGCCCGCGCTCGCCCCCCTCCCTCCCCCTTCCTCCTCCTCCTCCTCCACCTCCTCCTCCTCCTCCTCCCGGGGGGCCGGGGAGAAATCTACAGATCAAAGAAAAGATGCACAATAATAGCGGGGTGGGCGCGCACCGCGGCCCCCCGTCCGGCGGGGCCGGAGCCGGGGCCTCCGGCGGCTCCTGGCCGCGGCCCGGCCGCTGCCCGCCCGGCCGCGGGGCGAGGGGGGCGGCGGCGCGGGGCCGGGCGCCCCCGCCGCGGTACTCACCCGGGCCGGCCAGTGCGGGTACCCCTTCATTTTGGCGAACACCAGGTCTCCAGCCTTGTATTCTCGGGGCCGCGGACGAGCCATCGGGAGCCGCCGCGGGAGCCGCCGTGTGTCCCCCCGCCCTCCCGCACCCCCCGCCCCGCGCACGCCGCCCCGGGGGCAGCCGGGCGAGCCCCCGCGGGGTGCGATGCGCCCGGGCACCGGGCGCAGCCGGGAGCGGGGCCGGGCCGCGGGCGATCCCCGATCTCTCCGGCGGCGGCGGCGGCAGGAGGAGATGGGGTGTGTGTGTGAGTGTGAGTGTGTGTGCGTGTGTCTGTGTGTGTGAGTGTGTACGCGGGGGAGGGGGAGGCCTTGGACACAACCCCAGCAGCCCCCGGTACCAGGGAGCGGGCTGGCCGGGCGGGGGCGGCCGGGGAGCCCTCGCCCCGCGGCGGCGGCGGGCGCGGCGCTGCCCGCGGCCCCCCCGTGCGCGCTGGGCTACGCCGCCCGCGCCGCCCGCTCCATCCTCGCCGCAGCCGCCGCGGCCCCGGGAATATGGAGCCGTCTCCGACGAATTACTCCTCGGGCAGCGACCGAAAACAGGATCTTCTTATCCCCCCCCACCCCGCCCGCGCCTCCCCCCGTGATTTCCTTTCCTGTTATTTTCTAGGTACACAGATCGGTTTCTATGAAAATAGGAGAGCAGAGAGCGCTCCAGTCCCGCCCGGCCCTCCCTTCCCCGCTGAAGCATGACATGGTTCTTTATGCGCGCCCGACATGGAGGCAGGGCGGCGAGGAGAAGCCGGCCGGGGTTGGCAACAGGGCGCCCGCTTCCCCCGGCTAAAGGCTCCCGGCCCTGGGCCTGGGAGTGCCCTGGCCCAGCACGGACCGGCTCCTCCGGGTGCCTGCACACCCCTCCTGAGCCCTCCCGATGCCAAGCAGCCTGAGCACACCCTAGGCAACGGCCTGGCTCTAAGGCACAAGGTCGTCCCTATTTCTGTACCCAGCCTCCACCTGCCTTCTCAGCTTAAAATTGAAACCCACATCCACCAAGTCATGGATCTCGGAGCTGCACAATGGGGACTTCCCCTTGCAGGGTGTTTGGGATCGGTTGCTTGCCAGATGATGCCAGTTTTTCCCCGTGGAAGGGAAGCACTGGTAATTCACAAATCCCAGATACTGCTGCTTTTACCATAATGTTACCAGTTCAGCTGTAATGTTCAAACATCAATTATTATTGTTATTTATTATACTCAAGTACCTTATCTAGTGGAGCAAAACCAGAAATGCACCTGCCAAGTGGGTCACAAGGAGCAAAGTTTAGGCAAGGCTTTTCTGCAGATCTGGCTGAAACTCTAGCAATAGGTTCCCCAACCACTCCCACATTTAAGATGGGAACTATTCTCTTTGGGTTTAGGGAGACAGCTCTGGCTGATTCTTCCCTGACTCTCAAGGAAAGCACCTGGCCACGGGCAGCTCCTGCTGATGAAGAAGCAAATAGGTGGCTGAAGACTGTAGGGTCACATTTCGGGGAGGGAATAGATGGACCATAGAGAGCACTTCCAGTCTGCAAGGGCTGGTAATGGCAGAAAAATAAGATAAATAAGTGCTTCTTCTAGCACCTGTTCCTGGGCTGGCACAGGACCAAGAAGACTTGCTGTTTACGGTGCCCCCAGATGTGGCTCTGGAGCCCAAATGCTGCTGTTGCTAGTTTGTAAGTCAAGAAAGTTTTCACTCTGGGTCATAAAAAAGGATAAACGCTTCCCTGCTGGTGGAGGCACTGCTGTAAAATCATTACCTCAGGTATCAGTAGCAGACTAGTAATGAAAAAAGAATTCCAGAAAGCTGGTTAAACATTTAGGTGATTAGCCTGCACTGTGCTCAGTGCTGTTACCTGTTCTGAAGTACTGATCAGTGACAGGGTTGCCAATGCAGCCACCTGCAGTATATAAATCTGGCCAAACAGCTCACTCTCACTTTCACATCTAATAGGATTTTGTATAGTTTTAAATTGATACCTAATTCCCTTCAGAAAAATGTAATATAAAATCTCTGAGTATAGGAGCTGGGAACTCTGATCTGACTCTCTCCAGAATAATCCTATGTGCTGTCACCTCCCACACCTCTATTACCTCCCCAAACCAGCCTTCCCTCCAGAATACTTACTAGAGAGGTGGAGCTGCCTTTTTTTTTAATGCAGTGTTTGTTTTTCATCTCAGATATGAATAGCTCTTTCTAGTAACTTATTTAGTGACCATAAATCAGAAAGGAGCAGGACGTGTGCCAGTTTCTTGCAAAAGGAAACTACACCCAAACAACAAGGTATACCAATGTCAAAATAGCAACATTCGAAGTGACTAGATACAGAACTGAAACATCTCATCGCAATGTGCACATTTTTATTTCCTTTTGTCCCAACATTGGTGTCTGCCGAGAATGCAGTGAATGAATAATGTTTCTAGTCTGCAGTGAAGATAATCATATACTAGAGCTCCAAAGAAAACTCATCCCATGGACATGCAAGGATGCAGCTCTCTTTTGCTTGTGAATAGACTGCAAAGAATAAATGAGTTGCCAAGATAAGAGCTCTGTTGCGATTTGGCCTGCTGAAAACTCTTAAACACTCTGCAGATAGTTCCTCTATCAAGCTGTGGTTAAGATGCTGGGAAAAGATGGAGAAGAAAAAGCAAATTTCCTTGCTGACAAATGAAAAACGAAATTGAGTGTTCCACACATTAACAGGAACGCACAGAACGCAAAGGAGTTTGGTAGTGTGCATAACCCCTTCAGCTACTCATCCCAGCATACAAAGCCTGGGATCTCCTGCTAGGTCACCTGTATTCTGTTCCTTTCTCTTCTCTTACAAAGGAGAGTTCATCTACTCCTTCCATACAGAACTGGAAAAGAGGAGTGAAGAGAGTTTCTTCCCAACACTTCAACAGCGGTTTCAGATCACACCAGTGAGTGGAGAGGTGCAGAAGCTTGCTGATTTATGCACTGCATGTACATAGGCCATGTCCTAAGTCTGCAGAAGCCAAGAGCTGTGTCTGCTTTGGGCATAAAGATCAGCAGGTCACAGAGGCAGCAACAGTCATGTCCCTACAGAGCAAGGGAGACCTGCAGCAGGGATGGATGGGTGTCTCCTTCTCCCTAAACTCCCCAGAATGATAATACCAAATTCTCTCTATTTCCAGAGCAGGGCAGTAAACACAAGTATGAACAGGGGAGATGGTAATGACAGAGGCCCAGCAGGACCATGAGGGAGGTGGCAGGACCAGCAGTGTGGTCAGCAGTGAAACCCTGAGTCACCAGGATAGATGGAGTCTGAGGTAACTGCTTTGATGTCATTACCACACTACTGAATTTTGCTTTCCCAGTATTCCCAGGAAACAATGTTCATAAGCTATTGAGAAGCTTTCAGCTAGTTCTGATAATTTCTACCCAATTCATACAGGGGAAAAAAATAGCTACACATTCCTGGTTGAAAACTTTTGTAGTGAAAGGATTTCATTGATTTCAAAGTGTAGATCAATCTTTAAGAAGAGAGCATGTGGACATAAAAGGCCTAATTTCAAAAGAAACTTCCAAAGTCATGAATAAATCTTTAAACATATCTAAGTTTTGCATTAAATACTCCATGATCATGGTTTTGCACACACCTCTTTGCACGCAGACAGTCTGGTATGCGAATCCTATTCATGCTGGTATCTTGCACTTGCCATTTAGTGAGAAGCTGCTTGTATTGTGTCTGTTGAAGCCACATGGATTATTACATTTGCCTCTAACATTCTGTCCCTGGCCACCTTACAATTTTTGCTTTCCCTGCTGAAATCTCTTCTGAGATCAGAGTGCAAATGCTCTGCAGCCTGGCCACCTGTAGATAATGAAATTAAACTATTTATTTTTACTTACCTACCTATGGCTGATATAATTTTCTTTCCTTCTGCATTTCCTTTTCCTCTATGTAAAAATGTGTCAGTAATGATTACCATGATTAGTATTTTGCCTATGACCACAGTACAGTACTGCTTCTCTGTTAAATATTTTAATAGGAAATTGTTCTGAATCACAACTGTGCCATTCCCCTGTGCAAGACATGTCTGAGAGCACTGTCTAAAATCACAGAGCTACTTCATGTCAGGCAGAAAGAGGCCATGATGGTTTATGTCCATCCCAACATGCACAGAAAGGCACTTACCATGCCCATTAGGATATTCTTAATTACTGGAGATAAGAAGCTCACCAGGGGATCTCAAGCTTTCTCTTTAATAAGCTTAGAAGGGGAAGGGTCTGTATCATAGCTGGAGCAAGTTATCTATACTCAGTTTCATGAATCTTCTTATGTTATACACTCCTAATCATATTAAATTAGACAATCTTTAAGGTGATTGCTTTACATGTTGCAGAGGTGTGAACACGTATCCTAGAGGCAGAAGAGATAGAAGCACTTCAGTTAAAATTAACTTTCTCTCTGGTTGGGAGCTTTCCACTATAAGCTGGGAAGGTTTGTATGGGATGGAAATGTTATTAGCAAGTATGCATTGCTGCCATTCCTTGTTCTCTACAGGCATTTCAGCTAAGGCTACAGCAGGCAAAAGATGCCTACAGTCAGTGCTGCTTAACATGTTCCGACTCAAACCTCTGTTTCTAGTTTCTTGCGTATCTTTCATAATTTAACCATTAGAATTGAAATTTTCAATGAATTGAAACTTTTCTGATAATGACAGTAAAAGAAATAACTGTAAAATTACCAAATTTCCAGGTACCATATAAATGTAGCTGAGTTGCAAGTGTCTGAAAAGCATTAATACACACTCAACAGGGATTAATGAACAAGCCTCACGTTCTGTCTGGACTAAACATGCTCTAGGCTAAAGTGAATGCGATTCAGTTCATGCTGGAGATGACTGTGGAAGCAAAGCTCATGAGAGGAAAAAAATGGCTCCCTGTGAGAGAACCAGGGAAAGCTGGAAGGGAAGCAGGAGCTAAAGCCTGGAAAGGACATGAGAAAAGCAGAAAGGGATTAAGAAAGAGAGGTAAAAGCAGACATGTATAAGAAGACAAGGATTTCAGTGTATCTTAGTATAAATCAAGAAAAGCAGCACATTATCTAACAAAATTCTGTAGCCCAGTACATCTCATTCTCTGCTGGCAGGTTGTCCATTCAGAGACTAATGGCCTGTCACTGTGCTGTCAGTTAGCTCATCAGCTTCTGTGGAAATCCACACTGCATTCTATGACCTACCAGTCTCTTAAGTGGTAACCAGCCTGAGATTTTCTATGGGGGGGAAAAAAACAAATCAGAAGGAAATTTTTAAAGATTGTATCACAAACCTTTCCAGCAACCTGAGTATTTCACATTAACTACCTGACTTTGCAGCTTCACTGTTTGAATTTTCTCTTGTGGCAAGTGAAACGTTTTAGCAGCCATTTATTGGAAAACACTCATCAAAATTTAGGACTTCCATAAACATTACACATGATATGAGGATTATCTTGATGGACAGAAGTTGCACAATTTACTTTGCTGTTCCCATAATTTTGTGTTTGTTATAGATGTTATTCATTACAATGAAACTAGTGACTCTCATTTCCATTTGATATGCTGATCTATAAAATGCTTCTTGAAATGGCCAGGTGAGAAACTCCACCTCTAAAGCTATAAAGCTGTAATATCTGAGAAAGAAAACCTGCAACAGATATTTCTCCTTTGAAGAAATATTTTAGATGTGTCATCTAAAGTCTCAGAGATTTATTGGGTGAGAAGTATGTTGAGAATTGACAAGAACAATAAATTTAGTGCCAGATTCATGACACTTACCCCATCGTAGTTTCCCCTCATAAATACTGGAGAAAAGGATTTCTCTCACGTGCCCTCTGGTACATTCATCAAAATGCCTTTTGAAATGTGACTTAATGAATAATTACATCCCAACATGGACAACAGAACATATTTATTTAAGGAGATTTGTAACTTGACTTTTGTATCACCTGAATGACAGTGTGAGAAGCCAGGAAACAGAAAGAAATAATGGAGATGCTGCTGCTTTGTACCATAAAACCCCTCTCAAGAGCAGAAGTTTGATGATGGGATGCACCTATTGCTCAAGAATTCACACTTCCAGAACCCAACCCTGAATCTCATCTGTTGTGCTGCAGTCTAATGCATAAATGCTATCACAGGGAAAAAAAAAAATTCTGTCAGGAGTTTCTTCCTTGATAGGCTGGCATCAGCGAGAGTTTAATAGAATGCAAACTAAATGACAAGAATGCCATCCCAACTGTGTTGAAATCAGCAGAAAACCCTCAGCATGTCACCTCTGAAACTTTATTCAGATCATCCTTCTCTATTCCAGGGGCAACATCCCCAAACTCTCAGTGACTCAAATCACTAAACTGGGTCTTACCTCCCTCCATGTCTTTTACCTAGGCCACATCCAAGTCTCACAGTCTTCCTTTTTCCATTAGCATTTTTCATCCCTATGAAGGCACTTTTCTCCAGATATGACCTCTATAGATCTTTCTTGACCTCTCCCATCCACATTCCCTCTTTCTCCAGTTCATGTGTAGCAGTGCCTTTGAGGATATAGCCATTCTTTATAAGCACTTTGCTTTGCTCAAGAGTCACTTGAAAAGATCCTGTCATACCTGTGTTTTACACCTTGGCTTCACAGGACTGAGTGTCCTGCTGCTTCTTTGTTGTGAGTAACTCCAGCAAGCAGCCAAGTCCCACACATCCCTGTGTTGTCAGCACCACTTTGGTCACAAATCCAAAACACAGCACTGTATCAGCTGCTGTAAAGAAAATTAATTATATCCCAGCCAAAACCAGAACTTTTTTCTCACCTTACCACCCCCATCCTGCCCAGACTTACTGTATCATCCCCCTGGCTCCTGGATGATGAGTCCTCAAAGGGGTAAGGACTGGGTTTGAAGCATTGAGGAGAGCCCTCAGGCTCTGTGGTTGTGGTGATGCTGAGGGTGATGACCATGTTGGGTGCCAGGATGGAAACAGGAATGAAGAAGTGTCTGGAGAATGGATATGGATAATATTACAGCTGATGGGTTGCAGGGGAAGGAAGTCATTGCTGATCAGGCAGAAAACAGGGCAAGTTACTTTCTCTCCCTCCATCATTCCCAACAAATAAGGACTCGACTCTCTGGGCAGCCACTCCTTTCCTCTCTAGGGCATGACAGGAAGCCAGGACAGAGGGCCCAAAGTGGTTGAATCCACCACCACCCTACTTGGTCTGACATGCTATCACTTAAACCTCTGAGAGATCAGCACACCACCCTGCACAATGCAAGAACTGGTTCCAGCTGCCTCCTGTGAGAATTTCTGAAAAGCACATTTCTTCACACATTCCACATACCCTCTACCTCCAGATCATGTTTCTTGTGATGGCCTGCAAATCTGCCCCTTCCTACTTACATCTTGTCATGTGGCAGCCACATGTTGATTGTTTCCCCATTAACCAAACCTAATATCCTGCTCACCTATTTGTCTCTCAGAGATCTGCAGCCTGTACTCCTCCTCATGACATGTCCTTTTAAGAACTGTAACCTCATTTCTTTTGAATTCCTTTCTCAAAACTCCATCCCTCCCAGAAAACCTAGGATAGCTGATGAGGTCTACCACACCTCTAATGAGTGAGGGTTAGCATAGGAGCCTGGAATTAAGTGGTTTAGAGGTTGAAAAGAAAAGGTCATGAGTAGGATGTGGAGGAGGAAAGGAAGTTAGCATGCTTAACAACAATTAAGATTAAAATGTATAATTAATATTACCTTGCCCAGTGTTTCAGTGATCCTTTGTTGTATAATGTATTTTTTCCCCACAGTCTGACTTTGTTTTTCTCAACACTGCCCTCTTCAAAGAAGGCATGGTTTTCTTCTGAGTTTGGAAAGTTACATGTTTATAAATAATAAATATTACAATAAAAAAAATCAGGGCTACTGCACTTGCCAGCAAACAGCCAATACGCACTAGGTCTCTTAGAAGTCAGAGGTCTGTTTCTGCTGCTGTTTGTGCCACTTTATCTACTTCAATACAGTGAAGTTGCTCCTGATTTGTATCACTGAAAAACTGAGTTGCTAAAATGTAAAACTGCAAAAAGATACAAAACAAATATAAATATTACAAAATAATACACATCCTAGCAGATGTGTATTATTTGCAGAGATTTGCAGAGACACCATTATAAGCCAGGAAACATTTTTCTGGAGAAGTGACAGTATTACTATATAATTAGAACAAAAAGGCTTCATAAGGAAATGGCTTGTTTCTGTCCACTTGTTTACTTTCTGCTTTAGCTGTCATGTTTAAGTGGATGTTATCTTATTGAACATGAACCCCAGTTCAAATCTGCCCACTGCAGTTCAGAGAACCACAATGTTTCAGAAGAAAAACCTTTTCAGAAGAAAAATTACAACCTATCTTCACTGAGTAGTAGCAGCAAAGGACTTAGTGTATTGCTGGAAGACAAGCATAAAATATTTAGGCTGGTTAGTATTAAGGAAGTCAAAGAGAATGAGATGAAGCAGCCAAAGAGAATTGGCAAGGATAGTCTTATAAGGGAGAGGTATTAATAGACTGCTACTCCCACTGGATATGATGCTCCTGTCTTACTCAGGCAAACCTCCCACTAAAACTTTCAAAGGGCATAATGCCAGTCTAGAACTGAGCAGGAACTTTGGGACCAAAAGCGATACCCAGATCTTCTGTCCATTCATGTAATGCCTCTGTTAATTGCTTGTTCTGCGTCCTCCCTCTGCACCTTCCTGGGGCCCGGCAGCTGGAGAGCCTGGCAGCTTGCTCTACTGGGCACATACTGGCCATCTGAAGAGAAAAGGCAGTGTTTGTTGCCAAGTGGGCCACGGTGCCTAAAGAGGAGAAATGCTTTGAACATTCACAGCTGCTTTTTATCATCCAGTGATCAACAGTGAACTACTGGAGCACGGCTAGCAGAAGATCAGTAGAAAGGCAAGAATTGGTACAACTGGTTAAGCACCAAGGACCTTTGGTTAAATTGTGCTGTCCCACAAGCCTCAGTTTAACCAGAGCTCTAGACTTACATGTTATTTTGGACCTGCCACAGGAAAAGATGTACTTTTCCATACTTCTGTGTGAAGGACAAATCTCAGGCAGCAGTAGTATGAAACTGAAATGAGCTGCAGTTTGCTTTCCCATGCAGTGTCCTCTGCTCACTCCCGGTATTCCAGGACAGTTTTTACCTTACAGTGGTAGCTTAGGGAACTCATAGGATGTAGAAATCAGCATCCAATATAGAAGGATTCAAACCAATACAAACTACTTACATGGATGCCAGTAATGTCCACATAACATAAAATTAACATTGTTAACAGGATAAGAGGAACTGAGATTCAGGGTAGTAATATAAACTGTAACCACAAGGTGTAAGTTGTTTTACATCTACTACTGGCCATTATATAAACTTTGTGCAATTTGTTTGTCTGTTTCAGCAATGGGACTTTAAATGAACAGGCAAAAGATGTTTCTATTTTGTGTTAATTTCCCCAGGTTAATAAAGTGTCAAATTAAAGCAAGGAATTAATTTTTCAGCAAAGAGGTAGTTTACAATAATTGTAGTTGTAACAAAGGTCAATAGGCCAAATGGCCCTGTCTTGGTGCAGCTTTGCTGACGGCAATACAAGAAATAATTTGGCCACTGTGTATCTGGTGCACTCAGTTCTCTGCTGCATAAGGCAATGAAAGAAAACACACTCACACAAGCCTGCTGAGCCTACAGCTCCCATTAATGCTCACTGTGCTCTTGCATGACCAGCAAGCTCCTGCTTTTGAGTTCTCTGGACAGAATTTCAGTCTTAAAAACACTATGTAGCTCTGCACATTTATAGACTACTCATGAAAAACTGGTAGATGAAATTTATACTACATGTTGCTTAAACTGTACACATATATCATGTAACATTATATGCAGCAAAGTATATACACAAACCCTCAGACATCAGACATTCCTTTATTTCACTGAATATGAACTCATTTTCTCTCTCACACACATTCTTATACACACACATACAGAGTAAGGAACCTACTGGTTCTCACTGATCCCGAGCATTCCTGGGGGGCTGGTGAGGTCCAAAGAGCCATCTCATAGTAGATCACTCTGCCATATGTTTGCCTTTCCACACAAACATTTGCCAGGAAATCTATCACCGTCAATGCAGCACCATCATGTGACATGATTATGTGCAGTCTCTCACAGTCTTTTGCAGACAGGAAAGTATCTGCAGGAATGAGGATACTGCTGTACCCTCTCTTTTAACTACCTTTTTTTTTTTGGCAATAGCTTTGATCCTTTACAAGTGTCCTTCTTCTGTCAGTAACCACTCTGGTTTGGATTAAGGACAAATGCTCCATTTCCCTCATTTTTTAGTGAACTGCTCCTCCAAGCTCATTTGTTTGAAGCTTGTGCTTCAAACACTTAAGAACTACAGCTTTGAGCCCCTAAATGTTTGCTTTCAGATTCATGGCATGTTCATTGCTAGGCATATCAAAGGTTGCTGCCCCACCACATAGCATGGTCAGCTCCAGTCTTCCATGGAATGGGCAGTGGCATTTGGAGATGCTGCTGCAGAAATGGGCAGAAGCCAAGTCAGAACATGTACAATTATTACTGCAATTGATGAGAATCTGGGTTGTGCTGTGATGCTCCTAAGGCCTGGAGCTGTATTATTACTGTCTATCCATGTGCTGACTGAATCACTCAGATGTCCTACAGGAAACTCCAGGAATAAATGACTGAGTAGAACGAATGCTGTAGTAGGGACATCTCCATATGAAACAGTCCATGGAGGCAAACTAGACATTCTTACTTCAAAAGACTGAAGATGTCATCTTTTGACTTTGTGTCACCGTGCATCGGGATATGCTTGGGCAGCATCAACAGCTGAACCTCTGCTGGATTCAGTGGAGTCTTCCCTTTCTTGGCTAACAAAACTGCTGGGGATGGGTTTGCTTTTAAAATGATAATTTATTCCATTTTAAAGGCTGATTAGTTTCAGTTCTGGGCTTTTGTTTTCAGGATGGTCTGAATTCTTCATCTAGGGGAAGGTGTCAGTATGGTGACACAAGCGGCTTAATTTCTAATCTGAAAAATCTATACAAATCACACAACTCTGCCCTATATTATGACATACACACATGCACTCCTGACCTGTGACTTTTGCTATTTAGAGGGTAAGGTTTTTCTACATTTTGGTGGGTTTTGCACTACAAGTCAGGGAGGCGCAGCTGAGGGCTCCTGCACTATTTAAAAGGATACTGCAGGGCTGTTTCAGTGTAAAAGTAAAAACAGATGACACTATGTGAAAAGAGCTTCTTACTGGCTTGCCAAAACCTCTACAATTTCAAAATTCAGCTATGTATCTTTTAATATTCACCTCTGTGATCATCTGTAACATACAAATACTTTTAAAGTGGCCTCCAAAACAGACTTTCTAAACATTCTTGCTTTCTGTTGTACTTCCAATCCTCTTATTTGTAGGGTGAAAGGAAGATAATGTTGGCTTTCTCTAAAGCTGGCTTACTTTCAGAAATACATGTACTATGACTCTTGTATCCTTACGAGGATAATGATGTGCATAACAGGTAAAAATGCTAATAAAAAACAATGGGTATTTTAAAGGATTTGATGGGCTACATGTTCCTTCCATCTGCAATCTCAATTATTTCATCAGAGTTGAGGACAATAATGTTAGTAAACTTTTGCCTAGTGTAAAAATAATGGAGCCAATCTGCAGCTTTGTACTGACTATCCTAAGCTGGCCACATGTTTCTTCATGAACATTGATTGTAATGCCAACAAATGTCCAAATTATTTCCAGTTTGAATTACTCGACCTTTTAGAATATTTTTGAGGGTGACATGGAAACTAAACACTTGAAGTGTCTTACATAATATTAATTTTTCTCCTTTGACACTAAAATGGCTACCAGAGTACTTAAGTTACCTAAAATGTCAATGCAGATCTGCATGCTCACAGGAATAAGCAATACAAAATTCAGTAAAGATATGGTTTTGAAAATGTTATGGTGGGGTGTATGAAAAATTCAGAAACTTTGTTCTGTACATGTCTAACATGTAGCCCAGTGGAGCCTATGTCTATAACAAATGTTTGTCACAGAATCCAAATACAGACAGGTTATAAAGACTGCTGGCATCTGAAGGAATGAACAACTTCAGGCCAAATATCACAGCAAGGATTATCACAGTGTGAATTTTATTTATGACTAGTAGGAAATAATGTAAAATAATTTTGAGTGATTTATTCTGGCATGACAGGGAAGCTAATCTGTATGAATGCAACTCTGTATTTTAGGGAATACATTATTTTTGTTTTAAATATTCCAGGTTGCATATTCTATCTACCACAGAAAACTGATGTTAGTACAGATCCAAGAAGAATCAAACAATGTTTTGGAGGAAGGAGGTATTAGATAATATAATTAAATATCAGTGACAGGGTTAGTGGGCTCTTTGTGTAAGACAAAAGTTATAAGAGCCATGGGTTTCTTCTGAAAATCAAAAGCCAAGCAGGCCAGGAATTCCTAGGATATATCTAGGATTGGTGTGAGAAGTGGTTTGTCAAATAATGAGGCAGAACTGAAGTCTGAAAACTGACTGAGAGGGAATTTTGAACAAACAGTTACATATAGAGGCTGGACTTTGGGGTGGGCTGTTGGATGAGAGAGCTTTAGGCCAAGATTATCTGAGCTTTTCTTTAAACAGAAAATCTGTGGCTGTGGATATTCTTTTAAATGAAGAGATGTGTGTGAACGAGTTCACAAGTATTCAGTATTCACTATTTGTGTCAGTAGGAACAAGGATGTTTTTGTATGTAAATTAACTGATAGAAACTTTAACCAAGAGAACTGTAAAATACTACAAAATTGGGATTTCTAAACTAGGCTTTGGTCTGGGGATAAGACAGGTTTTGCAGGGTTTTTTTTTTGAAGAAAAACAGGAATTCCACTGGGAAGCTTAAGTTTAGAAACTAATATCCCAATCCCTACAAGACGTCTGTCAAACTGTCACTCACACTGAAAAGTTCACTACCATTCCTTGTACACATGGCCACCAGCTACACTCTGCTGAGTTTAAAAAGCAGAGAAAACTGCAGTTGTAAATGTCCAGGGAAACTGCTGAAATGCACCCTACACTGTGTGTGTACTATGCAACTGGTGGAGATGCTCTTTGAGCGCAATCAAAAACTTGAAGGTAATAGAAAACTTTTCATTAACTTCTAAACTTTGCACAGGGGCCATTTTATAGCATAATTTACTTCAAATTGCATTGGTTATACTGTGTGTAGCTCTGTACCACACCAGACCAATGGACTGACTGATCAGCTTATACTTCAAGACTTTTTTTTGTGAATTTTTATGGATTTGGGGAGAAAATAAAAGAACATGCTTATGAGTTGCATTTTCAGAAGTGTTCCTGTATTTTAAGCTTGAATCCTGTTGTCAGAAGATGAACTTGTGACTCTTCAGAATTGTGTGTGGTGGACAATTGTTGAACCTTGAGGGCTTTGCTGGTTTTTTTGCTCTGCTGCTCTCCCAGAGAAAAACCAGTTTCCTTTTCAGACATGGGAAGCCAATACTTCCGAGAGGTACCAAATTTTGCAGCCTACTGGGAAAAACCATTGGGTCAAGCCCTGCTTTAGCTTTATTCAACCCGCTGTGAGCTGAGGCATGGGTAGTGTACTGCAAGCTGTTCATTGTGTCGAAAAGCACAACTATAAATAAAATATCCCCGAGGAAGCTTCTGCAGGACAGACTAGCACAGGGATTGTGGCTGCAACATCTCACTGATCATTGCTGCAGGTAATGGCTCTCTCTGAAGCTCCTTAGCACATGGTGGTGCTACCACCATGGTGTAGATGCCAGGACTTGTCCACCTGGACTTTCTCTTCTCCCTGGGGTCCCCTGTATTAAAGGTGCACCCCCAGCACAGCTGTTGCCAACACCATGGACACACTGCAGTCTGCCATGTGACTGCTGGGTCACATGGACTGCTGCTTCCCAGAGACAGCGTGAAGGGTTGCCACTGTTGTACTTGTCTACAGATCCAAGTTAGTTTGTTTAGTTTCTTTAAGAGAGTCATTCAGCTCTTCTAGAAAGGACAAGGAGAAAAGCCACATAAAAAAATATCTATGCTGCTGTTAACGTAGTCCTTCCCAGGCCTCTGACCTTTCTCACCAGGAGGGTTTTCCAAGCTTTGTTCCAAAAGAGAGATCGGTATTTCCCTGAAGTACTGAACAATTTCCACCAGAGGTCTCTGCCTACTAATAATTCCAGTCTGGTAGGACTGCTTATGCACTGCAGGGTTCAAAAGTCAGTGTGAGGCTTTGTCTCTTCACAGGAATAAGAAACAAAATCAAGATTTCCCAAATCTGAGTCCTGGGAAATCATCATCTACTTTACAGGGCAGTAATACCCATCTGTTACATACACAGAGATTCTCAAGAAAGGTTTCCTTATATAAGTTATTTAAATAACTATCTTGAGCATGTGCAGCCTATCTGTCAAAACCCACATTTCAATGAATTTAAGAATTAAGAGCGCTTCATCAGAGAATTATTAAACTGTAAATATAATGCTTTTGCATGCAAATCAGGTAAGTTCATTTGAAGCAAGGAAAAGAAACTTCTGTCTTCTCAGAGTGTACTGTGATCCCTAACTTGAGATCTACCTATGCTCAGGGGGAACTGCTCCAAGAGACATTTAGCTTTCAGGCTACAATCTCTTTGCATCTCATCTGGCTTTAGTACAAGTGTACCATCTGCTTATGACAAAATTATTTATTTTTATGCCTACATTCCCCTGTCTTTATTTTATTTACTGATCTACTTCACTATATGGGATGCACTCAAAAAATGCAAGGTGCTAAAAATAAGGATTAAATATTTCTACCTTGAGGTCTGGTCTCTAATTGCTCTGTGCAGCACCTCAATTTACCAAGAAACATTAAGAAGTCTCAAACAGAGTCTCTTTTGAAGCTCAAACAATATCATCAGGGTGGGGGGCAAGTTACCCTCCTCTGTGGCAAGACATTTGCCGGTGTTTTGTTATGGCAGAGGATGGTGTGACATGAGAATCTTGCAAGCAGAACCACCACGACTTCCCCAGCTCACACCACCTGCTTGTGTGGCACATCACAGTGAATGTGATACAACAACAAAATGCTGCTAATGGCTGCTCACCCTGAAATTGTCTCAACAAACATATCCTGTTGTAGTCTCTCAACTGAGATGTGAAAGGTGCACATTCCTTTCATCTCTAGCTGTTCAAAAGCCACAGTTCCATAACTGAAATTGAAACAAGGCTAGTGACCAGTCCAGCACATCTGTGTCACCACCAGCACTTTCTCTAAAGAGAAGACCACTGGACAAATACCATGGGAGCATGTGCAAGGTCTGATCCCACCCATCTCAGTGGGGTGACTCACAGCAGTAGTTTTTGTGGGGAATACCTAAAGAATTACAAGCCAATTTCTTAGTAGCTCTTACTCATGTCATAAAATCTAGCATTACTATATACTACCTCTGTATACATGCATACATGCTCTCAGCCCCTTCATTTCCACAAAATATTACAAACTGGGGTACTGAGGCAGTATTGGATGATGAAAATACTGCACTGAGAAAAATACTGAAAACTATTTCAGCCTTAGAACACAACAAACAACAGTTGCAAGATGAGAAAAAGCATTAATGCTCTTTGCAACACCTGGCACAAGGCCTACAATTTACCTTAGCCAAGGAGCAAAATTTACTCCAACCTACAACATAACCATACTGGAGTTCAGGTGGCATTATATGGATGTGATTGCAGGCTGAATTCCAAGAGCACTGTAATTCTTTGTTCAGCTTTGACTCACTCCCTTCTGTTCAAGCACAGATAGCAGAAGGGGTATTTATTGGATGAACAGACTGATAATGTGCTCACTTACTCAGTGTCCACTGCTATAACAATCCCTTTGGGATTAAGTGAAAGAGGAGGAACTGCTTGTGATTTAGGACAAGGAATTTTAACTAAACAGCAGAAAGTTCCACTGTGTCTCAAACTGAATATTTTAGTCAAATCAATGCCTGCACCTGTCTTCTGCTTATAATTCACCATGAGACAGAAGTCCCTTGGTAATCTGGTAGAAGTTCTTGCAGTCCTTTGAAAAAAATCACTTGCAATTCAGTAGTTCTTTGATTTGCAAACTCTGGGTAGAATTTGATTCAAGTTTCACTCCCTCTTTTCCAGCAAATACCCACATTCCAGCTAAAGCTGATCCTTGTTTTGTTAGTATTGTCTCTGACTTACGATGGTACGTTCCTGTTTTTGGGAATGCACCATGACCTAACCTCTCCTTCTACCTTGCACTTAGATGAAGAAGTGTATTGTGATAATGGCAAGCTGATAGGCAGACCTGGCTATCAGGTTTCAATTGCAGTTCTGATACTTTGCAGTTTACCTCTTTCACACAGCTGTTGCAGGCCTGGATGACATTGAAGATGCAACTCCCTCCTTCTATTCTGCCAGAGCATGTTATAACTGAAAGGCCTGGAAGAAGTTATTGTGAGAGAGAGGATTGTCTGGGAACAACAGAGAGATTTAATTTGAAGCTATGGATGTTAAGAATCTCTGAAAATTATTTAGAAGTCACAACAGTATCAGAGACTCCATCTGAGGAGACTGTCCTCTTCTCTAAAGCCAAGGACAGCAATATTCTCTTTTGGGCTGAAAATGACAAAGACTGTTTCATTACAGGTTGAAAGCTCTGCAGCTGCCACACAAGCATCCCTGTGGCCTGCAACAGTAAATACAATTGACCATATCCCTCCTTCTTATTGCTTTTTTCTTAGTTTTTCCATGAACAGTCTGTTTTGTCCCAAAATGCTTCCCTGAGCCAAGATCTTCTGACCAAGACCATTCAAAAACCTTACATTTGGAAGAAATGAAACAAATAGCAAGGAAAACAGACTCATGCTACAAGGTCAAAGGCAAATTTGTCACATTTCATACCTGGACAACCTCAAAGTGAGTCTATCTGATCACAGATTAAAGGTATGCCTTTAGCTCAACTATTAACTGAATTTTGAGCCATATGATGGACCAGAATAAAGAAATGTATCAACTAAAAGATGCTTTGCTCATGCTTAGTGTCCAAAAGTGACTCTTATGTTCACTTCACGTCAAAGAAGCAGAGAGATGGAGGAACTTTCTGTCCTTGTTTAATCTCTAAATAAGAGGTCCCTTCTTTCCTGCTGCTCTAAAATTTATGGCCTTTCAGTAGCCTTCAGCTACCTTCACAGAAATAAAATAGGGCAAGAATGAACTAGGGACCCAGCAGAAGATGAGGCAAAATCTAACCAGTAAAAAGGGTTTGTGAGTATTTGTTTTGGTCTTTTAAGGAAAATTTTACCATAGCAGAGAGGTTCAGACCCATCTTACCACATATCTCCCCCCAACATCTATCCTTTTGCTTTACATCTCCTATAGCAAAACATTTCAAAGTGTCCTTCTATTCAGAGAGATTGCTATTGGCCTGGAAAAAAAGACTTTTCCCCCCTAGATATTGACTTCAGCAGAAATACACACTTATTATGTGAAAGCAGAATCTCAGAGTAACAGAAGACAAAAGCAGAAGTGCACAAATTATCCAAGATCTTCACTTCTAAACTTGGAATGTAGTGTAGCTTTTAAAAAAGTACAAGAAAACAAAAGAAAAAAAGCTAAACAATAGCAAAAACATTGTCAAACAATTTGGAGAAATGCGTCAGCAATGAGATTAAAATTCTTTACTCTCAGTTTTTGGAGCCACAGACATTAAGATCTCAGCAAATATTTCAATACTTTCAGAAGAAGAGAACTCATATTTATTCCATGTGCCAGATCTTGGGCATAATGCTGCCATTATTTAACTGTTTTACAAAGCTGAGTTCCATTAATTCAGTTACCTGCTGGTGTGAATTCAACACTTTCAATAGATGAGACACTGTAATTCCAAGTCCCTGTCAATTCATGCATGATGATGTTCCACAGACAATATTCATCTTTAAAAATTAAAAGATAATGTACTTTTGCTGTGTGCTGCTACTCAAAGTTAGCACTCTAAAGTGAGAGTCACGTTTTCAGGGCAAAAGACCTGAGAAAATAGGAAGGCCATGAATAATCTTTCCTTATGTCATAGTCCACATGAGAAAGATGTTGCAACATGGTCCTTGAGTAAGGATGCAACACTGGGCTTGGTTTTCACACTGTAAACAACAGATAAAAATGGAATACTAACAACACTTGGAATTATAATGCATTGTTTTGGGCTGGCTGGTTGGAGGAATACAATGATGAATATCTAAGCTTTCCCAAACCACATTTACTGTAATGTGCTGGTGGCACTAATTTCTCTATGCTTGGGTCTTTTTCTCACATTTCTAATTCCCACTTAGCTCTAGATTCTGTAAGAATTCTCGGGACTAAGAATAAAACCCCTTTTTCTTCATTTAAACAAATTATAGTTCTGAAGTTTTGCATTGGTGAAAAGAAGTCACATAGGTGCTAAGAAGAGCATAGCACTTTGTGTCAGGATCCTAGGTTAGAAAAGGGGATGATAAAGTCATTGTATCACATAGAAAAAAAACCTCAAAGTACATCCAACCCAACCATGCTGTAGGTGCATTTTAAGCCCTGAAGTTTGCAGTGAAAATAACCCTGGCTGCATGCCCTTGTATACATTAAGGCACTAACAGGGCTGTAAATTGAAACTTGCACCACGACAGACACAGGGTCACACACCTGGTCCAAAAACTTGGACTATCCTCCAGGTAAAACACAGCTCCTGTAAAGCTTACAACTGCCTTGAATATCCCCCTACCCCTAGCTGCTTCTTCCATATGGCAACCTCCTTCAGGTAATATGGCAGCATATAATTATTTGAACAAGAACAGCAACAAAACAGCATTCAAACTGTACTTGTGACTCAGTCCTAGGTCTTCACAGAGGTTGCAAGGCCAAAACTCTGGGGAGGGAGCATTCTCTTGGCAATGTACGTTTCACTTAAAAGCATTTTTTGTATGCAGATTTAAACATTTTTATTTTCATTTGAAATGCCCTGAGACTCTCCTTTTATGTTAAGTTAGGAAAAAGGTGCACTCTTTGCTGTTCATAGAACTTGTGGAATTTTGGGATTTTCTACTTACATCCATGTTAAAGCACAAGAGAAAAACATCCAAGAAAGAACTGTGATTTAATATGAAGACAGAAACAATAAATACAAAATGAGAAATTGGAAATTCGAAATCTTCCCTTCCAGAAAAGCATCACTACTTCATAAGGTACTCTAAATTTCAGAAGCAGGGCACCAAGTAGGGTGACACTGCTGGTCTGCTCTGCTAAACCACGTTCTGCAGAGATTTCTGGGATAGAGTGTGCTCACTTCAGTTTGCAGGATTCTTTGTGGTATTTATATTAGTGCAAAATTTGTTGATGTAATGTCATGTTGGTGGTCTTCTGCCCAAATCCAACATGTAATTAATGTGATTAAAACCACAACTTTTCAAAGAAATTTTGGCATGCTTTTCTAGAAGGATATGCAGACTCCTTGAGTTTGTAGTACATATCTGAATGCAAATATGTGTGTTTGATTTCCCCTGAGTGCTGTGTGAACAGTTATTATTACTGACCTGGAAATTATTCTACTTTCCCTATTTGACTATTGTTTTTGTCTGGGTTAATGCATCCCTGAAACCAGATGTGCAACACTGGATATATTTCCATTACTTAACATGATCATGTGTATTTATTATCCTGATGTTTGAAGTGGTAACAGTTGGTTTGTGCTGCACACTCCATGATCTTGGTCTGGTGCAATGACCAACAGGCCTCACAGGACAATATGCAGGGTGCAGTAAGGAATCCATGGCAATGAGGCATTGCCTGGCCTATTGCTATGAACCACTTGAAACAAAAGGAAAGAACGTTTAGATTTTAGTTCTCTAAAGCATGCCTCTGTTACATTTAACACAGGCATCTACCACAAGGCAGAACCAGCATCACCTCCTGCTGTTAGCAATGAAAAGGCTGCTCTGGCCAGTTCTAATTCCAGCCAGGAGAGTGCAGCAGGATATACCTGTGTTGAACATGTCCTCACAGGGCAGACCTAGAAAATGGCCAAAAAATTTTTAAATATCACCCACTCCCTACAATAGTAGCTTGACATGTAAAACAAAATAAATGCCAGTTAACAACAAATTGATTCCTTTCAGTCACAGAAAAGGGCAATAGGAAAAAGAGGATAGTTGACCAAACAGTGGCTATTGCTCCTTAACTCTAAACCCAGTAATTTCCATTGTTGTAAAGAAAAGACAAGTAATGGAGGAAGTGATTGATTGTGAATACTGAAGATTTTTAAAGACTGGGGGAATATAATGTCATGCAAAAACTACATTTGCAGTAATCCTCCGTAGGGACACAAAAAGGGTTTTATGGAACCAGATTCTTAAATGTTCTGCAATATCACAGCGTACACCCAAGCCTTTGTGTTACTCTCACAATTTTCTTATAAGGTCAAAAACTACTGCTCTGAGTGTGCAACAAAATGCATCTGCAGACCTTTGCTTAATTTTAAACTGAAAGTTAAGAGTTATGGCTGGAGTTTTCATGCAAACCAGCTCAGTTAGCTGTAGATAGCCTTCCCCTCCTCTGCATGAAGAGCACGCACCAGACTCATCTTACATCTGCTCAAGGGCACTAGCAAGAGAGCAGTGTGTGTAAAATGCAGTGTTGGCCACTCCATGTGAGAAAAGGCACCATTTTTTGAAGTTTTGTTTCCAGTTGAACTGCATGATCTGAATAAGGGGGAAGCTCCCATCCCTTTGTCATAAAAAGTGTTACAAAGATACAGGTGAGAAACCCCTTAAAGAGGTTTCTTCATACAATCATAGCAGAATACAGGAAAAAGAACGGAGAGTACCATTCCCAAATGCAACAGGGAAAAGAGTAGGAACAGAGAAAACAGGAATTTTCACATTGATTTCAACATGCAGATATTCCTCCATTCCTGCTTCATCTCCCACACACTGGCACTGGCATCATCCACTCACTGGCAGTAGCTGTTCATGCCTACATAGCTTTCAAAATGAGTTCTTCTCCATTCAGTTCCTACTGTTTTCTACAACAAAGAAAGATCTCCCTTTTTGCCACAAATAATATTCAAGAAGGAACTCATCATTAAAGATTCTCCCTCTGTGGATGGCGGTAACACAAAGTGCACACGCACCACCCACATTAGTAACTGTGCTCCATGCACTCCTCCCCCCTTTGGAACCACCCTGTGGCTGCTCGCCAAATTACATTCCCCAGTTTCATTCTCAGCTACTGCTCTTCTTCATTCTTGTTTGTGCAAGGTAAAATGGAGAAAAAGAAACACAGTCTGGAGATTTTCATCAAACACCACGGAAGTGAGAAAAATCTAGGTGCACCACCAAGCCCCCACCTCCCTTGGAAAGGAAGGAGGTGAAACAGCTGAAGGATAAGGATGGGCACAGCAGAAGCTCTGGCTACACCGTCCTTTGTAGTCAGAGGGTGAAGGCGTTCTGTGCTAAAGCAGAGGGAGGCACAGTTTTGGGAAAGCAGAGTAGGAGCTTTTCCTGGATATGCTGAGGAAGGCAAAGGGGCTCACAATCCACAGGCCAGTAGTAAAAGGTGGACGCTCTGCACACCGACGTTCTCTTCTCACGAGAGAGAAGCCCCCATTTTTGTATATGTCTTTAGCAAGCCCTGCATTACTTTGCACAGGATGGCATTAGGCAAATTGCTGGCTTGAGCACCCTCCCTTGGAGCCGCTCACAGCCTGAGAAGGCTGCATGTACCTCTTGCTTGCACATGGCCTCTCTGTGCTCAGGAATCCAACGTAAGGTTTATATCATCCCACACAGAGGTGCAGATGTTGGCTTCCCAGAGCAGCAATAACATGTCTCCTCTCCAGTAAGTTATGTTGTTTTCCTAGCGTCTCCTCTGAAGTCACTCTGACTGCTCCTGGTTCTTCCACATCTCTATACCCCATACACTCACACATTTTGTTCTCTTTGAGAATTTTTGGCTGGAGACTGCCGGAATGTCATAAGGCATATCTGTCCAGATTTTGAACTTGCCTAAACTGGCCAAGCTCACTCAGAGTTAGTGTTTTATATCTGCACATGATCTGTTTCATGCTCTCTTACCAGCAAAGATAACGCCAGTACAGTTGTTACATTGGTCATGTAGAAATATTGCCTGCAAACGAATCATTTATAGTGGAGATGGGGGCGTAGAAATGAGTAAAAACTTGTTTTTTCTTTCCTAGTATTACATTTTGACCTGTTTTAGTAAGTTAGTTACAAAGCACTGTAAGCAGCCAACATGGGCCAGTGTACTCACACATGTAACTAACAATCCTTGTTGAGACATGATTCCAGTATTATATTCTACTGAATCCATTGAAATTGCTCCCAACTTACATTACCATAAATGAGAACAGAATTAGGTTTAACATGAATATGCAGCTCTATGCATATACAATTTTACTATGTATTGATATATATGTGTGCATAAATCACCTATGCATGGAGTGTATATACATATTGTCATTCTTATAAATCAGATTCAAATAAGGTATTTTCCTAGAAAACAGCTTGTATAATGACTATAGTTAAAAATAATAAATTTGGAATTAAAATGAGAACTCAGATTGAAATCTTTTCGTCTGCTCAGTTTTACTGCGGTGCAAGTTTCTCAGTACAGACCTTAACAGTAACATATTCCTTGCTACTCTAGGATCCTCTTTATTAAAGTATTAGGAAGTCATTGCAGTTTATTGTTGTGACTGAACAAATGTTAGGACTAGCTGTTTCTGAATTTGAATGGACACAAAGAAGAGGTGAGAACATTCCAGGATAATTCAGTTCATCCTTGACAGTCACCTCACTGGCTTTAGGCTTCAGTGAGAAGGGCAGACCAGGCTTCTGGTCTTGAGAAACACTGGCCTGTGGTAGGAGATGTACAGACAGGGAGTGAACAGGAAATGTGTTACACAGCTTAACAACTTACAGTCTGACTCAAAGACTGAAAAAGGGCAGGGAATCTTCAAAAGTAGAGTTCTCTCTCACATACCATCATATGACAGGGAAGGCTTGAACTTTTTTTGTGTCCATCTGGGACCTTTTTTCAAGCAGCCATCAACATGCTTTTCCAAAAAGTGGTAACTAATTCCACAGTCCAACCCTGACAGTTTCTCAAACTTGAAGCTACATGCAGAGCATACAGTCTTCAATGACTGCCTCTACCTAAATTTCCATGTTTCTAAAAAGTGGCAGATGCAGGAATTAATGATAGCAGCAATATCATGAAAATAACACATTTTAGAAATTCCTATGCTGAATGAGCAGAAACTACAGAACAAGAAGACTAGTGACCAAAGATTTAGAAGACTGAAGCAAAAAATCAGCTCACACTTATGACATGTTTGGATTGGCCTTGATTTATTGCAAAGAAAAAAAATTCAAAAAATTGTAGAATGATGCTGATATATGGTACTCCTCACAGTCCAAATTAGGAGAGTTTTGCTAGAGACTTTGGCAAGCACAAGTTTGACAAACTCTTTCAGTGCTGCACTCAGCAGTCAAAGTAACTTCTCTGCTTATTAAACACAAGCATCTGCAGGCAATAATAGATAGTACTTCACAGTCAGTTTTACCGGTTTAGGGAAGGAGCTACAGAGACACAAATAAAAGGCTACAAATGCTTCCATGAAGCTTTAAACCAGTGCAGAATTAGATGAAGTGCTCACCAGAGAGGGACTGTCACTTCATGGTGTTACCTTTCCTTTGCCTCTTTATAGACCACACGTAAAAGCTGGAGGGTGCTCACAGGGAATGGAGCTGACAGGGCTACAGTTTAACAGGGTGATGTTTCAACAGTACATTTCCAAGTTAGCAACCTCGCATAATCCAAGGACTGCCAAAAGGCAAGGGGAGCCAGGGGGTGAGGGGTGAAAGCAAGGGGAAATTAAAAGCCAGTCTACCTTCAGAAACATGCTTGCTGAGGTTATGTGGAAATCTCTCTAGCCAGCAATCTGTTCAAGAGTTTTCCAAAAGTTTTCCAAGTCATTCAATGCTGACTCAATCATGCTATGCATATTTAATTCTACTTCAAACCTTGTCTTGTCCTCCCCTCAAATCAGGGGGACTGGCAGTAAATGCTGCTCTGAACAAAACATTTGATCCAGCCTTCCTTCTCTTATTGCACTGTTGTCTCCTTCCCAGTTCAAACTCTCATTTCAGCCTAGAAATGAATGTTCACTAGCAGGCTGAATGGAATCCTTATGGGCTGTGTCTCAAACTCTAAAGGTGTTTTTAGTTTAGTTGCTTTTCTTAAATCTGTGCTCGCTGATTAATCAGAAATCGCTCGTGAACCCTTTTCAAGGAGGACCTGGCACTCTATTTAAAAATCCCTGGATTAAGTCCAAGTACTTTAGCTGTTTTTTAGGCTTCCCTATTCAATGCAGGGCATCAGACAGGTACTTTCAGAACTTGTTTCTCCACTTTCCTGGGTTTTGCAGTTTATAACTTCAGCACAGATTCACTAGAAACAACAGCCTCTGGTTTTGCCGCATTTCTTTTCAAAGTACTTAGAAAACTGGGGCTATAAAAACAGATCCCTTACACCCCATTCAAAATAGATTTCTCCAAATACTCCTGTAAGCACCAGGACACTCATTGTTCCAGAGGAACATAGATTTGCTACCACAAACTATTCAAAATACCTGTGTTCTGAAACTTGATGCTCAGAGTGGCTACCCAGCAGTGTACACCCGTGCCTTCTCCTTTGGAGTCACAGAAAGATGACAGGATCTAGTTTTTGAGGCTCTTGTTTTCTAAGGAAGAAGAAAAAAGATAAAAATAAAAAAGGAGCAAGACACTCCAGTAGCAAGGGTGGGCATGCCCAGGCCCAGTTCAAATCTCAGGCAAATATTTGAGCCCCCAACTGCACATACTCACAGATCGCAGATGTGAACACCTCTGGAACTGAGCCCCAGCCAGGGGAAGCTGCTTCAGCTTTCCAGACCGACTCTGAAAAGCTCCAAAAATAATGGTACTACTATTCTGAAGTGAGGTTACTTCCTTCAACATCTGTGGTGAATATGTGATATGGGCTGCTATAAGCATCACACGTATTTAAAACTAACAGGAGATGTCAAGGCTTGGTCCAGCCACATTGTGGTCATTAGGAGGAGGGAGCTACACAAATGCTTCATGAGATACATATGCTGCTCTAGGGGTACTGAGGGTTAGTCTGTTCTGAGAAATCTCCCATCCTGTCCAGTTTTTTGAGAAATAACAAAAAAATCCCCCACCAAACCCTTCCAAAGTATAAAGAGGGCGCAAAATATCTTTCAGCATAGTTCTCAGTGATGAGATATTTACCTTCTGTTTAGCTGACAGCTTTTAAACAAATCTCTACCCTTGCCTACTGCACAAAGCAAAAAAAAAAAAAAAAAATCAATAAAATATCTAACAACATTTATTACATTACTTCTAATGGCTCATTAAAATAATGACACTTCCTTATATGGAATAAGTTAGTACCCATGTCAAACCAGTGCTCTCCACAGACAGATGTGTTTCCAGAATTTTTTTTTTTTTTAAATTAAGAATAGCAATATTTTTGAGCAAAAAAGCCTACTTTTGTGAAGCAACCAGAGGCATTATTATTGGTTTTTATTAACACATACAAAATTATTAGGGTATACAAATGTGTTTCTTTTTTTTTTTGACACAGTGAAAACTAAATAAATGGGCATTACAACATTTGTTTACAACACATTTTGTTTCAAAAAAAAACCAGATAATGATTAAACAAAGAGGTTTATATATATATATGTATAAAAAACAAAAGCTTGAAATAGCTGGATAACAAATAATTGATTTATACTATCAAAAGGCTGGGAGCAATTGTGTCTCCTGTGATTGTGCCCTTAGCTTTCAAACTATGACCCCCACTGATACGAGTTTCTATCCAAAGAAAACAACAATATAAATCCAAAGAAAACAATAAAAAACCTGAACAAAAGGAACACCACCCTACTCCCCCCAAAAAACCAAACCACCAACTCCCCCCAGAACACAAAACCTCAAAGCAATGGCACAACTTTCCGCAGGCTAATAATTTTTCCTGACGGCTTCAAGCACAAATGGATTCTTTTAAATATCACATAAACCTACAGTAAATTAAAAAAATAGAAGATTACTTTACACAATGCATGGAAACCATTTTTAGTGAGCACAAACATTTACAACTGTGTCATGTTTTTTTCCTTGCATAACCCATACTCACACACAAACCAGTTTTCAAAAGAATTGGTGAAATAGTCAGTCCACATTTGTTTCTTTTATACAATATGAAATGGTTACAATACCATAGTATTTTTAGAATAAGTTAAACATCAAGACATATGGCAATAGCATTGTACTATTCTTTCTACATACCTATGAAATCCTGAATTTCAGTCTATTTTTATTCAGTCACAAAAATGAATAAAGACTAAGATCCAGTTATACTGGAAAACTAGACTAGTTCTAGAAACCACAAATACTGTAAGCACTTTGGTATAATATGTACAGATTGTGCTGTCAATGTCATGCTTGCATACTAGAATTGATCAACAGATTTCCACTGGTGGAATAAAGTAAAAAAGGTACTGTAAAACTTGCTTTCTTGTTTCTTTTCCACTTTGCAAATGATTCAAAGAGGACACACCACAAGTACACACACAGCATTTGTATGATGTGACTACAAATTAAATATGAAAGTGTTTTTTAAATACAATGCAAGGCCAGTCTTCCTAAGTGCATAGAACGTAATGCAGAATACTGTTAATTACAGGGGCAAGTACAAAGATAAGAAACATTTTAACAGATATTGAACAATGTTCTTATAAAAAAGAGGTGTGAATGAGAATAAGCATTCTTCTATTGTTACAAAGATCAACACATCCCCCACTGGTAAGAGAAATTAGCTGCTGCATCATGAAAGATACCTACTGCATCCATTTTATCTCTTTCTCTCAGAGGCTTGGAATTGCACCCTCAAACTCTTAAACATTTGGATATTTGGTTGGGGTTTTTTTCCCATTTTTTTTTCTTTTTCCTATTTTTAACGAAACTTTTCTCTTCCTGAAAGTAGAACTCAAAAAGTGCATTTTAAATTGAAGGGCTTACTTTCCCCTCCTATTTTATGGATGCATTTGCTGTAGTTTCAACATTTTAGCTTAATCTATTCATTCTTTCTACCACTACAATTTATCAAAATATCTCAGATTTATTCAGGTTATTCTGCCAACAAGTTAAGTAGCCCCTTTTCCTGCAAAGCAAATGGTATTAATTTCTAAGAAGTCCAAAATACTGTAATCTTTACTGATGTGAAATGCAAACAAAGAGTAAGGACTGCAGAATTTTCAGTTTTGGACTATATGCACTTGTCCCAAATTTGCATTTTCTCCTTTGGATTTTGGGATATAGTTAAGTACAAATACTCTGTTCTACTAATACTGCAAGTCAGCTTCAGACTAAGGTCTCAGGAACGAAATGGTAGCCTCAAAATTCTCAGCCCAACCAGAGGAAACTCACCCCAATCATTACTCATTTCTTACACAACACAACAACCCATTTAACATGTAAACACAAGCAATGATGGTTCTCATTTGAAACTATTATTGTGGCAAGTAATACTTCACAGGTATCAGAAACACTTCAATTAATGTCTCAATATTTCCCCCATTTCTAAGATGTTTTCTTTTCCTTACAGAAGTTTTAGCTGTTCAACATCAAACCAAACAATTGCACAAAAACTACAGCACCAAGCTTTGCTAACTGAAACTGCCGGAGAGCACACACAGGAGAAAAGAATTTGATTGTGGTTGTTGAGTGAGCTGGAAGTCAAATGAGCTTAAATAATACTAATGTTAACACATTCCTTAATTGAAATGATTAATTCTTAACAGAAATAAATTAAGATCAGTCTGATCTTACTGTAAGCTAGTTGGTGACCCAGCCAGGCTTTTGTGCAGATTGGGGTTTTGACTGTGCCTGTTCCGACTGCGGACAGATGAAAACATTGTGTTGCAACCTGGGATTTTGCATTTGTGGAGCTGGCGGAGATGCACAGTTTTGTAATGAGCCCTGAATGTTCCTTTATTACTGTATGTTTTCTGACATATATGACAAGTTATTGGCAAACTGGAAGGTAAATTTATAAAGTTTTGATTAGCTTTCTCAATTAAAGTACAGTCTTGGTAGAGTTCATCATTGGACATTAAACTGGGTCCTTCACAGCTTTCATCACTATCATCCAAGGGCATGGTGCATATTTCGCTTCCTCCATCAGAATCCCAAGAAGAATGAGCACTGCTCTCAGATTTAACGCTGGAAGTAGTGCTTAGATCCAGAACAGCTCCATCATTTAATGGATCGTATCCATAACTCTCAGAACAGGGTTCTGTAATTTTGCTCATTGGATAAACGTAGCTGCCTGTTCTGTTCATTCCTTTGAAGATTACAGAAGTATGTCCAACTTGTTGTTTTAAAGAGACATCTTGGCAAAACTCCTTAGCCATGTCTTTCAAGAGGTATGTTGCATTGAAATGGTTGTTGAATTCCAGTGTATCTTTAGTCAGAAGCTTATGATGAAGATTTAGGTTTGAACTATGTCTAGAAGAACAAAGACAAGCTTAGCAAGAAAGTGTTTCACCTCTCTTAACAGCTGTTTCAATTATTTAGTAGCATGCAAGAATTGTATACTTCAGATTTGACCAACTGCCACACTGGGAGTGCAAATGGACAATTTACACATGTGACAGGTTTCTGAACTTGCCTGCACTGGCATATATCAGATTCTGTGCAGTAACTGTTTCAGCAATCATTGTTTTAGATTCTCTCCTGCACTGGGGATAGCTGTCTGCTCTGCTAGATCTAGTGCTGAGCCTAAAAGAGGTGGGGGACAGACTAAAAACCTGTAAACTGAACTGAGATCAGAGAGTGGACTGAGGTGGGTAAGCAACAAGATTCTTTCCCAATGGATAAAGCAGGAAAGGATTGACACCTGAGTCTGCAAAAAATGTTGATCTCAAGCACTGTAACCATGCAGCTGTACTCATCAGTACAGAGCCTCTTCTTGACAACGCTTCCCTTGAAAAAGAAAAACTGAATTATACGCAACCTGCAGTTTTCAAATGGCCATCTCTGGGTTCAGTTTAAAACCACCAAAACATACAAAATCACTGCTCCTCATTGAATACTATCAATCACCTCACTGAGAACTTACAGCCTCTGTCTAGAAGGCTGTTTATTGTAATACTGGCAAAACATTTGTCTTTTCCCTTGCCTTCATGGTTTAATCAGAACCATGAATTGTTCAAGAAGGCACATAAATATGTAGCATTTGTAGTCACATTACTCTATGTTAAAGTCTAGAAACTTCTGCAAAGTTGTTCCAAATAACTATTGTGTTTTACAAAGATTGTGAAATGTCTTCTGAGCTTGCTTGCCTTTTTTTTTTTTAACCAATCTTCCAAAAGCACCTATGTTAAAACTTATCTCAACATACTGGTGTGGGAAGGAATTTGTGGCATGTGAATGCAAATCTTACTGCTGGCCTTCTTTCCTGTGGCCCATATCGCAATTACAGTGGAGAGGAATTCACATCTGGGAAGATGCAGGCAGCAGGGTATGAAGCCCTGCCAGCAGCAGATGAATCTGTGCATCTCAGATGCAGAGGCCAGTCCTCAGAGACCGGCTCATCCTCTCTCTGGATTGCATCAGCTGGCTCCAGCACTCCTAGCAGATTACAGACAATCTAAACCTTGTGTCACTCTGAACTACTATCCAGGCCTGCTTCCTGCAGCCAAAAGCTGCTCTAACACCGTTACAGACTTGGAAAACTTGTAACACTTCGTTGCACTTGAATAAGGTTTGTTACCTATCACTGACCGCCTCAGATACATCACTGATGGTCAACAATAAAGCTTCAGTTCTTGTTTCTCAGTTTATGTGCATAATAGGCTGAAATAAAATGAATTACAGCAATACAGTACTGAAATGAACATTAAACTGACTCAAGCTCATGCTATAGCTTAGAAACTAGTATTTAATCTCACAGAAAAGCACTACTGATGTGGATACACAACAGATAGTGTTAGTTTGACTACCATTGCATAATGTTAATTTTATGCTGACAAAGACTAATCTTGCTTTTCTTAAGGGCTTTTTATCACCAGTCTGTTCCAAATCCTTGAGTAAAGAAAGGAAAAGTGAAGATTTCCCGAATTGACCTCATTACTTTTCCATTAAAAAACACTGTATAAATTAAAATACACATGAAAGCACATATTAAACATGTACATCCACACAGCCATCTACTGGAAAATTGCTGAATTCATACCCTTACGGCTTTCCCTTTATGTACTAAAGTATTCTTTCAACTACTGCAGTCTTTATCAGTTATGAAATTTTCATGGCTTTATTTAATATCTTGTAGTCTAGTGGAAAGGAAATGTTTCTTTCAATGGATTTTCATTTCAAGAATGTTCTGATAAGTTATCATACCTGTTATACGAGGATACACAGAAAATATTTGTAGGTTCCATTCCTCAAACACTCATTTTAATTTCAAATTAGGCTCCATTGTGAAGGTAAAATAAATACAATTTTGTTTATAATTTTCTTACCTGTCTCGACTTCTACGAGAAGGGAAAGCAGCATTACAGCCCTCAACTGTGCAAATATGCATTTCTTTGAGATGTACATTTTTGAAATGCATTTTTACACTGTAAGGGTTTTTAAAAGTCTTCTTACAGATGTCGCAATGAAAGCGGCTTTCTTCCTTCTGAATCCCTAGTGCATGTTGACTGACATGATCCATATCTTTAGAGTCTTCAAAACAAGGAATGGCAGCACCCCTGTTTGACAAAGTGCTGAAAAAGCCCCCAGTCAGCAAGTGGTGTTGCAATTCAGGGCAGTCATTTTTAGGAATCCTGTGCTTTGACTGCTCTTTAATATACATGGGGGGTTCAGTCATTGGTTTTATAACATCACTGTGGTGGTGTTTTGGATCTTCATATATAATCTCATGGGAAACTATTTTTAATGGTTGGTTTTCTTCTGGTTTAACCTCTTTCTCACAGTGTTGCAATTCATTCTCAGAGATATCCTCGATGTATTTGTTATTTGGCGCAAAGACAGATTCAAAATACTTTGGGCCCTCTACCCCAGAGAGAGATTTCCATGAATTACCTGAATGGGGGTGCTTTTCCACCCTGTCGGTCACCTGCTTCTCTATCTTATGCTCACAGGTCTCAAGCTCTCCATCGCTTACCACCTGCAGACGTGAATCATCTTCAGAACTGGCAACATCGCTACTTTCATGGGGTGCCTCAACAGCTTCTTTCTCTATCTTAATGGGCATACTCGACTTACGAGATTTCTTCTTGGGGAGCATGTCAAATGGCAATTCATTGGAAACAAGATGCTCTGGTATTGAGGAAGAAACAAGAGGCAGAGAAGGAAGAGTACCTGGAGTATTAGCAAGCTCAGCTGGTGTGACTGGACTACGATAAAAAGGAAGAACAGGCTGTACTGTCTTCAGGTTTGGAAAGAGGACACCGTTATGTCCAATACTGGAAAATCCAGCCTGACCTTTTGAATCCGTACAAGAGCTGGCATAGCTGGAAATAGTTCTGCTATCTGGAGTTAAAATTGTAAATTCTGTCCTTTTACTATCTCCAGGTCCAGCAATTGTCAAACCATTTCTTAGATCTTTATCCCTGTTATTTCTGTTCATTGGCATATGGAGTCTGGGGTTAGGATTTGCACTATGACGATTTCGACTACGCAATGAGCTAAACACCATATTGCAGCCCTCAATGGTGCATTTGTGCTTTATCTTCAGATGAACAGCATTGTAATGTATTTTCAAAGTACCTTTGTCATAAAATGTTTTTTCACATGCAGTGCAGAAGACACGCCCTTTCCTTGGCCCAGCATTTTTTTCGACAGATTTCATTTTGTTTTCTGGAGATAGTGCTGTCATTTCAAGCTTCGTTGCTATATTATGTGAACTGGAATCACTTAAAAGGGCATCATCCTCTGTTTTAGTGACATCTGGACCATTTATGCTTCTCTCATTTTCAACTTGAAATGGTGCAGAACTAGAAGTTAAAAAGCTGCTTTCAGAAAATGGTATCTGAAGATCTTGTTTGGTTTCGTTGCTATGGTCTTGACCTGGCTCAATCAAATGTCTTTCTGGTGGTGAACCTATCAAAGGTGGAGGCACTGGACTGAAAAACTGAAACGGCAGCATGAAAGCCATGTTATTTACAATATTCTCAAAAGGATGAATGTTGGTGGGACTCATTTTGTCCAAGGAAGCAGAGAAATTAGGACTGTGTGGATTGCAGCTCTCAATGAATGCCCTAATATCCAAATTGGCAGTTGGTGGTGGGATTATGATGGATTGCCCTTCTTTCTCTTGAATTGCCATTAACTCTACAATGGACTTAGTTTCTCCAAAGCGAAGAAACTGCTGCAAAGTAGCCAGTTCTTCTTCAGTGGTCATTATGCTCCAGTGATCCAGCACCTTTCCTGAAGCATCCTAAAGCAAACAATATTTAAATGAGTTAGACATTAGTTAAGGCGAACAAAAACCAACTCCCCTCAAATCTGTCACTTTTTTCAGGAACTAAAATTTCTTCTCTAGGAAAAAAATAAAACCATTCAATTTAATGAGATTAGTGTGAATTCTGTGATAATTTCTTCCAAATTTTACCACATTGGTGATATTATTTCTTCCTGAACTAACAGTAATACTTTCCAATAAACTATTTTTTTCCACAAAAATTAAGACACGTTATTTGAACAACAGATAGTATCCTATAAGCACAGACAGCAGAGATGGAGCAATCAGACCAAGATTTAGCTCCTCATTTAAGTCAAGTATTCTTTCATTGCAAGTTTAATAATCTTCCAAGCAACTAAGATCAGAGAACAAATGAACCTGTATTGATCTATTGCCAGTTTTCACAGAGCACAGCTGTAATTACACTAGTGTTGGAGTTCTTTCAAACTCTAGCTATGCCTAACTTTTCCCAATAACTACAATAAATATTTTATCACAGAACATGTATTTGATGGCCTACTGAGATTTTTCACAGTGCATGTAAGAGTTTCTAAGATGATGAAGAACGTAACATTATAAATTTTTCATGTGATAGAGGTTCAAGGTAATTGATTCCATATTTTTAATCCTAACACTAAAAAGCAAGATTATCAAGACCATTAAATATTGATTCATGTCATAATGTAAGATCATAATGTTACTTTACATAAAAGGTAACTTCCATAGCAGCAAGGACTAGCATCAGTGTAAGCACAGAGGGCCAAATCCACTCTGGCTACAGCTCCAGTAAGGTCAGTAGTGCTACACCAGAGATAAATATTGTCCCTTGTGTTTTAAATAATGGTAAATTTATTTCTTGATGTATTATTCTGCTATATAAAAGCAAACTCACTGTTTAAATAATACTGGAACAAATTCTAAAGCCTTTACTTTGATACATTACCAATAAGTAACTTTTGATTTTTATTTTTGCTTACCTTTGTTGTTAGATTTGAGCAAGTAGAAAGATTTCAATTAAGTCCAACTAAAAAAGAGAGCAATTAACAGAAATCCACCCCTTCTTTTCTGGCATTAAGCTTGTACAGGTCTTTTACTGCCTTTCAGATGCGCCACGCTCTTTAACACATTGTGAACCACTGAGAAGATTAAGCTAGAAAACTACTTAACTGTCATATTTCTATCTGAAAAGCCCCTCTAAATACCTGTAGCACATATCCACGTATATAATCCTGCAGTGTCCAATCCAGAGCATGGAGAATCTGTATCACCTCTTCCTGCTTCAGAACACTGAAAAGCCGATCGAGCAGAATTTTAAGGCGCACAGGAATAGCTTGGGTTCCGTACAGCATGAGGCTACTGATATCAAAGACAACATTGGATTGAACTATTTCTACTTGGCTTGATGGGTAGAGGTTTGGAATCCTTAGTTTGCTCAGGGCTGAAAATAAAAATCATAAAATGTAAATTAACTTGAGTTCCCAGAAAGGGAAAATTGAATGCAGCTAATATTGGGGTGGGGGTTGAGGGGTGACACGAAAAGCATATAATAGTTATGAGGACGCTAAGCGGTTTTCTATAGATTGTAAAAACAAATATTACCATGTGCTACCCATCCATGCCGGCATTGGTCACATTGTCGCTGATTTATTTTCCCAGGTTTGAAACACTGACAACTACAGTTCACCAGAGTGCACCGGATAGCCTGGAGATCAATGGAAAGCATGATAGGTGATATATAAGCACTGTTCATAGTGTGCAGATTATACATCTACAGTACCCCCATAAAATCCACATGAAGACAGTTCACATACCAGCACATACCTCTCAATGTGCAATATCAGTAATCCAGGCAAAGCCTGAGTTACACAAGGCTACCTCTGCCTGAAAGAGTCAAATCACCAGCAGAAACACTACAGTGACGTGGAAGCAGAATATTTAACAATATACATAGCAACACTTCTATGGATTTATTTAGGCTGAAGCACCTTCATAAAAATTCTTAAGTGTTACAAATTATGAATTCATCTAAGCTATGATCCTCATGAATGATCCCTTTCTCAGGAAGGTTTGAGAACAAAGATGTACAGATGAAAGACCCCCCCTCTTGCAGTTTTGCTGGAACCCTCCACTGCAATATAGGAAGTTCTAATGAGCAATGCATTAGCTCTGCACAGATGCCATGCCCTCTACACCCAGAATTCACATGGAATATACAAATTCTGTCAGAGACACAGGCATTCACTAACACTCCTCAGTAACAAAGTTCACCAAAAAGTACTCCAACTCCTCAAAGGCTAAACAATCACATTTTGTAAGGGAAATGCTTGAAAGCAAAATAGAGCACACAGAGAGCAACCAGTTGCACAGTTCAATTTGTACACCACTTTACTCTCACCAAGGTCATCTATAATGCAAATCAAATTAGTATTCAGATATCCCTACTCAAGAGGGTGATACAAACTTGCTTCCCAGATACATGATTTCTTCTGTATGTGCCCATCTGCTGGAAAAGGCAAACAGACAACTTGGAGGTCCCAGTTAAAGCTCTAGAGGGATTGCTATGGAGCAAAGCTTTTGCAGGATTCTGCACTGCTTAGATCTAGCACTGAAAATAGTTCCAGCATAAACAGAATATTTATTGAGGGAGGGAAAGCAAAGAAACTGATGTGCAGGAAGTCTTCACTAGAATAATAAAGAAAAGGAGTTAGATCATGCAATTGTAAAATGTCTGCATTTTACTGCTTTTAAATTAATGTTCCCTCTCCTTAAGTTTTAGGCAAAATGGGGACTTCCACACTTCAAAATACCCATAGGAAAGTAAGGTAAGATTTGAAGAAAAAAGGAAGCATGGCATTTCCACACTGGCACTTCAGAAAACATACAAGGAAGCCTGATTGTCAAAAAATTTGCTAAGAAAGATGGACACAAGAAGCATTTAAACTCAAAAGTACACAGCAGAAAGTTAATTTCACTGAGATTGACAGCGGGCATTTCTTTAGACTTGAAGAATCTGGCTGGCTCAGGGCAGAAGAGAACACTGCATACAAAAGCTTACTACAAACAAGTATGTTCATGACATTTTGACGTCCAGTGCTTCACAGTAATGGATTTGGAGTGAGATTTTAAAATCTCAGTATCTGGCTTGTCCAGGAGTTACCTTACATGCACATCTCCAAAATGCAGTGACTTGATGCTGAGATTTTCCTATATTTGAAGAATTGGAACAAGTGGCAACAGGGCTCTTCAAATCTCTGAATCGCTTTGCCTTTAATCTTTTAAAGGAGCCATTGCAAAGTCCTGTGTTTTTGAGAAAAGCTCTGTGCTCCCCATAAAGTCATAAAATACACATCAATACCCTACGCAGTGTCAATTGCTTCATTTTAATGGAGGATATATTTTCACTTAGATGCTAAAATACTTCCATGTAACAATAAAAAGCCATAAATTTCTTACGGAAAGGTTGGGAGAAGAAAAGGTGCAGCTGACTGTGGATTCATTTCTACCACAAGATATCAAACAGTAATGCAGTTCGAGTCTTCTGCCTCTCTGCATACATAATATTCTGTGACTTGCCTGGACTGAAGCCCTTCCACAGGCAACCCTGCTAGGTTCAGTAAGGTACAGTGCATTCCATAAATGCATCTTTTACATTCCCTTCAGACAAAATTACAAAAGAGTACTTCCTTTTTCTGCAAGAAGTAACAGAAATCTGCACAATGAAAAAAGCTGTCATGATGATAAGTTAATTGAGATTTCAAAATTTTTTTCATTCCTTTTCCTTTGGACATGTTCCACAAACCACTGACCTTTAAAACTATTTTTTCTATTTAATTTTTGCACTTGGACAAGAAAGATATACCACACCAAATTTTGCAATTAATAGCTTTCTGTAAGAGCCTTATTCTATACTGTACATGTGTTTATTTTGCTTTCCTGTGTATGTGCAGAAGACTGCACATGCCAAAACAGAAACAAGTAAAGGGAGGACATTTTGTTTTACATATATGAAAGCAGCTGTTGCAAAGGGAGTAGAGTTCCCCTTCTATTCTAAATATTGAACTGATTCCCTCTCAAGTCACATTATTGCTTCTGGAAACTAGAAGGAGTTAGCTTGCATCCTGCTAACATATCAAAGGTGCACCCTCGAATCAGGGATCTGTTGCTGACTTTAAAAATGACTTGAAAGAATCTCTAAGAAGAAACAACTGATTTTTCAGGTTTTTAGCATTTCCCTTCATTTGTGTTTGTCACAGTCTGTGTCCCTTAAAACCTTTCTAGCAACATTTATAATAATATAATATATATAATAGTCACAGAGAATATATAACCGAGCAAAATTAACTTTTTTTTAAAATAATTGTGAATCACAATTTTAAATTGTCACTGTTCAACTTAAAAAGGTATTTGTAAAAGATGCACTTGGATTATCTCTCAAATTAACACATATCAGGCCTTAATGAAAAGAAATTTAGCAAAACTTCATTAAAGTAATACCCTTGTCTTTTGCCCGTTAATCCGAGTATCCTTAATATGCTGGTTCTAAGGTACTGTAATTATATCAAGGCCTTTAATAAGCTTTATTTTCCCAACAAGTGGAATGTACACACAATTTCATTCTGCAGAACAAAGGAATAACTTTCTGTATTGCATAGATGCAAAGCTTGAAAATTATAATTAAAGGATTGGAAATGTAGAAGGAAATTATAGTGGAAATTTTTTAAAGTACAACCCTTTCATTCACATAATTATTTAATTTCATTTTCTAGAAACAGAAGGCAGATAGTCTAAAAAACTAAATCTTATGCTATCATCAAGGATCTTGGTACTGCTTTCCAGCCACTCTCTCCTTCACAAATGGATCTTTCCAAATCCATTAAGAGCCACACTTTCTAATTCTTTTAAAAAATAGAGTTGAAAAGACTGATCAAAATTTTCTCTTCTACCAGCACGACCGTGGGAATCTGAATGCTGAACTTTAAAAAAAAAGATCCCTCATTACATGACAGACATTAACCATTAAACTGGTCACTGAAAACCATCTAACTACTAATCACTGAATCTTAACATCTGCTGCCCAAAAGTCACGCCTGCTCACATCCTTTTTTTGCCAGATATTGATGTGGCTTCAATTATGCTTCAAAAGTTACTGAATGTTTCTGTGCAACCCACTCACAGCCCTCACAGCTAAGGAAAAGCCCAGACTAATGGCACATATGCTGATTCTGGGTATATCATCAGGCTTCATTTCACAAAGCAAGTTTGAGGAAGCCTTCTGGGACCTACACTCACTTGCAACATACAACAGGTTTAAAAAAACGCAGCAGGAGAAGGGCACTATAAACGTATCCAATCTCATTCAGTGTTAAGTGGGTTCTGGTTTGACAGCACTTTGGCTTGGGAAATAAATTAAGAAGCAAGGAAATACTGAAGACCTTGTCAGGGCCGAGTTGGAGATCTCTGCTCACACTGGAAAGCTGGTCTGGGTCTCTGCACACAGCAAGGGCAGACACCAGTAAAATGGAAGAGCAAGTCCCAGGTTGCCCTGGCCCTATTTAACAACAGAAACACACAGGTCAGCACCCTCACTTCTGGCACCTCCTGGCATTTAAGAAAACCCCTTGCCCTTTTTGCACAGTTTCTCTCCACTTTAAAATCTGCTCCTTTTTTTCAAGCTAGTGCTGTCCCACAAAGAGCTTGAGAGCTTCCCTGCTCTGCTCTGAGGATTACTGACAAAATGGTGTCATTGGTGCCAGGTTACAGGAATATATTTTACAGGCAGGGCTTAGAAATTTCTATCAGTTTAAAATGCAAGTTTCAAGAAGGACTAGAAGTTACATGAAACAAATACATGAGAGAAACTTTCACTAGATGAGTTATAGCAGATACTGCTTTCCATGCCCTCTATTGAGGGTTTCTAGCAACAACCTATATCTCCTACAGCCATCTCATCATCATTATCAGTGGTAATCTCACTGAATAAATGTAACCCACCATATGTGCTCTGGTGAGCACTAATCCTATAGGCAAGAACTAGGACACATCCCATATTTGCAGAATAGACCCACAGTGGCTCCACATTAACACCACTTGTGGAAGAAGAGGCATGATTTACAGTGAGGGAAGAAATAAAATTAAACACGGGACATATGTCTGATTATTTGGAAATATTTTCTTGCTTGCTCCTTGTAAAATATTTGCAAGGGAAGTAAAAGGATAGATACCTTTACCATCTCTTAAATTAAAAGTACAGCCACAGCTAAATCAAAGGCCAAATCCAAATCTGTGCGCACCTTCCACAGAGAACAGTAACTATAAATGAGTGTGAAGCTGCCCTTCTGGGCCATTTTTTTTTCTTTCCTGTTTCTATTATAATCCACCAAGTTTCTTGTGTTTGTGAGTTTAAATTAGCTCCTTTTTCCTCACCCAGTTACATTTGATTACTTTTGTGTTTGAATCCTTTGCACCCCAACTGAAAGCAGAGACAAATCAAAAACCCCTTATCATAAGCATCTCTCTCAGTTGCTATACTTTTCCACACAATACAAATGAGCAAAGCTTTGCTTTGTCCATTGTTTGTCAGGCAACTTTTGCCACTTTCCCTTGGGATGTACTCTACTGATAAATAACACTGTCTGCCAGTTTTGTCATGACTTAAAACAAGTTCTCAATTTACATTTTGTTCACCTTACTTTCACTGTATCACAATCCAGCTTACCCATATCAGACTAATATCTGGGTATTATCCATCCCACATGTATTTGTATCCCCCTTGTCCACTCTATTGTGTGCATTTAGCGCTTTCATCTGTTCTTCCTGAATACAGACTTCACTCTTTGATACACTGTTGAGCTCCCTGTAGTTGACCGGAACTAAAATATATGCCAGCATGTTCCAAGTACAATCACAAAATGTGCTTGGCTGCTCTAGATGGTGTAAGTACTTGTTGAAGACATAGCCCCACAGTTAGGCACGAAATGCATGTTGATACTAAATCTGTTAGATTAAGCACCTTGCACCTCTAATTGTTCCTTGAAAGCTTCTATGTATTCCCAGCTTCGTAAGGCTCTGAATCCCCTGCCATTAGCAGGGCCTCTGCAGCATCTTCAAGGAAAGGCTCTGGGCCGTTTTCTTCTTCCTGACATGCTCACTTCAAAAAGGTAACAAGATGCCTGGAGGATGGACAGAATATGGAAGCCCTTTACTGCCTGTAAGAGGAGCTGGGAAGACACACTGGGAATGGGGAGAAGGGAGGAACAGTGCACTGCAGCAGGGCACTGACGGGCACAGGTCTGACAGCAAGGCCCACTGGAAAGTTACTCTGCACAAAGACTTGGCCCATGCTACAACTTACACGTGTTCAGCTCAGGATTGTGGTGGTTCTTTCTGTCACGTGTTTAAGGATCTGGAAAGTTCCCCACCACCACAGCACAGAAACACTGGCTGCCTTTCACAGCCTGAGCCCCCGAAACAAAGAGACTTCCATTCAAGTAAATTTCCATCTAATCCACTACACTTGATTACTGCAAGTTGTATTAGTTCTATACTAAAGTTTAGAAATAATTAAAGTAAGTAATTATATGAAAGTATTAAATTCAGAAAAAATGTCCTTATAAGATTTCTAATTATATTGGACTGAATGCACATATTATTTCCACAGTCTTATATCAAAAAACCTGTTTCTTACAAAGTAACAGCTGCTGTTAATAGTTATTTAATAAACATAAGTAACAACAAGCAACTTTCCTAAAAAGCAAACCAGCTTTGCAGCTTGTTGTATCCAGAAGATAGTGTGGTATCTTCTGTATTTTGAGCTTTTAATTAAGTAAAGTTGTACACAGATGTGACAGAGTAAACAGCTGACTAAATAGCTGCAACCTTCTCCATTCAGACACATCAAAAATGCTGGCCCGAGATAATTCAGATGACAAAATTCTTATTAGTAAAATAATTTAGCAAAATTATTGTCCCTGCTTAAGGGACCAATTAGGAGACAGATGGGAAAGACAGAGCTGGGCCACGATTTTCTTTTTACAGTGCCACTAAATACAAAGTTACACTCACAGCTGAGTTCCTAAACTGAGGATGGTTCCTCGGTAATCTGGCTGGTTTTTATTCACACCAACCATCTATTCCTACCAAGCTTAGGAGGTGCAAGAACCTTGGAAAAGCTCAGACAAAAAGCATTTGTTTCAGAGGCCAACCGTGAATTTAGAAATTGAACTTAACACCTATTCGACTGAAAATTTTGGCTGGTGCAGATACCACTCAACTCCCACTTACCCCTGTTCTGTAGGAGAATTATGTTATGATTTTTCTCCTAGAAGTACAAAAAAGGCCACAAGTTGAATACATTTTCTAGATAAGACCATGGAATACAACCCATTAATTATATGAATCCTTATGTATATATCCATACTGTTTATTTGGGGTCAGATACCAAAACCTGACCTCCTTTTAAACATCCACAGCCTAAGAATACACATAATCAGGATATTTACAACTCAGATCCTGCAGCAAGTTGCCTTACCCCATTACCCGCCCCCTCAGTGGGGCTCATTTTGGCCTAGAATCTGATCAAATCTCTCTTTTGTGGGGGCAACTGAGCACGTTGAGCTGAAAACATTTAATTCTCCTTGTAATAATTGACTAAAACGTCCTCAAAACCAGAGAAAAATGTGAGGGGAGTGAACAAGCTCAGTAAGAACTGAAATTTGGTGATACCTTCACAGGATGGCATCACTCTGCCAAATCAACCTTTCTTGTGGATTTAAAAGACGGTCCACGTGTCACCAGTTGATTAGAAAGTTTTTCTAAGTGAGAAGAGTCCTAGGAACGAGGAGCTGAGACAAGAGACTGAGCTAAAGACAGCCTCACATCCCAGAGCCAGTTCAAGCCCCGTGGCAGCTCTGGCGGCCGAGGGAGAGGAGCTCGGGGCTGTCTCGGGCACTGCAGCGGGCGAGGAAGCACAAGGAGCTGTTTCTGAGAAAGGCAGCCACGCTACAAGGCCAAACTTTAATCACAGCATAACTTGTGGGATGAAAATCACTCCTCATGCATGTCACTTACCCTACAAGGGCCCCTTAGGGCAGTTCTTGTTAATGGCACTGTCAAAATAATTATAAAGAGAGAAGAATGCGTGTGTCTGTGTGTGTGTGTGCATGTGAGCATGAGCACACACACTTGGGCGCTACTCAGAACAAAAAGCACTGGACAGCAAAACTTCGTTTTGCCATTCAGCAGCGTGGCTGCAGATAGACTGGCTCATGCTGCAATTAATCTCACTTGTTAACAACAGGTAAGTGCTGACAGACAGCTCGGTCCACCTCAGGGACACAATCAGAGCCTCTTTTACGGTTTGGTTTGGAAATGAAAACCAGAAATACAAATTGAGGAAGGAAAAGCATCACATTATCATTATCTTAGAGTTGTTATTTACTTTTGGTTCTGAAACAGACTGCGATGCTACAGCTCCCACAGCATACCTGCCCCAGCCTGCGTAGGTCAGAAACATTTTGCTGGTGTTAAGCAGTGTATCTATCACAAGATAGTAAAGTAATGTCCCTTTTTAATAAACTTACAGGAAAAATCGTTCTTATTAGTGCATTGCAAAAAGGAGTAACAGATTGCTGCATATTGATGAGAAAAACTGCTCAGACTTTAGGGGTAAAGATAAGTCACTGGACAGAAATGGTGTGAAATTTCATACGATAAAGCACTAGATGCTATTTAATCTAACAAATAAATTGTGCACATACTATTTATCCACACTGACATGCGAAGCATGCTACACTAAATGCTGAAGCTACAGATCTAGCCATGAAGTGAAGTTGAATGAAATATTTAACTGCAAGCCCTATGCTAGCAAGAAAAAGTGTTATTAACACAAATGCAGAAGTATCAGAGAAATGAGGAGTATTAGAATGTATCATCTGCAAGGCCTTTAAAATATGTCTTTAACTCTTTACCTACTTTATAAAAAGGTGCACATGTGCAGCGTAGGTGAGTTAATGTTTCAAAGACAATCCTAAATTTTTCAGCTCCTCACACCGCTGCTTATGTCTCAAAGTGATAAAATATACATGCTTAAAATCTCTTCCTTCTTCCTGTTACGAAGCGAAGACATGGATTAAAGAATAAAAGTGAAATAACAGCTCTGAAATATTTAGTGTTACACAATTCCATTTAATGCAATTTCATAAATTTTAAACCCAAATACTATTTGTACACATACACATGATACTATCTATGGTGCTACACTTATGCAATATTTTACGCAACAGTGTAGCTCCATTGGTAATTTCACAATTTAAAACTCAGTATTCCTTTTTATTGAACACAAGTGAGGAAATTTTTACCTGGCTTTCAGACATCAGCTACTCTCACATGAAAAAATACCTATTTCTCACTAATGATCTTCTATATTTGAAATCTGAAGTAAAAAAATAGAATTTTTCTTTCTTCTTTTTTCCCCCTCTTTGTTTAAATTCTATAGTGGTTTTAGAGTGTGAAATGAAATATTGTTCTTTATACTAAAATGACTGAAGTCTGTTAAAAACTGCCACTTTTCCTCTTCCCTCAATAATATTTTTTTAAAGTCTGAATATTGAAATTTAAATCTCAAGGATTTTTTAAATGACAGCAACAAAATAATAAGAATAAAAACTAAAAAGAAGACAGGCAATGACACTTGCTGTAAAACTTCAACTATAGCATCTGCTAGGACAAAACCTGCTGGCTTCCAGCACATAGGAACTGTGAGAGTTCTGGCACCACTGAAGCCAGAAAGGGCAGATGACCCAGAGGGCAAAACCGGCTTTTCTTCCTTACTTTGGGTGGATGTTTTACGGAATAATGAATTCAAGATCCATACCTAAACTTCAGCTCAAATCTCCATGAAAAATGTTTACTAAATGCCAAATCATCCCAAAATGCTTTTAGAATGCATAACTGTAACAAAAGCTGCAATCTAAAGTAAAGCAAGAACATTTCTGTTTGTATCAGAGGTGCATTTAGCATCATTGTAATGAAGTCTTTATTACTGCAAACCAAATAAATCACTGGCTTGTTGGATTGGAAATGGAATGACATGCTTAATATGTAGGAACAGATCTTTTAACAGTATCACGAACAGACACGGAAGCTGGAAGTCAAGACATTTGGTATCAAAAGGCCAAACCTCACCGCAGCCTCAGGAGGCAGAAGTTCAAGTAAAAGCCCATCAAGTGACCCAATATTTGTAATAATTTTTCCTATTTCTGTAAAGATTCAGCTCTCCTGAATGTTTGGATATGTTTGCAGATACCATTATTCTTCGGGCTCTGCAGGTTGTAGATAGTTCAGTAGTTCAGAGAATAAACAGAATAACTACTTTTAAGGAATCAATCAAGCAAAAATCCATATATATACTATGTATAACAAAAATGTATTTTCCATAAGATTAGGGTTTTTTTAACATGTTCACCTCTTGTTAAAAGTCTGATTAAGCTGCATACTGCTCAAAATTCTAGCACTTAATTCAAACAAAATTGCACAATTATACTGATTATTGAAAAAACCCTATCAGCACTATACACAGAACGGTAAATAATCTAGTTGAATATTCGAGACGTTCTTCAAAAGTCCGTATTTTTCCCTTTTCTGTAAAAGGAACAATTAGAAAGGTATTCTTCAGTGTATATTGTTCTAATCACTAGAACAAAGCAAAGCAACACGCACTGTTGTTAGTAGTTAAAATAATGGTGGACCCACTTTGCCCCATGACCTGGAGTGGAGTGAGGCTCCCTCACCTCCCACTCCTCCAGCACTGAGAGCTGAGCCACAATTCCACTGTTTTAAAACCAAAGGACAGAAACAGAGACCCTTGTCTAACATAACGCTTGCATATCTTACAACAAACTGTGCTTATTTTCGAAAAGGATGTTAAAAATAGAAGCATATGATCTTTTCCCACCTAGAATTGTATCCTCACAATTAAAGACTATTAACTGGCATCCCTTTTAACCGTCAAACTCAGACGGTGGCAGCTCTATAGCCACAAAGAGAAGCAGTAAATGAGAAGAACATGTTACTACACTGCATTTGAGAAAGTTTGGCTCCAAGCTATGCACTGATTAATATCAGATCTCCTTCTTTACTTGCCTCTTGACAATCTTGTCACATCTGGCTGACAAATCCTTACAAGCTTATCCAAACCAAGGCAGCCCAGATCATGCTCCGGGAGTAGCTTGAAGGAAGCGGCAACACCAGCCATGCACTGATGTGCCATCATGAAACTAATGAAGCTGACTTCACTTGCAGACTGCAGGAACACGAAGAAACACAACATGCCCCAAGGTTTTGCAACATAACGCAGAGTTAGCTCACCCAAAGACAAGACAAACAATCAGCTCCTGAGGTTCAAGAAGCCAAGTAGTTACATGAATTACAAAAATTTATACGGAATTGCTTGAACAACAATCTCAGCTAAATGAGCACAATAAAAATCCAACTTCAGATCAGATGTGAAAATTGACTGTTAAATGCCTTTCAAACAATGGTTTGTTTTAAATTAAAACAAAACTAGTCTATTTTATTTTCTCTCTCCCACATCCCCAAAATATCAGAATGTTGCCTGGCTCCCAGGTTATTCAAACTGAAAAATATCTAGGAAAGAAAAGGAGAAAAAAAAGAAAAGAAAAAGAAAGAGGAAGAAAAAAAATAGTGTCACTTTTTATCCGTAGGATTTTACAGAAGGATAAACCACAGCCTGTGTATATCAGTAGTCCTCCCCTGGGTTAGTGATCTGCCCTCTCCTCATTTTTAAACCAAGAATTCGTTACACAGAGGACTGGAAGTATTTGACCAATTAATAAACCAGAAAGTAAAATGCTGTATCTTAAACACATCTAACAAATCCTCATTATATATGAGCTGACAATTAAACCATGTTTATTTTTCTATGTGATGAAAAAAATCCAAATAAAGAGTTAAATGCATCACAATACAGGACACCTAATTAGCACAACGTATTTAAAAACCCAGACCCCCCCATACACACACATACACTCAGACTTAAACCCACCCACCTCCTCCCCCCCCTGCCCCCCCCAAAATACAAACAGACTAATCCTAAGAAAAGAATTGCTGGCCTTGTTTCCTGGATGCTAAATAGTCAAAAATAAATTGTATATAAAGGGCATACATTACACTTCACTTTAGTGGTAATTTCTAAAGAACTTCATAGTGAAATTACATTGTTGTCTGCTCTCTAGTGCATTTATACATCATGATAATGATAATGTATCTGGTTAAAGCACTTGACTCAAAATACATCTGAGTCACAAATCACAGATTTTACTGCTATTAATGTATATTGAGGACTTGTGCAATTAAACATTGTCAAGTATTTATGATTTAAATGCTACTACCTCAATTGGAAAACAATTACACAAGTGATGGCTCTGCTTATTATAATCAGCCTGCAATTCTGCATTACTTACTGTAGAACAGGAAAGTCATACAGTTGTTTACAGTGCACAGCAGAAAGAAAAAACAGATTTTTTACAGAAACTAGTTTTCTACTTTTACAGTATCTTTTCATAATTAAGAAATGGAGAGCACAGCTCCCTACAGCTCTCATCTCCATTGTTCATTAACCAAAACAACACCATTGCAACATATTTTATATCTCCACAGTGCATAGCCACAAGTAAAAGTTGCACAGTAAAAACACACATTCATATAGAACTGCAAAGAACTTTCCTTACCTCAGACATTCTTACTGTGCTTATGTTTCCAGAGCTATAAAACAGTTTCCCATTCCCTCAGTGAGTTGTACAAAGAAGTACTGGAAACACTCCTGCCTGTACAAGTACTAAGGCAGAACCATCACACGCCTCTTTACTCTTGTCTGACTCTGAGCACCTCAAGGTCTGATGTATGCTCAGGCTGTGCACAGGGGAGTGAAATAAGATCCTCCCCCTTGGTGTTCTCCAGACCTACAGTACGAAGTTGTGTCTGCCTCTCACCTCTGCAGCCAGCTCTCACCTCGCTGCCCCGGAGTGCTGTGCTCCAGCGCGCTCCTCCAGTCGCAGGGCAGTCCCCTCACAGCTGGCTTGAAGAGGGCATGACACTCATCTTTCACAGAGATTTGATCAAAAGGAGTCACGGAGGCTTGAGGCGCTCCTAATGCAGTGCGAGGAGATTCTACCTCTGCTCTGGCAGCCTAAGTAATGCATTAAATCAATGCAGCTGACCTAAGGCCTATTACAATTTTTTTTCTTCTCAGAGTGTACAACTATCTGCAAATAAGCTACGAGGTACTTATGAGTAAAATTACTTATTTTTAGTGTCAGTGTTGTTTTTTAAATTGCAGCTGCTGCAGGTTTTGTTTTTTATTTTTTCTTTTTAAACATGTGCAGGTCTCAAAGGTTCAGTGAGTGGGGTGTGTATTTTTTAAAGTTAAAACATTTCCCCTTATCAACTTACTTTTGAGTCAGGGCTGAATTTTATTCCTTTTTATGAAGTTGAAGCTTCCTATTAACAGCAGTACAAGTCATAAAGACAGGAGAAGAATTACTTTCTAGTAATTGGGCCAAAATCTGGTTTTAGTTATTCAGGTGTTGGGTTGCATTCATGAGCTAGAGCAGGATTTTTGTCATAGTCCTTTCCCACCTATTTAAAAAAGCAAAACAACCCCCCAGGACAAAACACTTCTCCCCTCCTTTTAACTCCTGCAGATAATTTCTTTGCACTCTCCTAACTCAGGAATACACTGTAGTAAACCAGTGAGAGACATGAGTAAGTTGCATTGAACTCAGAGGGAATCCCTGTGGGAACATACCAGGACAACATTTGACCAGATGAATACCTGTAATCCCATAGGAAAGGCAGCAGGAAATAAGATGGCTGTAGGGAGAAAACAGCTAACATATTATTGTTGTTTATTAGTTGTCTTCTACTAATCCTGTTTACTATTCACTAGATAAATGCACAGTGCTTAAGGAGAACCTAATTTACATTTAGCTAAATACTGGAGTATAGTTAAGGTTAAGGGCATGGCAGTAATTGGAATCAGACCAGGATTAGGCCAACATGATCCCAGAATCTGGTCCTACAGAGAATGCCATGAAGAATATGCTTTCCTAAATCCTTAGGTTTCTCCACTCTGTACCTTATTTCTCCTGCTAAGCTATTAGCCAAGATGGAAAAACAGAGAGGGGGATTCAGCTTCCTAGAATGGTCTGCCAGATCCTTCTGGCAAAAAGCACTCAAGTGTGGCAAGAGTCAACCATCACTGGTGATTTGGTCCATTCCCAAGAGAGCACCACATGGAGGCTCCAGGGCCACCTCTGGCCCTGCAAGATGCCCCAGGCACTTACCTGTTGGGAACACAAGGCAGGACACGTGGATTATCACCAGTCTTGTAAACTGTGGGAAAAAGTACCCAAGAAGTCATGGCCAAAAATGTGTTATTTGAACTGATTCTTAACAGCAGTGTTTTAAAAGCATCTGCCCTGTGATGAGCACAAAACCTAGCTGCTCTCTCAAGATGTTAACTCAAAGGCACACCTTGTTACTAAAATTGTATTTCCTTAATGAAATAAGCAGTGATGTTAACTAAAAAGGACTCAGCATGATTAAGAATTCTGCAACAAAGGTGAGACGAGTGGCTCGAGATTACATAAACTGCCAGAAGCTCTGAATTGACTTCAAAATGATAAGTGACTAAAACTTAGATGTGTGGAGAGCTGCTCTCCCCTCTAGCAAGTTCCCAGGAAAAACCTATTTACTAGCTATCTGCCATTTGCCTGGAAGATGATAATTCTTATTAAATGGGCTAACTATCCATAGCAAACAATTTAGGACCAATTTACTGTTTTCTTAATTAATTATCTACTAACAGTCTTTTATTTTAAGCATTGTTTTCATTATTCAAGCTTTTTCAATGAATATTTAATGGAAGCATATTCATGCTCTTTTTAAATTGTTCACTATTTCTGATTAGCAATTTTCAGTGTTTTACTACCTGTGTGCCTTTTAGCAAAATCCAATGATCCCTAGCATAATGTGACCTGTTCAAAGCACAGTTTGAATCTGCAGATCAACTTCTAACTGAATACTACTACATGAGCAGTGTTTTTTTAGTAATTTCAGCTGATTCATAGTTCAAGCTTACTTGTGTAGAGCAGTTACTAAGATGTATTTTAAGAATGACCAAAATGGAAAGCAGAGAGTGGCTTTCCTAAATCTTCTTCCAGCTTCCTGGAAAACCAGCTTCTTGTGAAAAGAAACAGACATTGGGACAGGGCCCCAGCCTTGAGACAGAGGTCCTGGACTTCACTTGGGGCTCTGCCACTGAATTGCTATTTGACCTCAGGCAAGTTATTTAAATTGATTTACATTTCCTTGCGTCTGAATTACTATTTTTTGGTTTTAAATCTATGTAAATCGTAAGCTCTTTGAGGAAACCATAGCACCTCATTATGTTCTACTCAGGGACAGTGCTGAGGGCAAAGGAAAAGGGTCCCCAGGTCTGAACTCCGCGTATGTCACAGCAAATACCTAAAGCCACAGTGTAACAATGCAGCCCAAGGAAAGCAGCTTTCTCCTCCCACCTGCCCCAGCCTGTTCCTTCTTCTCCGTGTCCCAGCCTGTGTGCTCAGAGCAGCATGAACGTAGGGGGATGTAGGGCAGATTGTGAAGTGCTAAAACTTCTTAACCAAATGCAAGAGTATTCATGGTATTGAGAAGAGCTCCAACACATGGAACTGGCTATAAACAAAAAGGTGCTGCTTTTGACTGATTTTATTATCTAGGGCACTTTAAAAATGGGTATTAACTGTAGGGAATTACTACAAACAAATCTGAGTCATACAGAACAAAGTGCAATACAATCCCCAGGAAAAGATTTCTCCTGACTCTTAAATTTCAATCATGACATGAATTTTGGTGTTTGATTCAAAAAAAAAAAATCATTCTAAAGAGAGTATCAGGAAAATAACCAAGCACTGACTAAACACTGGGAATAGGTTTGGTCTGCCACTGTGTTCTCTAGGCAAATGGGCATGTAAATTCTAAATTCCCCAACCTCATGCTGCTGCCTCACGCTGTTCCTCCCAGAGTTCGCTGCACAACGGCATTAACCTCCGTGTCCTGCCTGCTTGGCCTAAATTCCAATCACATAATACACTATGTCCCTCTTACTTAAATCAGTGCTGGCAAAGATCTTAGCACTAATTTAATGCTTTGCTCACTTATTGCCTTGGAGAGACGTGTGGATTAAACATTTCACCTCTCAAAGAACTGTAAAGCAATGGTCAGGCCCATGATTGTAGCACTGAGCCCTGAGTCACCTTTCAGGGGAAAAAGCCAACAGGAGTAGGAATTGCTGTCCAGGACGACAGGCACACAAAATTCGGGGGAAGTAGGAGGGGAGAGAAGAAACAGACTTTGACAATGAGGAGAACTGATAACCTGTCAGCAAGACATAAAGACAGTTGTGGGTTTCGAACAACTTGCAAGTACAATGTTTCTTAAAATCTAACAAACCCATCCACACACAGATGAAAAAGTGATTTAAACTTAGTGTGCTGCAGCACAGGTTTTGGGCACCAGTCAAACTACAAACACACCTGCTAAAGGCATAAAGTACTTGATAAAGTTTCCTAAGATCTGTGGAAGGACAGTTAGTGCACTCCAGTTCTCACTAAGCAACTCAAATCTCTTGTTCAGTATTTCCACATAGGCCAATTTTGTACGGTAGCCTAACCTATAAAGTGTCCAAAACTGTTTTCTACTAACAATTTAATCAGAGTCTAAATGTTTATCCCTGTCTTGCTGCTTACACCCCCTTTAGGGTAATTAGACAAATTCAACCCAGCAAGGTAAGTTTATTGAATACTCTGCATTTGCACCCCTGCTTCAGCACTAATTTTCATCTAACTACTCATTGCATTACTTTTCTGTAGACCAAAACAGTAGTGAAGTCATTACAAAATGCTACCATTTAAAATAGCGTGCATGGCAAATCCAGAGGCACATCAGCTACACCAGTACCACTGACCCATCCCTGCAAAATGGTGCCTCTCCACTGGCTGCCACTGAGATCAAGAAACTGCAATTAACAATTAGGACTGGCCTGGACAGTAAGTTTCTTTTTAACTCTTATTAATGGTTGCTTTATGTCACAGTGTATTTGCCACAGAAAAATTTGATTACGTAATACTTTTGAATCTAATAAAATTTGGTGTTTTTAAAGTTACAGCCTTTTTCAAGGCAAACCTCCCAGCATGAACAGGAGCATATTTATACAATGTGGTGTAATTACGCATTGCACAGCAAAAGCTTTTTAGTACACTGATGTTAAAGCATGCATCTTTAAACCATGAAACATAACAAACCAAAGGACTTGGTTTGACTCCTCTGAGCTACATTTGTTCAAGTCACATCTTATTATTATTCACTACTTGAGATAGTCCTGCTGATGATCCTCCTACCAAAGTCTTCCCCCGCTTCCAATGATTTCTGTTGTTCTGTATTTTGATTCTCCAGTTTGGATTCTTCATTCTTTGTGTAAATCTTTTTGGAGGTATCTTAGGATCACCAGAATGACACACTGCCCCACTTGACCTGTTGATAGCATTAACCTTGAAGTATTACTCTATTCCACTCTTTCTAGTGTTTTATGTTTCTTCCCTTCAATGCCGCTTTGTCCTGAACAAAAGACATTTAGCATATACTTGATGACAAACAAGTATAGCATTTTATCACCCCTAATGAAAGCATATTCACATATGCCACAGAGATGAGTTTACCCAATTCTGTAATAACTGGGCCTTTCTGTTCAATGCTTACAATTTCATTCTAGGACCTGAGAGCATTTATAAAATCTCCAAATTAGGTTTATTAGATTGTTTTGGAGAGGCTGCACTAAAGGACTCTTTTTTGCTCCTTCCTCCCACTACCCCCTACTCTGGGTTGAAATAGAAAACTGGCCTAACTATTGATTCTATTTCTCTACCTTTCTAAACATTTTTACCTACAATGAAGCCTGCAGCTTCTATCTAAAAGGATGGCAAAAGACTGCATCATTTTTCAATATACAAATGTCACAAGCATGTCCAAGATACCCACCCAGCTGGAGATAGGGCTATAAAGCCCTATAAAGAGTGAGATGGATATGCTGCAGCAAGAACACCCCCAAAGGTTCCTGACAGCTCTGTCCATCTTTTTTTTGCACGATCAGTCTAGTTTGGGGTGGGTTTATGTGAAAGTGCTAGCAAAAAATAAGAATTTGCAAAGTTAAGTTCTTTGAGAATTTCCCAAAGATGAGAAAGGTGTTAGCAAATGAAATGCAATTTTCTAATTTTATCTAATAACCAAACAATAATGGGAGTTGAAGTCTTTCACTCTCAGGGATTAAGGTGGATGCTGTACTGGCTACACATGTCCCTTTCTGCACAAGTCTACCAACTGCCCTCTCATCTTGCAAGTCCTGTGAGGAGTTTAAAACATTTAATTGCTAACTCTGTTATTAAGGAATCTACCCTGTCAGACTGCAGCTCCTAACAACGTTAAGTCTCTTAGAGCAAATCAGTTTTGATACTGATGTTTCTCAGAGGTGCAGCATTTAATCCTCAAATTACAACACAAGTTTTAACAGGCAGTTTCTGCCTGTCACCAAGATTTAGTAATTGACAAAAAAATTCAACCCCCTTTCTAACGCTAATGGTTTATCAAAAGAATACCAGTAATTTCAGTCAAGCCATTCTGATGAACCAGGCAGAAATACAATGGGGAGACAGACATGTTTATGCTATCTGATTGAAAGGGCTGAGACAGAATTCCAGAGCCTTGGTGTTGTCATAAGAGGAACAGTCAGGAACCATGATTGTGCCCCGGGGCCAAAGGGTGTGACACTGGGCCAGAGGTGTGTCAAAGCCAGCATAAAATGTCTGCCATAAAACTGGTAGCCACTCATATTCACATGGTTAAAGAAAGGAAAGTTGGCAATATAACACCTGAAACAGTAATGTTATTTGTTCTTTTTTTCCCCAAAGATGATGAATCCTACCAATACAGGAGACCCTTCACCTACTCTAGGGGGCTTTGTGTTTATTTTCACAGCCTCCAGCCTCTTCCTTCCTTTTGGTTATGACTTTTTAAAAAATTTTCTCCTCTTTTTTCTGTCCTTCTTGTTCTGTAACAGCAGGTAGTGGTTTTCAACCGTTTAAACCATGGCATATAATAACTGATGAGTAACACAGCAGTAATACCAGTGGTGGCAATTTTGCTTTGTTTCATGGGAGTGTTAGAGTATTAGAGGGATGACTAGGACATGTCTCAGTGGCAGACTGATAAAATGAAAGATGAATTTTCCCTGCCTACAACTCTTGCCAAGTTTTAATCATAAACATCAAACAAGTTACAGGACATGTTTTTCCCAGGCAAGGAAATAAAAAGCAAACAGTCTGTAATTTTTAAACAATTTTTTAGATGAAGAATTATTGCAAAAATATTTACTAATATATCTACTGAAGATTCTTTTGCAAGCTCATCAGCTACAAATTTCTGACCAAATGGTTGAGTTTAACAACCATACTTAAAGCACTGCCACTCCTATGACAATCAATGCTTGTCATAAAGGCTTATTGACCAGGTCTCCCACTCTGCTGAAGACCTTTCTTATTGCTTTATGCTTTAACCAAAACCTTAATTCTCAGTTATCTCTTCCCATCTACATAATCTTCTAACTGATTGGGAGAAAATTTCAGTTCCTATTTTACAGTGACATTCCAAGAAAACTTCCTTGAAAGGGTTACCCATCCTCCATTAGCAGGTATCTTTAAAACTGCCTCTTTTACTAACTTACTCCAGACATGTGCCTGTTCTTTTTATGTCTAGAATATGTGTTAAACTTGTGAAGTTTACCCAGGAGTGAAAGCAGAAGGCATAGCAATGTCCTGGAGTAGCATCTGACTACCCCCTCCGACTGGGATAGCACATCGATACCAGGACGGTTTGCAGTGAGCTGTTTTTAATGGACAGCTCCCAGGTGACACCAGACACTGCTGCAGCAGCAGCCGCAATATCATACATCCTTGATTGAACTTTGATTAATTTTCCAGGCTTTCAGAGCCTGTGGCAAAAGGATCCACAGCGGTAGCCGCAGCCATTAACTCCATCTTTCGTGATTTCTCCTTCTTCATTATGTTTGGGTCTTGATTGAACTTTGTTCCAAGTTAGTAGCTTTTGGCTATGGACAAGGGAGATAAGACTTTAGAAATGGAGTGCAGAAGGATAATATGTGAGAAACTTGCAGTGAAAGCTGCCTGGCTACTTAGTGGTAGCTTTGGATATACCTTGATGATGTGAGTGGCATTAACAAAAATGTTGGAACTGTGGCTTACACACAAACCATCACTTTATGCAGTCACAGTCCAAATGTCTTCCAACATTCGGGCACAGCAGATGTTATTTCATTATGCTGAACAAATTCAAAGTTACTGTATACACATATCAAATAAAATTACCATTCCTAGTTAGTAATTTTACAGAAGCAGTTGCTAAAAAGTAACAGTCCTAGTGGCCTCCAAAGACGTTTTACAGAGTTTGTTGCTCAATTGTGCAAGCAACTATCCCACTATTGGTATGCTCAATAGGACAACTTTATACTCTACAGTCAACCTAGTGTCTGTTAGATTATCATATCCAAAAAATCAGCTTAGCAACAGCTAGGACAAATCCTACTGTTAACTGAGGAAAAAATAAAACTGACTTAAAAAACACTTATATGAAAATGTTACACTGAATTTTTCCAAAAGATCCTTCAGTGTTTTCAACACATTTCTGCCTTCTTCATTTTTGGTCACAGAATGTCAAAATACTTTGCTAGCAAAGGGACAGTTCAATTCTAAGAATAATCCACAAAAAAAAAAAAAAAAAGAAAAAAAAAAAAAAGAAGAAAAGAAAAATTCTCATTTTCCTACTCTTTTTACAGTTACTGTTCAAATCTACCACTGTGATACATCTTCAGAATCACTTATATCTAGTTTTACTGCCTACTGTTGGTATTTGCCAATGGTGGTATATAGAAATTGTATGCAGACGTGGCTGTAGTGATCTATAGAAATTTTTGCCTGAACCTAGAAAAGCCCTTTCAAAGCCCCTTTCAAAGCATGAAAACTGAAACTTACTGATGGGAAAAAATATTAAACTATTAAGGGTGATTCAAAATCCACTATAAATCAAAGATATACATGATGTTTCCATAACATCTGACACAATGGGGCTTTGTCCCTACAAGAGGCCTCTGGGCATTCCTGTGATATAAGCTATAATAGATTTGTCTCTGTGAAGCTTTGAGTTATTGTGGCACCTCCAATAGAGGCAGCGTCTGAAATAATTTAAAACCTGGAAATAAGAGAAACCTTTAAAAAATAAAATACATACATATACATACACATATATAAATAAATATAACTTTGCCTTGCTTTAAACTTTATATTCATTGCCAAGAATAGCTGGCTGAGGAATTGGCATGTGCCGTGAGCTCTCATTTATTTTCCGACGCTGCCTTGCCCCATTGCCCAGGCAGCCTCCGCAGTTCCCCTCCTCTCATCTCCTCACCACTTTGCCTTCCTCTGAACCCAGGATACAGAGCAGACTTGCAGCACAGAGCCCTTCTCTGCTTACAGGCTTTCTAAGCCCCTTTCCTCCCTCTGCCAATCCCCATCTCAGCTTTCTGACAGGAGACTGTATAGAAAAAACAGAACCTCTCCTACCCAGTATTTAGGCAGCATTACCAACAGACTTGCATACTAGAAATTATCAGCTTAAATGTGTTCAGACTGGAGCTAAACTGTCAGCTGAAGCTGTATCTATCTGGGTGATCTGGACACTACACTTGGTTAAAGTGGCTGGGACGCCACAGACAGCTAGCAACTTTGGGAAGTAAATAACTTGTGGGAATGCTTGAGTGTTGCAACAGAGAGAAGCAAGTCAAGAAACACAAAGTTGATGTGAATTAAGTATTGTATTGGCTACTGAGTCCCTTAAATTTTATCATTGATGCTTCCTGAAATGCATTTGAGCAAGCACAAGCCTATTTTAGGGTGAAACCAGAGCTGCCCCGTTAATAACTTTGAAGCCCTGGACTGGTTACCTGGGCTTTCCCTCCATTAACACCGTGGTTTAAAATAATAGGGAAGTATGCATAGCATGAAAAGTGGGAAAGAAGAAAAGTGCTTCAAGACCAACCACCTTTTAGTGCACATTTGGGAACTGCTTGGAGGAGTGCCAGGGCTAGAACAAGGTGCGAAATCATACAATTATAAGAAGGGTGGCAGGTGTAAAATAGAAGTCTCTTATGGAGCAGTGGTTTGGGGTAAAATATCTGCAGGAAGCTGACTGCCAGCCCGACACAGAAGTGATTGAAGGAGGAGGCCTGGCAGGATTACCACAAGGAAGTAACGAGCCTTCAGGTATACTAAACACACACACGGTTTGTGTGACTTTTCACAAACCTCCTTTTCTCTTTTATGTTGTCCTAGTGTTAAAATAAACCATACAGCAGTGGTAAGAAGGAGCCTGGGGCTCCTACACAGAGGAGCTGAATGGTCACTGCTCTATAGGATGTAAAGGCCACTACCCTGCAACAGCCCTACTGGAGCAGCATGGGGTTAATGGCAGCTCAGGATTACTTTTGATGCCTTTTTCAATGGCTGGGACAGGTGTCCCCTCCTGCTGAGGGCGTCCACAAGCTGAAAGACTTTATGCTGCCTTTCCACAGCCAATGTGACTTGTGTCGCTTGCTTGAAGGGAAGCAGGATTAAGCCCTCCAGCAGTAACTGTGAGACATTTTTATTAGTCCAGCCACATGCTTTGCTCCAAAGCCCCCGGCTTGTCATAAATTTTTCTGCGTTAAACTCTTCACCCAGATATGGCTCTACCATACCCTTCTTGTCCAACAGATTATTAAGAGAATATTCTTTTTGAACTGTCTCTTCCACAAACAGGAGACACAGCTGGCATCCAGCCTCTGTGACTTCTGATTAAAGGAGCACTAAAACTCCACACTCAGACAAAAACCTGAAGAGGGAAGAAATACTAATTTCAGCCTGAGTATTTAGGGCTATCTTCTTCTGAAATGCCTTATGCTTAAACGAGGCTGTGGTATTGTAAGCACAATCTCTATTAAAAAACTCTTGCAATTTCAAACAGAAATTAAATACTTGGTCTAATCTTTAATTTTCCCTATAGCAAAGAAGGACTACTAAAAGAGGTACCCTTTTATACTCTGAATACATTAAAACTCTCATTGCTATAAATCTGTTTAGTTGCCAGAAATACAATTTATGCCAGATCTGTAATAAACTTCATACACCTCTGACACCATTCTTTTCAAGTAATTTCAACACATTTTATTAAAAAAACCCCACCAATAAAACATCACACCCCTCACTGTAAGCATTATCTCCCTTTACCAATCTGGTAAATTTGTGATTTGCCCAAAGTTACAAAATAAACCTGGGACAGAGACAGCCTGTCATTCAGTCAGTTTTGTGACTTCACCCTCTTCCCAAGAACTGCACTTTCTCCTGAGCTTTGATTTAGGAAGTGAGTGGCAACTGCTGCTTATAAAACGGCAGAGTACAGGTACAGTTCCAATTGCCTGTAGAAACTCTTCCTCTTTACACTTAGAAAAAGATGTCTTTGTGTTGAACCACCATATTATACTGTCCAGTAAAAAGAAATAGCAGAGCCTTTTCAATACATCTATGAAAAAAAAATAGACTCCTTTAGAAAGCTCTAAAAACTCATTTCTTACCATAGAAATTTTGTATTCTGTTTATCAAGATGCTTTCTCCAAACTACATTACCTGGATGACATTCTTTGTGAAGCATCTGCCTCACAGAATGAGAAACACGTGTTTACAAGGAAGGGGGATGCAAGCTACTTTCACATACAGATTTTGTGATGTAAATAAGTTGCTGGAGAGCCAGTTTGTGACAATGCCACTATTTGGAGCTTCTTTAGTCTAATTAGAAACTGCTCTATACAGTCCAGCCATTAGCAGTGGAACATGCTGCTTATTTTATGTACCAATTAAAGTGTTGCACCACACCTAGCCAGTTATAATCAGAAAAACTGGCCCAAGGAGCCTATGTAAACAGCAGATACCTGCTTTATTATCTCTCTACTAAATAAATGAAGTTTGAAACAAGTGTTTACCAAAGACCTGCAGTTTGCAAATCTCAGGTGCCTAACAACCATATCCAGGACTGGAAATTACCAAGCTCTGAACACTCAGCTGGACTTTGAAACACAACTGACAAATAAATGAGCCAATAAAGTAACAGTGATCTTGGGAAAAGAAAGACATCCATATTAAAGAGCATTTGCTCCTCCTCTCTGAAATCATACAGCTCTTTGCCAGGAAGCACCAGCATCACTTAAGCACACATGTAGGGATATGTAGGGGACTCCAGGTCCAGCATCCTGCTGTGCTGCCTTAGGCAAAAACGCACCCAATCACCAATGCCAGTACCTGGCCCCAAGCAGCTACAGCAAGAGTGGCATGGGCACTGATCTCCTTTTAACTTGCCTATCAGTATTTCAGATTTTTAAAAAAATTATAGTAATTGCATTTTTAAGAACAATGAACTAGACTTTCACTTAATATTAGCAGCAAAAAGATAAACAAGTTATTTTCCAATTACGGTTTGGAAAAGTATTTAAGCAGCTCATCATAAATTTACTTTGGATCAAACTGCATAGTCTTTGTCAAAATATTTTATTTCAGATTCAGATGGTTTCTTTAAAGCTAAATTTAAGCATAAACAGATCGTTAACATTTTTTAAATACTTAAGTGACTTGTGTGCCACTTTTAAATTTTCACTTTACAGATAAAGCTGCACAAAGGATGCCACTGAACCTGCAACTAAAACCCAACTGAACAAGCCTGAACCATATGAAAAGTTTTCCTCTATTTCTTGCAAAAAATTCTCTGGCTACTCATACAACAAAATGCCCAGAGTCTATGATAGCACAAGCAGATATTTAAAATTATATCTTATTTTAGCTATTGAGGAAGGGCATCACACAGACATATGAGGGGCCTACAGACAGTGCATTTCCCACCCTGTCCTATCTACCACCCAAATCTAGTTGGTTGGAAAGACCAACTGTAAAAAAACATGTTTTCTTTTCACAGCTCACTCAAATCCTTGCTTCCCCTGATCCTGTTGAATATGATTTCATTTATCAGGGGAAAAAAAAAATCCAAGAAAAGAGATGCCAGTTTTAGTGATGTGAGAACTAAACTGAATCCATATGGGAACTGAACTGAGACCAGTCATCATTACTGAGGTTAAAGCGAGACAGTAATCCATCCCATTTTAGAGTTACCTGCACTATGTTTTGTGAAATTTCATTCTGCTGTGCAATGATCTCATGTCGAAGAGTGATGAGCCACAGGTTCTCTGTGGAACAATGATGGTTTTTATTTGAAGAAGATGTATTTCATCTCTTTGTATTGCAACACCAATACACTACTGGAACAACTGTCTCATGTTTGTACACTTACATAGCCATGCAAGTGATTTTAGGCACTTCTTTCTATTACACCTGGATTGCCAATGAACTATTAAGAATAGGTGAGAACAACAGGAAGGTGAACTTGAAAGTGAAGCAAGGCAGGTTTTGATGAACCTTTGTGCTTATGCTCACTCATTTTACCATCAGTGAAATACTTCCATCAGTAACATGGTGAGGGCTGTCTGGAGACAATAACTGATACTGAGTAGAGAAGTACACTGGAAAAGGGACACAAAGCACTGAAGGAAAGGAATTACACCAGTGATGCATTTGACTTGCAGATTTGCTTCATTTATTTATGGAGGGGTTTATTTCTTGGGTTTTTTTGGTAGTTCACTTCCTGAGTGCCTCAGCCCAAGTTCTTTTTTGTTTTATGTAAGTGCTAAAATGCACATAGGCACACACACTCCCCTTTTAAATGGATCCCTTTTAAAATGGATGTCTGTGCTCCAAAGCACACCCTTGGGCAGCTGTTTGTACCCCAAGAGAGCCTGCATTCGTCTGACCTCCCTACTGCATCTGCTAAAGGCTGCTGGAAGGGATGGGCACCTATTTTGATCTGCATTGTCACATTAACAGGCAGATCATGTGCGACCATAGATTCATTCCTCAGTGCCTGACAAAGACAGGGGACTTTATGAAATAATCTGACTGTGACTCATTTCAGGTGAGCTAGAAGAGATTGAGGTTTTTGGCTGGAGAAGTATTTGGGGGACTGAGCAGGAGCAGTGCCTGCTATACATATGCACTGCCTGTTCCTGGCTTGAGAGTTTATATACAGCAATGCTCATCTAGAGAGCTGCCTATTCATGGCTGGGGAAGAGACCCTGCCGATTCACCTTGCCTTGGTCACCTCTGTACAAGATTAATGCAGTGCATTCCTCTGAGCTGGGCTGAAAGCAGAGCAGGTGCAGAAAAGCATCTGTTTTCCCCCGGAGCAGAGAGAACCTCTGTGAGCAGGCAACACCTGCACACTGCCCGTTTGCTGGGCTCGGGTGGCTTCCTGGAGCCATTCACTGCATTACAAAATTTTCTTCCAAGTCCTGTGTAGTTCTAGACTCACTCCTAAGTGATATCCTCGCACTCAAAGTACTGTCACAGCTATTAAGATCTGCCAGGAAGCTCTTGCTCTAAGACTGAGGTAAGACCTCCTGGGACTGGCAGGCTCTCAGCTAATAGTCTCAGTCTTTGAAATTCATTCCCTTTGGCAGCTTCCCAAAGCCAGATGCTAATGACCTTAGGCATGATGCAAGACCTTTTTATTGGTGTAATTTAAATTTTTTTTCTTTTTTTTTCGTTTCTGAAGTAGCAATGAAACCAGACATGTCTTCTCTTTTGAGCAAATGTCCATTTTAGCATTGCAAGTAACCACCTAACTTTTGCAGAAACCTTGTCTGAATCAATCTTACGTGTGAAAATGTATCTCACCTCAGCAGCAGTCAACAACAAAGGTTTTGGAATGGTTCTCTACATAACAAAGGAAGAATTTCTAATGCAAGTTTAAGCTCAAATACCTTTGGACTTACATCTATTTATCAGACAGTTTTCCAAAGAATTTGGCCTAATGGGCTGAATGCTGACTTTGGACCATATTCCCAACCTTCTGCCAGGCAATTGTGTGAGTACAGGCAGGGATACCTCTCTCTCTCCACCCCACTGCCTGTGCAGGGATCTGCCCTATTGCAGAAGCAAGAAATACCCTGGGCTGCACTGTGGGCTATTTCAGAGCCAGCCAGCCTCGTGCCATTGTGCCATTACTTAACTGCTTGTAAAGTTTTGAAAACCATGCATTCAAATGAATGAAACTTGAGTAAGCTTTTTTGGGACAACAGTTTCCTGACTTCTTTAACAATTAGTAAGCATCAGCAGAGGATATTCTGAAAGTTTATTCTGTCCAGGCTTCCTGTATCTTCAGGGCAGAGGGAGAGGCTCCTTCTGTGGGTGTTTCAAAGCAGGAGCCTAAAGCAGATATTCTGCCTAGTTCTGCACAGGACTCTACAGAAATGTTGATACATGGGGCCTAGAAAGATTAGCTTCAGTAAGCATCATCTTTTCTCCCTTCCTTCTCTCTTGCCTTGAGACATACCAAAGAAAACACTACCAAATCAAGGTAATAGCACAAACCTTCAGACTTCTTAGTTTAAATTCCCTCTCAAACTTACTTAAAATTAGCTCCTAGTATGTTATCAGTGATAAAATCAGCAAGAGTGACTGTGCGCCTGCACAAGGACACAGTAAGTAATAACAAGACCATGTGATTTTGTGGTAAATAAATTTTAGTTTGAGACTTAAATCTTGACTATTTTCTTGGATGGGTATTTCATAACAAGTCCACAAATGCTACAAACCTTAGAAATGAGTTCTTGCTCTGCCTCGCAATCAACTGCCATAAATGTAACAAAAGCACATGTGACTCGCTTTCAAAAGAAAATGGGCACAATAAACAGGTTTTTTCTCCTACTGCAGGGAACTTCAGCTCCCAAACAGACCAACCACCAAGCTAATGTAGAACAGACAATGAAAGACTCACCTAAGTGGAAAACAGCTCTGCAATTCTAATCAGAAACAAATTCAGACATTTTCCTTCAAGTTTAAAACTGGAGAACAGCAAATTGTCATTTTTGGGGTTCTTTGTTTAGTTTTAACATCTCAGCATTAGGTCATCAGTGCACAAACCCTCAGTGGCAGAGCTACAAAGATGCTGCAGTGCTAATAGGTGAGTGCAGGAGAGCTGCACACCACTCCTACAATCAGGAAAGATTTCAAGACCAAAGGGAAGAAGTAAAATATATTTTCAAAGCTTCATCTCTAGAGATTTGCACCTGTTGACAAATCTGTATTTTTTGAATGGGCAAATAATTAATTCAGCAAGTTCTCTCTGAAACTCAGTGGGCTGCATCTGTTCATCTCCTCCAGGAACCTACACAGGTATCAACATGGAGCTCCAGTTAAAGGTTTGGAAAAACAGCCACCACATTAGCTGCTATCTGGAAATGAGGTAAGATCACAAGCTCTGCAGCTGGAGCCAAAGGATGGAGCCTCACGCCGCATTCCAGTGGCAGGCTCCTGATCTCAATGCATTAAAGAAATGTAACCTCAGCTGAGCACTGGGGTTATACTGGACTTCCTGTACTTGACTGTGAGAAGTACCCGGCACAGTTTGCCACACTAATGGTATTTAAGCTCTTTGCAGAGGTTGGTCCCCAAAGACGTGACCGGGGACTTTTCCCACCCTGCTTTTATGCTGGCTGGAGGAGCTGATGTTGCAGAGGAAGGCAAGCACTCGCTGTTAAATATTCTCTTCATGACAGGCACTGCTGCAGCACTCAGTAGGATTCTGATCAGTCACACTGCTTTTACAGTTCAATTGTGGATACTTTCAGAGTATTTCTAATGATCTATTATTAATTGCCAAGAATTACATTCCAGTCTTAAATTCAGAGAATGTGCAACTTTCAGCTGTCAAGGACAGCAATTCAGTACTTAAATTGTAAGTGTCAAAAGCTGTAAGAGGACTGATTTATACTAATTTGAACAACCTTGTACATCTAGATGAAATAATGAAACAAAAGCAGAGAAAAGGCATTTGAGTAACTGGTGTCACTAAACCAGCATACAAGTGATTAACTCAAATGAAGTGTGTTGGTATTAGTATTTCAGTGAGAAGTGAGGACCACAAGCTGACCACAAAGTGTAAAGAAAATGTATTTAGAAAAGGTCAAATAAAGGGAAAAATTCAGAGTTACAAGCCAGATACTTAGTACACCTCAGAGTGGTGTAACACCACTGAAGTTAGCTAAACCATGCCATTCCCCACTGACTGGAGGTTTTGTCCTGTGTTTGTGCAAAAGAAAATGACAATGTTAACTAATTTGTAAAGTAAAAACCTGGCAGATCTGCAAAACTGTCTGCTGCTCGACTCTTTGGTTAGGGTATGTATAAAGCTGTATAAAGAAAAGGGAGGGGGAAGGAAAGAAAAAAAAAAAGAAAAAAAGGAAAAAAAGAGGACTGGAAACTCCACCTGGATGCTATCAGTCTTGCCCAAGTAAACAGTACTGACATTAGTGCTAGCCTGCTGAGTGGTACAGGTTAGGAAGGGTCACAAAGGCAAAATGGTGACCAAACGTGCCTTGAGGTAGAGATGCTCTGGAATCTGTCACAAAAGGAGAGAGCTGAAAGCTCATTTTATCTAGAAGTCATTTCATTTTAGAGTTCAAAACAATTAAAAGACATTGAAAGAATTGTACAAACATGGATTATAGCAAGACAGAAACAATCTCCTTTTTCATATAAACATGCCCTCAACTACATGCATACAGTGTGATGTGTATTGTTTTTGAGATAACAGGGTAGCACACCATAAAATGACAGGGGAATGTGTAAGAGGGATAGGAAAAAAAATCATAAGAAGTTTTCCTCATGCTATTAAACAAATACTCATACCCATAACATAACTAAAAAAATTCATTAAAAGGAAACGAAAGCAAGCAAATGCCAAAGAATTTAGTTGTTAATGAAGTTTTTTTCTGAAATCCCTTGAGATAAACTTTCTTTTGACACTCAGCTTGTTAAATTGCACCCAAATTTCCAAACCAGAGAAATGTCTATTACTATATAATAATCACTGGGTTGTAATAACTATTTCATGAAGATTTTTTCACATGGCTTTAAGTTCACTTGAAAATGCTAAGTGAAACAACCTACAATAATTACTTGAATTTACTAGTTTGTTTTCTCTCTCTTTTGTCTACAAAAGCAACCCTGAAATCACACTTGAAAGTCCCAACTCCTAAAAAATAAATTTTACTAGTAATATTTTTGTAAGAAAAGCTGTATAAATTAAGGATTTTTTAAAGGTCACTTCCAGTTATCTCTCACTGTTTTAGTCCATACCAAGGAAACAGAACAAAGCATGAGAGATACTTGCATGTGGCATTAAGCAACAAGACTCAGTGTTCATAGATTCTGACAATTGTCCAAGTCTACAACCAGGCTGAGGGGCTATGGGCCACTCAGAAATGAAATGGTTAATAGATCTTAAACACTGATCCTTTTCCAGGCATGTTCAAATAACACGGGGAAAAAAAAGCTGCAACAGTAAAGTGAAGTTCTGAACTAATTTTACTTCTCCTACAGCATGCCAGGAAGTGTATTACATGCCATTGGCGAGATACCAAACCTGTGACTCTGGGGGGATGACTGAAGGAATCCTCACAATTCTACATCTTGGAAATAAATTCTGTGCTAGAAGGAAAAGCTCTGTAACACATGCCATCTGGTACCCCTTGCCTCCTTTTTATGAAGAGGAATAGAAGAGAGAGAGGCTGCTTCCTCATGGATAGACCAAGACACAGTGGGCCAAAACCAGCTTGTGGTAAGAGCAGCAGAAACAGCAACTTCAACCGGTGCTTTTCTCTCCCTGTTGCATCTCTGCAGAACAGGGCATTTCCATAAGTCTCAGCATCAATCTCAGTTATCTCAGATTCATATCAGGAAGCTTCTTATAGCAAGTGGGAGTGTCATTTGGCCCATTAATTGCAGGAGAATAGCACCTAATTGCATTGTAAATGCAAAGGGTTATGCTGAAGCCAATATATTGCACTGAACTCAGCTCTCAGCTATTGCATGATTTTTCCTTTAAAATATCATTTGTAATGGGTCTTCAGCAGAACCCAAAATAATGCTCAAAATTTAAAATCAACTATTTTATTTAACCTTAAGACAATAAGTAATTAAATAAATAAAGTAAATAAAAGCTCAACTGAAATCAACATTATAGCATATTCTGAGAATCCAAATGAGAAGCAATTACTGCCTCAGGATTAGATTACCAAAAGGATAGTTCAGTAATTCTTTGAAAAAAGCTTTCTTTAAGTAGCAGAGAAAAAATTAAATACAGACAAGACTCGTATCCAGACAGGTAAAGAACTGTATACCATTCATTCTCAGTGCCCCAATAAGCTGTCCTAACTCTTCTTTATCCTTCTAGGAGTTAAAGTAGAAATGGCTAAGAGCCAGTGTGAGTTAGCCCCAAGGAAATTCCTGCAGAGTAGCAGGAGGCATACTGGGAACTGGCTTGAGCATTTCTGCATTCCAGCTCTCTCCAGTGGCTGTAATGACCCAGCGGGGCCATCTGCAGCCACATTTCAGTTTGGGCAACACTCAGGCTGCTCTAACCTGGGGAATGGGCTGAAGTACCTCATCTGGCTGAGGAAACAGGCACTGAAGTGATACAAAGCTCCTTTCCATGTATATGAACTCTGCACTGATTCAGTCATTTATTTAGGTCATTCATTAAACTGTTGTAGGACTTGTCCCATATAAGTTAAAGTTCGTGTTCAAATCTCACAAGACAAAGAACATGATAGGAAATCACCAGCATAATAAAAATCAATAATTTATATCATAAGACATTGCAATATTATTGTTACAGTTTGCTCCATAATAAGGCAGTAAAAGCTATTAAACAAGCAGTGCTTATTTATATTATGTAATATAAGCAGAGTTTGTATCATATCTGGGGTCTATTTTTCTCTGAGTGCAAATATTTAACTCCCATTAATGTTAACAAGAGGTTACCTAGCATGTACTTTGGCAAGAGAATAAAACCTGAATTTTAACATTAATCTTAGGCAAGCTTTCAACTTGAAAGAATCTTGAGAGTACCTTGTATTAACACTATCTTAATTGCCCTGAAATCTGGATTTTGCGAGAAGCATACACACAGATAAAACTAACTTGTCTTAACTTTAAATTGCACATTTTAGGATAATGGGAAATAACTGTGTCACCTTTCTGTAAACTGCATAGCTTGCACTGTGAAGGCACTTTCAGCAGAGACAGTGATAACATCTTTGAAGAATTCTCTCAGTTTCTAAGAACATTTTTTCTGTAGCCTTGCTTCCCAGCAGAAAATTAACTCACACTATTTTTCACAGTAAGAACAGTGGAGGAAATTCCTACTACATTTGAAAATGAAACAACTTTTTGGCATTCTCTATTTACAGTATGGGGAATCTCCTCGTTCACATTCACACTCTCAGTGAGGACAGTGAGGTAGCATAGATACATAGTGCAAGTAGAATCTGGCCCTTTTCATTTTGTGAAACTGCTTTGATCATGATTCTCCCAAGACATTATTTTAAACTCGAATGCAATTGACCGCTATTGCACCATATGTTCCTTATGTGTGAGCTCTGTCTTGTTCATTAATTTTTATGCCACTACTGTTGGAATTCAGCCAGTGTAATGTGGAGGCAATTAGCAATGTCAGAGTGTTCATGCCAGCATATAATGAGAGAGAGAGAAGGAGAGAGAAAGAGAAATGGGGAGATTATGCTTCCTGCTACAGGCAAGGGCCCTTTTCAGAGGCTTTTCTTTTTTTTTTTTAAATGTTATTTGAAAACTGAAAAAATCTAATAAAAACAAGTGACAAGAAATAAAAGTCTTGTCACAGAAGTCAAATTTACCCACTTATAAAATCTCTCCCATAGCTTTTTAATATGTTCACCTATTTTCAGAGGATGAAAATGAAGATGTCCTGTGGCCTGGTGACCTTGTCTTTTAATGTTATAAACACTGTGGTCTGCTAAAGCTCTGTATCAAAATGCTCAACTTTAGCCTGCAAAAAAAGATGCATGCATATACTGGAACAGAAATGTGCATTATATAATATGTGTTCCAATGACACCACCAAATCTGTGGCTTCTTACTTTCTTACAAAATCCCTACTACTGCAAATATTGCAATCTGAGATTTATGCCATTTGCTGTTCTTGTTGCTATTTGTGTTAAGTTTGCAAGATAAAAATGTATGACATCTGTCTGAAGTTCCAGGGAGTACTGGAGACTTCACTGAAGTCTCCACCTCTTCCCATTCTCAGTGTCACACACACAGACACCCCCCACCTTTCCTTCCAGTGGGCCAGTTTCAGAATACAGTTTTTGCCTGATCTCAGAGTACAAATGCAGCTAACATAAAAACTACAAAAATTCTGCACTATTAGAAATATTGTGCCCATAAGCCCAGAAGTAGGACTCCACTAGAATTCTCTCTCACAGTATCTTCCCATTGAGCTCCATATAATTCTCCCATGAAAGCAAAGAGAAACCACTATATACACAGAAACCCCTTCAATAGCACAAGGCTTGATGGAACTTTGTTGTTCTTGTGTAAACATCTACAGGTATGTTTACAAAGCAGGTAACTCAAAAACCTGACTAATCAGGAGAATGGTTCAAGCTGAAAAAAATCTAGATCCATGCTCTCCAATAGTTCCTTCCACTTCACATCGTGATTCAGACCCAGGCTTTGCTTTCACAGGCCATTAAGAAGACAGACAACTTCGAAGTTTGCTGGGGACACAGTTCTCAGCTCTATAGTGTTTAACGGTTTAATTATCTATTTGCCTCTGAAGTCATTAAGAAACTCTGTACTAATACAGTTATTAAGAGATCCCTCCCACTGCAATCATTTAAATAACAGTTACAGTAGCATGGTGCAGCTTGTGGTAAGGGTCTTGTGGCTTAGTGGGAGCCTTTCACTTTTGAAAGCTTGGCAACTGTATAAAGGTAGTTTGACTAATCCACCTTAATTCGTCCCAGATATTTACCCTCATCACAAAAATCACAGCATCTGGCCAGCTTCATAGTGTACAGCCATCTTTACAGAACCCCATTCAGAGGTCTGCAAAGGCATTGCTGCCCTGAATTAAGATATATAAAGAGCCTGCTCCAAAGCCCACGGAGGTCCAAGTCACGGCTTATTTGGCTCAGAAGACATTTATGCAGTTTGGCAGCATGGCCTGCCTAGGATCCAGCTACTGTCATTTGTTCAAACTTCATAAGCAATAGAATTCTGTAGTTCAGAATTATAGAAACTTTTCAGTAAGTTTCTAAAGCAGGTCACAGAAGAATCAAAAACTTTCTAAACTGCAAGAGTTTTAGTGGAACTTAGTCTAAACCAAACGTTTCAGTAGCATGACATTAGACAGCCTTATTGAAAAGTTGGAATGAATCACTTAGCTTGAATGGAAATTTTGTTTTGAAAGCACCATTTCCCCCCCAATTAATTTGGACTTTTATATTCTATATTATATTTAATACTGAGAAATAATTGTGGCAGAAACCTGGGAACTTCCAGAAAGGACAGATTTCTCTAACTTAGCAGCTTCCCCATACCTGTTTGTGTCTTCTTCGGTAGACGTAGCAAAGAGACCGGCATGGCTCTGGTTTAAAGCAGGAGCAAACCCCATCTTTATGTCAGTGACAAGCACAATTAGATCCATTCATTACTGAACATTTACTTACTCTACTAGTAAGGGGAAAAACCATGTGCTGTCATAAGTTCAATGAAGTCAACTCAATTATCAAAGCAATACAGTTTAACTAACAGGAGTGAGCAAAGCAGTGACATTTGAAAAGTACGTTCTTCTCTTACTTCCATGTTATTTACAGTAATAACACAGGAGAGTTTCATTTTAATTGCATGTTAAGAATAGAAAAGGAAGGGGAAAGCTTAGAGAGCAGTCACGAGGTGATTGGATTAAGAAACAAACCCAAGCACTACTGAATAGCAGGGTAATTCTTCAGTCAAATATTATTAGAACAATTAATGGAGTCCCTGCACTGCAAACTAATCCAGTGGTTTCAGTTTCCTCTGTTAAGATTTTTTAAGAAGTTGGTATGCTTGCATGTTGCATGCAAGATCAATTTAGACAAAAACTTTTAGAGCTTCACAGAAATTTCACATTAGTAGCTAGATTTTACTCAGATCATATCAGCCAATGGTGTCTCTCAGGCATGTCCACCACAGTTTTAACAAGGTGTCCTCCAAGAGGAGCAACAGCGAACTCTGCTCACTCAGGCTGTGCAGTTGTGTGCCTGTGGCTTTCCCCTCTGGCACTCACTGCCAAGGCCCTCCTCCCCCAAATGTTCCTAATGTGTTCAGACACCCAGGATGCAGGGAGAGGCTGTGCATTCAGCACAAAGCATGACAGAAATGCCAGCTACAGTCACAAACTTGCCCCAACCAATTCTGCTTCCGATATAAATTGTGCGTCAGACGCAGAGTTGGCAGGAAGCAGTTTCATAGGGAAACAGCAACAAGGACAGCAGAATTTTATTTCTGAAGCAAATCTCTATTTTCTCCTGTCTTTGTCTAGAGCTCTCTCCAAAGCCAAAGAATTCACACAGTATGAAAGACAAACTCCAGTTTTTCTGTCTCAAAATCTAAGGAATGTGCTGCATGCTGCAAAACTGTAAGTGAGCAGAAATGATGCAAGGAGTCTCCGTTCCTGTGGAGACTCAGGCACAGATAACATTTGGTTGCTGAGAAGACACCTCCTAACATGTAATGTATAATCCTCCCAAAACACGCCTACAACGTGACCCTGGCACCTAGTTGGGACAGCACAAGTCTTCCCTGGCTTATACTTATGGATAATTGATACTTAACTGAAGATTGCTTTCTGGCTGTAGATTTGGCAGCAGGGGTTCCTTTGTCCTTTCTGAGACCTCCGACTAACACATGCACAGAAGATATGTATCTCTTCAGACAGGCTGGCTGAATTCCAACCACTTTTTCCCACTGGCCAGATCTTGTGGATCAAGCCCTCAGTAGCACTGGACAGTGCCAGCAGCACACTGAGCAGTGCAAGTACGTTCCAGAGTTACTGCCTACGAATTGCTGCTATGGAAACTACCATACCTTCCAAACCTATACTCAGGATGCATTTTCAAGCTTTCCCCCTCAAAGCAAAGACCAGAAGGACACTCAATTCAGAATATGAGCTGAAATTCAGAGATAATCCATCAATTTCAAAAGAAGTCCAAGGCACAACTGATCTACTTGCGCCTTAATGTGATTCACAGAAGCAGCTGGCAGAAGAAAAGAAATACAGAGGTCATCCTTTTGCCCACAGATTTCAGAGGAAGGAACGTGGTATTTACCTTCTATCTTAGTTCTGAAATTCATCTTCTTTGCACTTTTGAGCACACCATCTAAAATTTCCATACTTTCCTTTTCTCATATAAAAAATAATGGATATTACCTATCATCTGGGCCACTGATCAGGTTGGATTTATTTTTTGTGAAGAACTTGAGATCCTTTGGGATAAGGTGCTGTATAGGTGAAACCTATAACTACTCTATTCTTGTAACTCCAGGACAGCCCTGGGAGTCAAACAGCAAGGCTGTCCCACTAAACACAAGAAAAGCTTTACAAGAAGTAAAATTTAAAATAATAAAATCTGGACATTCAGGAGAATTAAATAAGAGACCAGCTTGTAGTTTTCAAGTGCAGTCATCTGAGTCAGCTCTCTAAGGAGTGCCAAGGGCTAAATTCATCCCTGAGCTATGCTGGCTTTTGCCAATGTAAACCAGGACACGCGGCCTCTGCCAGCAAAGCAGGGAGAGGCAGCAGCAGTGGAAAGCACCCACTGCCTTCCTCTTTGTTGGGGGTCTAAATGCAGTGGCAGCAGCACTAAGAGAGGCCTGGCAAGGCAGGCTCACAGCTGTGGCAGCCTGAGGTGTCATGGTGTGCACATGGGAACATGTTTTACTCTGGGCTCTGTTACAGAGGTTTAAGAAGATTCTAAAGCAGTCTTTGGCAGAGCCCACTGTAATGAGGAATAATGGTGACCAAACCTCTTGCAAATCAAGGCAGGGGCTTATAATGAAAGTGTCACTGACACAAAAAAGAGTAAACCCTTGAGAGAAATGGGATTTTGTCCATCTTCAGATTCCTCTGTGTAGTTTGTATCAGTGGACAAGTTTGCCAGCCTGTGTTGCATAACACAACTTAATGTACAGTCAGATTGAGTCTGTGATTTAACTGGGAAACAGCTGTGTGACTCAGATGTTTTAAGGGAAAGGCAGAATTACTGTGTACAGAAAACTGTCCTCATTCCCCCATGAACAAAGAGTGGCAAAAACACAGGCAACTCCACTATGCCAGCTGCAGTGTAGCAGTCCTCACTTGGCAAGATATAAAAAAGAAGATTAACAAGTATAATAGCATTTTACTGTGCTCTTTAGAGTGAAAAATCATTTGTATGTTACCACTACTGATGGTCCAAAACCACAATGCTGAAACTAAACAGAGAATACAGATCTGAACCTTCATCCAAACCCCACCCTCAGTTCTTTGTTAGATCCAAGACTGGAAGGTACCTATTTTCTCTCTTCTGGGAGGCTGGTGTTTTGCAAGGCCCCAAATTCATATGCTTCACAGCTGAAAACCTTGAGAGAATCTCAACTTTGATAGCCACAAACCAGACTTGCAACCCAACTGGTAAGCCCCAAACTAAGCCTCAACCCAAAGCATGCACCACTGCCCAGTCTCTCCCAGGCTGGAGCTCTGCCAGCAGATGAGGCCAGAAGCCACCCAGGTATACCTTACATTATGAGGATGGCTCCAAGTATAATCCAGGGGAATACACAAGGATTTGGCTTTATGTAAAGGCTAAGTTGTGACTGAGTGTCTCATCTTGGTCCCCGTTGGAGCAGAGCCCAAAACCACCACACGCTTTGGCACTGTTTGTTGTACTTGGCAATCCTCGCTCAAGCTAGGTGGGTGCATTGGCAGCACTTGTGAGGAACCCCTCCTCTTTAATTGGTGGGAATGTACCTGTAAGGCTGAGCTGTGTTTGGTAAGGCTAAGTGTTCCCGCAAGGGAAAACGACTCGAGACAATGCAGTTGGTGTTTAGAGTAACAAGACAGAGGATGACTGAGGCACTCTTTCATGTTACCTGGAGGGCCCTGTTAAGCTCTTACTGCTTTCTGTTGTTTCACCACGAAACTGTGTCCCTTGCTTGAGTTAAAGGGAAAGCTGATGAAATAGTGAGAAAGCCTGAAAGAGTTTTTCCCCAGTAACTGAGAGAAGCCTGGACCTTATTTAGATTCAGTCACTATTTTGTTCCATGTCAGAGGTTAAAAAAACACCCCAAATACAATTTTTGCCTTGAACTCTCTAAAGCAAAGAAATTAAAAGCTACAACTGCTGTATTTTTTAATTTAAAAAAATAATTTCTTACAAACCGGAAGATTATGTGAAAATTAAACTTTGTACTACTTACAGGCTGCCTAGTGTTCTGTTTTGGGTTTTTTATGTAACAAGTGTTGGTGACATTTCCTAAAGCTAGGCATAAATTGCATGCACTGACTTGAGAGCTATTAATGCTGCATGCACAGGATACAAGGGGTTTAAATGGTGCTGCAATGGTCCTACATCAGTAGGAGTGTTTTCCCCAGGCTCCACGCCTTTGCGTTACATGACAGAAGGCTGTATATAACTTCCTGCAAAAAATTAAAGATGTCCAGAAGTATGTGACCTCTACTGTCTGTTCTAATGGAGTCTCACACACCTCAAGACTGAAATCATTACAAAAACAGCTGAAAAATCATCTCTTGTATTTGTCTCAGTAGAGGGCAGTGGCAGATAAAAGCCGTGCACACCTATTAACCTGTGTAAAGTCCTGGCTCCAAACTGGTTGGCTGCCATGGATCTAATGGCAGCAAACACACCAGGCAGACAGAAAGAAAATGATGGATTCAGTGCTTTTGGTCACGATCCTTCACTCACTCTCTCCCATCTCCCCCCCAGTTTTTTTTTCCTTCTGCAATGAGTGTTATCATCAAGGCCAAATGCCTCCTACAATGTGTTCCTCTTGAAAAGCCAGCAGGAAATAAAAATGCTCAGAACCTTATGGGATCAAGTTCTTAATGGCTCTAAATGAGAGCAAAATAAACACGTGCACATGTGCATGCATGCACACACACACCCAGCACCTATTTGTCAGACCTTTTTACCAGACAAGGAGAACACAAGCTGGAAAAAGACTGCTGCGTAGTGGCAAAGGCACTCAGAGACATGGGGGAGTAAGTTTTAGCACAATCCTTGCACTTAGCAAATTAATCAATTCATTGTTATGGTTACAATTAAATACAAGTGCCAAGAAATACAGCAAGAATGTTACATTTTGCTCCATTACCTCACAATTACACACGCAGTGTCACTTCACAAACACTCATTTCTCAACCTGTGCAACTGAGTAAGAAAAAGAAGTGTACGTTCATTGTTAATAGCATGTAGTGTTGGACACCTAAATTTACACACATGAATATATATGAACAACTGTATTTATCCCAACCTTTCCTTATCTAAAATATCTTACCTTGACAATCTTAAAGCACACAAGAAAAGAAGGAAATCCTGTTGAATAACAGAGAATCCAAGATTGACTCTAAGACCAAAAAACAGAAGCCAGGTCAGGAACACTGGAAACAAGAATTCTGAAGCAACTCTTATTTGTTTTCAGAGAAAGAAGTGCAGTTCCACTTCTTTTATTACAGGTAAGGAACAATTTTGACACAATGGAGTATATCTTTATGACTTATTACCATTATCTCAAAGAGAATTACTATTGAAGTAGCACGGTGCTTGTAGGTCTTTACATTCCTGCGCAAGCTGCTAAATGCTGACTGGCAAGAAATACTGACTCATTAAAAAAAATCCCCTGCACCATAACTGGTGGGGGGAAAAAAGGCAGTGACTACTACGTGCACAGATTGCCATAAGAGCAAGTCACTGCAGCATTTCTAAAGATCAGACAGTTTTACCTGCCTAGCTGCAGAGTGGACAAGACAGGCAAGTGGCACTCGGGTCTGACTGCCGAGCGCTGTCCTGTCAGGCTTTGCCTCAGCATGCCTCCACCTGCATCCCCTCCTGGGCTCCCTCTGGCCTACAGCCTTTGCAGAGACCTATCTGCAACTGCCAGGCTTTATAACTGCCGAATGACACTTCCTATCAGCAGCTACTTAATGAAAGAGGCTTCCCGAGAGAAGGATCAAGTGTCAGCCAACTTGGTCCTTCTCATTCTCTTCTGGAAAACCATACAGGTCCAAATGAGAGCCTGTCTAGCTGCCCTGCCACAGGACTCTACCCCAGTGCTTTAAACGTGGCCCAGTTTCATCAGTTTAGCTCTTCAGCTGGGGAATAGATTTTCTGGGGGAAAGTGCAACAGCCTTTCCTCCCACTGCTGAGAGCACTGCTGGTGTTTTGGCTCATGTGGAAAAGTCACAGCTAAGTAGCTCTGCCAACCCATATCCAAATAATGGGCACATCTAGCCCTGCTCTTCAGAGCCCCATCCCAATGCCTTCACCAACAGAGTCCATGAAATCAGAATTTCATGAATCAGAAACATGTTTGGGAAAGATCCCAAGTGTGCAATGACTTATTAAAAAAAAAAAAAAAAAAGGCAGATTGTGCTTCACTATCCAAACAGTGAAGTACAGCTTTATTCTGCTCTCATTTCAAGCATTCAATATTTTGAGCTAAATTTAGCTGCAGAACTTTATTTGCATTGAGAAACAAACCCCATATTTACTACACTAGATGATGCCATTCTGCTTACATATGTACTTGTATACAAGCAATAACATCATTCACTTTTTATCTCCAATAGGCTTTGAAAGAAAGAAAAAAAAAATCACAAAATTAACAAATGTAGACTGGTGCAATCTACTGAAGTATACACTGAAATAAAGTACCTATTACAGCAGTAAAGAGATCAAAAGGCATGAAAACAACACTGAACAGGTAAAATTAAACCTTGGTTTTAAGCAAGGTATGACCATCAGAGCACTGAAGAAGCCTTCTTGTTAGCAAGTTGGCAGGATTTGAAGTATTATTTCCTGATCAAGTTGATAGCTGGTATTCATTGCAATCATTTGAGGATACCTTAGAATCCTGTGCAATTTTAACTCCTCCATAAAAATATCTGGAAGGAAGCCTTTCAGGCTATCTAACGTTGACTCAGCTACTTGGTGACCAGCTGCTTTGCTGTGGTGGCAGTAAACTGCAAGTCCTGTACTTATAGAACACACTAAACACCAAACCTTTGTTACTTACAGAAACAATACACTCAGCAACTATTTACTGGCTACCTTGTCTCTCTGGGAAAAGCTCTGCAACTTTCTAGCCTGCCTAGCAAAAGCCCTGCATGCATTTCAGTCTCCATGACACATCAGAACCTACTCCTTTCTCAGGAAGAGCCATAACTTGTAATCTTTGCCCAGATTTGTACATCGAGACATGGGGCTGGGGCTTGGCAGTGGTCAGTATGCAAAATGTTCCCACACACCTAAACTAACCTCAGAGGGAAAACTCATAGAGAATCCAGCCCGTGTAGCCAGCAGAGGCAAAGCGCAGCTGTCTGCAGCCATCCGAACGTCTCAGCCTTGGTCATCTTGATCTTTTTAATGACCCTGCATATCAGCAGAACACAGGCATCTGTTCAAAAGAACCTCGCAGCTCCTGACAGAGCAGAGCACACATCAAAGCCGAGTGGGTCAGATTCTGCCCTCACTAGATACATTAATTCAGAATAACTCAAATGAAATCAACAGAATTACCCGTCATTAGCACTACAGTAACCAAGAACTAAATTTGCATAGTTGTCTTTGCACCGTAGCTTACAGAGATGTGCTAGTTTTTGTACTTCAAAATAGCTATATCCTTTTCAGTCTAAGTGTTTTTCATTTTCCTCTGGCAAAATAAAGGGTAGTTTCTAAAGAAGATAAGAGACTGACGGTATTTCTGTAAGAACTTTTTGTTGCTGGCAATACTGAAATGGCAGCAAATGCAACAGATCTGTAACACATCTCAGGGTACAAAGAGTTAATCTCCTTTCTTACAGATCATCTGTATCAGTCCAGATGCTTGGTTGGAAGGAAATATAACCCAAGTGCCTGGTCTAGTATAGCAGACTAAAGAATAAAAATATTTTTACGTACTGTGCTTATAAAATATTCTATTTGCTGTGTAGTACCAGTTATGTTTAGAACCTTCCTTCAAAGATTTTCTTTTCATATTCCGAAAAATAGATCCATACACTCCTTGTTAAAAAACACCTCTGCCTAAATGTCTGACCTCCACTGTGAAAAGTGATCCTTTGCTGTTGGTCTGCATCTTTATTGTGCCTTCAAACTTAAATGTTAAAATAAAACCAAGACAATAGAAATCACAGTAAAGTGCCACTTAAAGTCGATGTAAAGTTTATAATCCTTTGCAGTCCATTCTTCTATTATGCTGATGACAAGTTAATTTGGCTGATAAAAGGGAAACAAAAAGCAAGGAAGTAATCCTGTTTTACAGAATATTATTCAAACAATAATAACTTCCTTTGCATAACACTTATTTCATTCCATCATTACTACTATTATTACCACTATCTTAAGCTATGACAGATTGTGAAGGGTCAGAGATAATTTTTATCAATCAGCCTCCCTTTGTCTTTGGCAGGTTTAATCATGTCACTTGGAATGTAGCATGAGGGGCCTGATGAAATTGGAAAAGCATGTGAAGATAAAAATCACTCTCAGATGAATTCAGACACTTCCTGCCACTCTGCAGATGCCACAGTGCTGCAAGCCACCCTCCCAGGAGAGATGATTCACCTGGAAGGAGGGCCAGGCTCTGCCAGATGTGTAGGAGGCTGCCTGAGACCCACATGCTAACACTGTCTCAATTGTATGAAGCATATGCTTTCAGTCAAGGGTGAAAAATGCAGGCACCAGCACATGCCAAAAGTCTTTCAAGCATGGCCCACCAGTCAGCCTGAAGCTTAATGCACTGATCCATCGAGTCAGCAGATGTGTGTCACCACAGTACAAGTTGAAGCTGGTTAAAGCTATAAAAGAGTGAAGTGACCTAATCCAGACATTCAAATCTCACAAAGAAAACCATATTGTTGTCACTTTGGGGGCCTTAATGTGGGACTTCAAGCACAAACACTGAAAGCCTTCTTGGAGTAAAAAGGTATGTTGCTGCGAAAACATAAATCCCAACCCTAAGCTACACTTGTACTGATTTCAAGTTGATCTGATAAAAGCATAGCATAGCTTTCCTTTTTAGTACTGCACATACAAAAAAGAACATCTGCAGAATTTTATTGCTAGAGCCATAAATGCTCCTTATCCGCTTGGTTTGAGGCAGAAGTCCAAAAATACCTTGATAGAAAGTTTATTTGCAGAGTACCACTACGTACTTGGTAGAGCCAGTGAGTTATACAACATATTCTTCCACTCCTGGCTAAGTGCTGTTGGTGTCAGCTCGGAGCCCAGTTGTAGAACCTGGCTCCATAATGCCTGGGAACTCCTCCCTCCTTTCCATTTAATAATCATTTAGTGGGTACAGTATTTCCCGACACACTCAAAGTCAAAGCACACTTTACAATAAAAATATTCACCTTGTTCACATGCAGAATGATTTGTTTAAAGAAACCAGATCTCCTTAGCACTCAAAGATCAACCCAACACTGGATGTGTGCAAACTCACTTCACTGTCAACACAGTTGCTTCAAACAGCTTGTTCAGAGGTGGGTGATAAGATGTAGTTCTCACTGGGCAAACACAATTAGGCAGACAAAGATTTTTCTTGAAGTCTTTTCTGTCTATCATCTGCAATCCAGTCTACAGATCTTTCTTAAGTATTCCTGTCTGTAACAGCCCAGTCTCTGGAAGAATACTGATGCTTCACAATGACCTCATTGTGCTTTGACATAGCTTTCCTGAGCTGTGGCCTGTGGCAAACACACACCTGCTCTATTTATGCCCAAGAGGCCAAAAAAAAAAACCAACAAAAAAAAACCAACCCAACTTCAAATAATAGTCAAGTTCAAACAACAAGCAGGGTTCTTCTGCCTTAAGAAAAGTCCATCCTGCAATCCACTTTGCAAAACATGATAGCTGGTCATTTAAAAGTTAACTCTTAGGAACCACCATAGATAAGAGCTAAGAAAACTCTTGCCAGCTTGAAGAGGGAAAACACCCACAGTGCATCTAAAGTTTCGTCATGTCCCCCCCCATTTCTCCATTTACAAGTGTAGATTATTACTACTGATTCAATAGTGGGGGCTTCCCATAACCTAAGATCAGGACTAAGCCTGAGACTGCACCAAGAATCAAACATCTGCATCACACAGAAAAGGTCACAAAACTAAAATCTATGTTAGTACAGGAGGAAAGGCAACAGAGATGCAGGACAGAGATGGCAATGCCAGGAACAGAAGCAAAAAAAAAAAAAAAAATAAAGTAAACATAAATACATACACACACATACTTGTGCTCCCTGTAACGATCCTATCCAGATAATGAAGAATATTTTAAATTATGTTTATAAAAAATGTTTTAAATTAATTGGGTTGGGTTCTGGGGGTCTTTTTCAGTTCTTTCCTGACTTTTTCATTGCCATGCTCACCTGGAAGTTACACTGGGCTAAAAAAGACTCCTGGCAGCTCCCCTTACACCAAATACCTCCTGCATGTCAGTTATGCAATACTTTGCATCATCCATAGTCTTCATTAGCAAATTTGCCCTTTCACCTCAATAGCACCCATCTGACATTTCCACAGCTTCAGAGGCTTTTCTTCCTCCACCAAAGCATGTTTTGGAGTGGTTTCAGGGCAAATTCTTTGATTCTGGTGCTGGAGCATTAGTGAGAAAAAAAAAATAGAGAACAGTTGAATGTTCCAAGAGAAAATGAATAAGACAAAAGTAGAGCTCCAGATCTATGGTTTTTCACAACTCCTTTTCTCACATCTTTTGTGAAAAAATTGCTGAATGCTAGTTTCCCTACTCAAAAAGCTTTCATCCCCCAGAGTGTTGCGAATGTACTCTTCCTGTGGAAGAGCAACTGGAGACTAATAGAGGAATGAAAGCAAAGGGTGCTCAAGACATCCCCGGTGGTGCTTGAAGGTTTTGTCCTTGGCTGTCAGGGTAAGACTGGATTCTGCAGTAACCAAAATAACAGTATCAATACTTGTGCAACCTAAGGAAAGTGTAAACAGAGACAGGAAGGAAAAGACAGCAGGGAAACAACAGAATACAAAGAAATAGCAGGTATCAAGTTGTCTTCTTATAGTCTAAGACAAACTATACCTTTGCACTGCCTACACTGAAAGCTCACATGATGGCATTTTGTTTTCATGGTTTATATAAAACCATACATGCTGCCTCATATAAGCCATATGAAACTATATTAAAACCCTCTATAAAACCATGTTGAAAAAACCCACATAAAACCGTGTAAAGCCATGTAAAACTGTACGCTACCTTCAGTATTATCCAGGGTAAAATTAACTTATTCTTCATTCATAAAGTATTCATCATTTTTCTGTACTATGTGCTGTAGAAGCATTCACTGCTCATTTCTTTTTTGGGAGAAAATGGAGAGAATAAATTAGAGCTCTTCAGGCTTTACCACTTCTTCCTCCCCAAGTGAGTGGACATGAGTGAGCACCACAGATGTACTGCTATGACCCTGCTATCAGCTCATGCTTCTGAAGAGCTTAAGGAAATAAGCAATTCTGCAGAACAACAGAAGTCTATTGATTGAGATATATTCATGGTGTTTTTTTGCAAAAATAACTGTTATTAAAGAGTTAAGCCACTGTATGTGTGGGCGAACCACTTTTTGTAATTGCTATCTATCTACAGATCTTGGGAGAGATGTTGATCTTCTGAAATGAAGGGTGCAGACGCAAGTCTTTTTAAACCAATAAAAATACCAACATTTTAGTGGGTTTTTTTGCCATAGATCCTTTGTATGCAAATCACTCAGATCAGATAGAAAATTAAAGACTTCTCCTTGGACAAAATATTATTGTCATTTGAACTTGGGAAAATATATGGCTGCCAAAAGAAATCTAAACTGTATTTGACAAAAGTTCTCCACTTTCTCATCACAGTTACACTATATGATCTTTATTTGCAATGTACATATATTAATATTTTAAAAAATCGTGGCTATCACTTTCCTGCTTCCTTAGAATAAGCCACTCTGTAGCACTCTGTATGCTATATCCACCACCAAAATCCTTTACCTCTGCAGTGCAAGATCTCTCTCCATCTACCAGAAAAAAAACGTCCTTCCAAAACTTGTTCCTCTCACATCTCTGTCAAAACACAGTGATGTGTGTATACAGCTTCACATTATTTCAGAAGGCTGTGAAATATCCCAAATAAATAATTTTAAGGGTCTGTCCTACTTGTGGATGTAGAACAGTATTTCAACAAGGCAATGGAACAGCTATGTAGAAAGTGGTTAAAGACTGAAATTAGACTCAACTGCTGCAGTGTTGGAACCTCTCAGTGCTCTGTTTTCCAGAGCTTTCCTTCTGTAATGCCATATTCAATACAACTTTAGTGTAATACATACACACTTTATAGCTTACAGTGTGATCATACAGCTTCCTGTCTTTGGGCTTGATCCTGCCAAATGTTTTCTTCCATGAGTAACCCCGGCTCACAAAAGGTGCATCATGGAGGTCTGCACTCACATAGGAACAGTAGTCCTGAGAATGGAATTAGAGCATGAGTGTCAAGTGAACAACTGGTGGGATTACTCCTGCAAAACAGCTCCTGGCCTATGGATTCCACATAAATGTTGGCTCATGTCAAAAGTGCATAGCAGTGCATGGGGCAGAGTGCTGACTCACACAGCAGGATTTCACAGAGCTCTGCAGACCTTTCTGCAGGTACCAGTTGAAGCCTGGAAGCAGTAAAGTCACATTTGCATTGAGTCTTCCTCTTAAGGTTTAAGCCAGGACAAAGCTACGCAAGGGTAGCTATGCCACTTCCCCAAAGCAAATCAGCCCCAAACTGGTTCAGGCAGTGCCAAATCTCAAGGAGCAGTATATCGGTATTCAAATTTAGATTTTATCTATGTATAACTGTGCAGAGTTTTGTAACTTTGCTCTAAGTGGTCCTTCTACACGCCAGAACATAAAGTAGATTTGGCATCTTTGGATTATAGAGTGGTGCCTGCAGCTTGCAAATCCAGGATTTGCTTTGAAGCTTCAGCTTTTTCCTTTGCAGTGGTTTGACATTGGTCATGATTCAGCATATTCAACATGCTTAGATCAAGATGGCTTTTCCTTTATCATTTGGAACTGAAAGAAAAGAAGGACTTTTTTTAGCCTTCTGTCACATCAGTGGTCCAGTTAAGATTTTTACAGCCCTTGCATTCTTCAGAGGACACAAACTAATTCCTGCTCCTTCCTTGAACCCCAAGACAAGTGTTAAATCAGATACAAATACATCTAATTTTTCATCCTACCTGAACTACAAAAGTAGACAGAAGATGGGGCAACACTTGTGCTTCCCAGGAATGTCAGACAGTATTCAAACAACACTCAGCAGAACCACCCTGAGGTGCTTTGCTCCATATTGTTCCCAGCACCAGACAGGCCCCCAAATTAACTGTGATCCATTATTTCATTGAATCTGACCATGAGGTCAGTGGGAGTTGTCAGGACCAGCCTTCCTACATTTGTGGAAGGAAATATTTCCTTTTCTTTAATACTTCTTATCTATCCTACCTGTATACATAACATTTGTAACAGGTTCAATCAATTAACTGGAGTATTTCTCTTAAAATCAATTAGAGTATTTATCTTAAAACCCACATCAGCTCACTAACTGGAGTCTACTAATTTTCCAAACACTTTATATGTTACTCTTAAGATTTAGTGTTTGTTACTCCTTAGATTTTTTTATTCCTGCACAATGATCTGGATGTGCTTTCTAGTTTTCACTCCACATAGGGCACACTCTCGCCAAGTGTAATTAATAAAAACTTGATTTGTGTGCAAATGGTCTAGTACAGACTGTTGGATTCTTTCACTTCAACCAGTCGCAACCACAAAGAAGATGAACATACTGCATATTTCAGAAAGGACCATTTATGCCATAGCACATAAGCTGCATTAATTCCTATGAAAGAAGCTGTGACCTCACAGGGTTATTTTAGGGGAACTTTCTACACTTTTGAATGCTAGGGCTGCACTTAGGCCCAATATATATGTAGTATTTATAATAAATTATTTGCCTCCTTATATACCTACTGCTTCCTCAAAATGTCAAAATTGCATTGTGGGCAACAAGAAACTGTCCTGCTGCCTTAGACATGCTCTTGTAACTAGAAGAATCTGTGGAAGGAAACTCAGGGATCTGATAATGGTTTGGGGGCTTTTACAGTGGTCTTGGGGATCAGTGTTTCAGTTTGACTTACATTTCACTTAAGCCTTTGCAATGTCCTTCACGACCCAAGTGCAAACTGAGTCCTCACAGCTATGCTGGTCCCAAAGCCAAGCAAGCTATCGCAGCTTTGATAGAAAAGACATTTTTTCCTCACATACATGATGAGGTACAAGTTTTGAAGTCAAAGCATTATTAGAGAGATGCCAAAATTTACTTCACTCCCTGCTGAACGCCAACCCTCCAGGTACATTCAGCAAGTGCTATAACTAAATGCAACTGGCCATAGTTGGCATGCCCTGACACTACATTTGTTCAAACAGATATTCCACGTAGACTGATGCCAGAACTCACGCGTGTTCCAACAGTGAAGGCTGTGAAACATCAGGTTGTGACAGCTGGCTTTAAAATAAAAACTGTCCAATGAAATATATGAAAACATAAACAAGAGAACTCTTGTTAGCGCAGGGAATTCACTCATTTTCTCAAGGCTAGTTTTAAGTTTACCACATTTATCAAATGTATACCTTTAATGCATACATAGTTCCACCTACTTATAAAGTGAACAACTGAGGAGTACCTTCTGTGCAGAGAAATAAAAGATAGCACCTCTCAGCTTCCTCATTACTTTAATCACTATAACCTGCAGAGCGCAAGTAAGAGGTCATCAAAATGCTGTGGCAGTGCTCCATTTTCATGCTGCAAACTCAGAATCAGGAACTTCAAGGTCAAAGCATTCACTGTATTTCTGTTTTTCTCAGATATCTCCTTGCACAAACCAGAGAAAGTACAAGACATGCAGTCATCTACAATTCTAGCACTACAAGACACTAAGACAGCAATTAAGAGGTGCAATTTCTAGAAACAGTTCACCTGCAGACAACCTAGACTGCAACCGCTCTGACGCAGAAGGATCCACAAGCCCAGTTGCTTTCACCTCTTCTATTTACTAATCAGAAGAAGGCAGATGAGCTGCAAATTCCTGCCAGAGCAATCACGACTACAGTTAGGAAACCCATGACACTGCTTCAAGGCTCTTCAAGAAAAAGGGCTCCAGTTTTCCAAGGATCTCATTTCAGCCTGTGACATGAATCAGGTCCTTCAAGGGAATACCTGCACACCATTTCTTAATTCTGAAGTATCTTCCTTTGTATTTAATAATTCAGAATCACTTTAAAAGCAAGGCTCTAATTTCCATTAGATGCCAAAATTACTTTTAAATTTTTCCCTGTAACATAATATTTCCTGTGCACCTTGTAAACCATTGAGTGCTGTAAAAATCCCCAAACAGGCTCTTCCCCTGGGGTGTAAAAGACCAAAGGAAAAAACCCACCAAATATCCTTTCCTCTTAGAATGAATAATAATTGCAAAAGGACACGCTTAGGCTTATGAAAAACAGTAGATTCAAAGGATAATTTTATATAAATTACAGTCTTTTCATTATTATTTTTGTCTAAAGGTGGAGCTCCTCTAGCAAGGAGGATGATCATTAAAGGAAGAATTGAGAGACAACTCTGCATAACTACTTTTTCTGTCTTATAAGCCCCTTTAGTACTAATTTTTTCAGTCATGAAATGTCTATTTCATCTTTTTTTTCATGTGACATGCAAGAGTGCTTTTTCTTGCCTTACAGCATCATTCTAAATAAACCACCAAGCACTATTCAATTCTTCACCTTAAACTAGAAACATCTGCATCTTAGATTTCTTCAGCGTAAAGCAAAAAAACCTCATTACACAGGATCCCGCTAAATCTGATCCAGAGAAATAGATAAAAGTCATTATCTCCTGTCTCATCCCATGCCAGTTATTGCTATTTCCCTACTGTCATCTCCTCCACTTACATTCTGAAAACAAATATCTACTTTTCTTTAGAAAAATTACCTTTTTTTTTTTTTTTTTTTGTAAATGAAAGGGAATCTTGAGAGAAAGCTTCATGAGGAATCTAAAGGGAAAACCTACTGCTTATGAGTTTCAATAAGGGTAAGTCACACAAACTCTCAGTTTGAAGCATATAAATGGCTTAGATTTTTGGAAGGAAACAAACCCACTATGTCCTAGGTAACAGTTTACTGAATGCATTGATCCAAAATTATTATTTATTTCATTAAATGTTAGAATTTCTTCAAATATAAATCTTATTAGATTGCAAGGTCTGTTTTGTATACACAGTCTACACAGTCAAGTATTACATCTCTATCCTGTAGGTACAACAACGATCTACTGGAAAAGACACAGGTTATGGTCAGAAAGATACAGGGTATGGTTCCTTCCCAGAGGAAAATGCATCTGCAACTCTGACTGTATTAGGGGTATGAACAGGGTAAATTGTCAGAGTTAGCTTATCCACTTAATAGGCTTGAGGGCAAATCTTTTCTGTTTGGTCCAAGTCCACAACAGGTTATCTTCACTAGCAAAGAGAACTGCTCTGGACCTGTTGAAAGAGCCTCAGGCAGGCTGGGGTTAAGCTGCCCTTCCTTTTTGGGTGCTAAAGTCACTTGGAAAGGCACACAGCAGAGGATGGATGCAGAATTCCCCAAGGGATACTGCAGCCTACAGAAAGCACTGTGTGAGGCACCCAGGTGGTAAGAGAGCTGTCTACAGAGTCCCCCTTTACATCTGCAAAAGATTTAATCCGTGTCTGAAAAGCCTTCACTGCAATAAAGCTTGGGATACAGCAATTCCTATCCCTGATTTACATCAAAACAGCTTTGATGACAATGGAGACACTTGGGCTTCAAAACTGAGTGCTTTGACACAAGACCTCTACTAGAAGCACTAAGATAGACTTTATGTATATTTTATGCTCTGCTGTACAGCACATTTGCTAAACAGCACACTTAGAAAACCTAGTTCAAAAATAGCTTTTCTAATTTTGAACTAGTACCTACTACACTGTAAAAATGCACTTACAAGAGATGTTACAAACCATATTATTAGACAATATTTGTTTATATATATTTTAGAATAGCCAATACTTTTATAAATATTTAAATCACATCAGACATCACAAAGTCCTTGTATTTTATGCTTTGAACTGCACAGCCATGGCATGTTTTTGTCATTGTTACAGCAGAGTGAGTCTGGTATTCCAGATCAAACATGGTATGTAGTCCAGATGTGTTAGCTGTCACTCTGTGAGTAAACATTTCTGATGGACAGTGTGTTAACAACAGATTATTACTCATGATTTTGCATGATGGTTACAAAAAGTTAGCCTGAGTGTCAAGAGATAACACCAGCGAGAACTGCTGGTGGAAGTGATGCAGACTGGTGTGTTTACAGTCATTTCTGTCATGTGCATCCCCCATTCACTCTTCAAGGGAGAACCAAACATGGTTTGAACAACTCCCCATGGGAACTATGGTGGAAATATGGAGCTTTGTGATCTGAGGAGCAGGACTCTTACTGCATAAGAATGTTAAGCACTGCAATATAAAATCCATAATTGTGCATTTAAACTATTTTATACACACAGGTTTGCCTGAAGTGCTAAGCACATTAATTTATATTGTCATTTATGTGCCCTTTTAAGAGGATACTTGTGGGGTGTCTTGGTCTAACAGATGTTAAATGACAAAACGTTTATCAGTCCCTACAACAAAAGCAGTACAAGCAATAGTATCTGCAATTTAAGTTTCTCTTTGCTCAGGCAGACCTCAGTCTGGGCCAGAAGAGACTCTTCCAAGATAGGGTCACAATTTATCTTCTATAAACATTCACCCCTCAGCTTCCCTGCTGTCACAGGGAGAAGGGTGTTCAACTGCTACCGTGGTATTGTGCCTTTGTGTCCCTGGCACATCTCTGGAAAAACAGGATGGAGGGGTGGGATATGGCATGCAGAGCTGCAGATTCCAGCGGCTTTTGCCATGCAGTATGGCCTGAACAAAACCAGCTCTGCCAGACCTGTGCTGGCTCCAGTGGGGCCAGGCTGGGAGTGTCTGCACCCTGCTCCTCACACTGAACCAGGGGCAGCAGAAGCTTTGCTGGCAGTGCCAAAGAAGGTTTGTAGTGACAAGGCAAAGGTCAGTAGTCCTAGCAAGGTATGACAGGTGTTTTTTCTAGCCTGGTTAGACCTCAGCTCTCTGAGAACTGTTAGCAGAGATCCCTAAATTGTCCTCACAGCCGTGACTTCTGGCTCTTGAGCTGAATACAAGCCATTTCAAAGTACTTCTTCCCCCCACTTGTTAAAATATTACTGTTTTGATACTGTGCTCCACTTGTCACTCCTGACAACTGAAAATAACAGGCAGTATCTAATGTGCAATTATGTGCCTGCCAAGGAGCTGGAGTCCCAATGCTAGATGTGTTACACCACAGAGAATTACAGGTGATTATATAAAGAATTGCACATTCATATGCTAACAAGCATCATGAGACATACACGAGAAGAGAAGATGACACTGGTTTATTTCCCTCACCCAAATCTGTCACTACACAACTCAAAATCTGACTGGCAGAATATTGTGTCCTTGGGACCACCCAGCAGCTCAGGCCACTTAGGTCTGAGGTAAGATTACAGAGCATTTTTGTTTTTCTTCAACAACTCAAAGAAAGGGTAAATTCTGCATGAAATGTGTTTTTTAAGAAAGCTGCTCCACATTTTTTTCTACTGAAAAGATGTTTCCTAGTACAAAATGTGACTGGAAATTTCAAGACACTTTGAGTACTACTGTACACAAAAAAAAAAAAAACCCAAAACATATCAAACATACCCAGCTATTCCACCTGAGAAAACACAAGCTTCCTACACATTACAAACACACTTTTAAAATTTATTATGCCACTCTGTCACCTCGGGCTGATCTACACAGTATCACTGCCTCCAACTGAACCACACTGCTTTGTGCCAATTGTAGATAGTCCATCTTCAATGCAACAAATTGAAGATTCCTCTATAATTGCAGAAAACTGAAGGAAGCATAAAGTCCACTGCCTAACATACTAGGGCTTAATTTTATTCTTAAAAATGGCAGCAATGTATGCTTCTGGTTATGGAGGTGTGCCAGTAGTGCTACAATTAGGGTTGTGCTGTCACTTCAATTATAAATCTGATTTTTTCAGAGTTTACTAAAACTCCAGATTAAAAAGAAAAGCTTGCTGCAGGCTGAAATGTTTTGTATAAGATCTCAGCCAGGGGATAACTTGTTTCCAACATTCTGAAAAAATTAATCAGGTGCTTGAAATGTTAGAATTTAAATGTGCTTGAAGAGGCAAAATACTAAAAAAGAACATTTAGTTATGAATTCTCAGTGCAGAGCAAGTTGCTTCCCAGTTTCTATCAGAAATACTATGCAGTAGAATGGCTGCAGATTAGGCAAGTAGAGAAGACGAATACAGAGAACAAAATCCCAAATATTTGGGGGTGTTTTTGCACTGTTTGGGTTTTTTCTTCCTTTTTTTTTTTTTTTTTTTTCTTTTAAACAAGCAACAGGGATAAGCTTGACCAAAAAGAGACTTACTTGTGCAATTTTAAGGATGGAGGAACAAACCACCTTTTTAGAAATGAAAAGCAGAGCAAGGACCAGAAGGACAGCACAGGCTTCCCTCACTGGAGTGAGGGATGAGGCACAGGTGTGGCAGTTTTCCCATGTGCACACTGTATTCCATGGGACTGGCAGTGAGTGTCAACACTCCTTGGACTAAGCTTAAAACAAAAATAATGTAATGGAAGATTCCCAATGTCAAGTGTAGGCTGCAAAATTCAAGTGAGCAGGCAGATTTATAGGGACAAGATTGTCTTGTTGTGACAATCCGAAAACACTGTATCTGAATAATGCAGTTCTTTAAAGCCATCCCTGTTAATTTTCATCCCCTCTCCTGACTGCAGCAAGGGCACACTGTCCCAGGCTGAAGGCCATTAGTTACACTCAGAAATGGTATCACACATTACACAGTCGTGGTTTCTCCATGCTGCCTTTGCTCTCTTCTACAAACACTTCTTACAGAGAAGGGATATCTTTTGCCCTGAAAATTTATTCCTTGATCTCTCATGCTGGCAGGCTGGTGACACTGACACCTCTTTGCTATTGAAAGTACTATAAAACACATCCATGCAATACAAACAGACCCTTGTTTCTGCATCTCCTGCAGTTTAGAAAGTTCCAGGTCCCACACATTCATTTTTGCCAAATTGGCAGTTGCTAGGAAGCAAAAGAAAAATGCTGGCAATGGTTCTGTGGAACTGGGGAACATGCAGGCAGTTTTCCTGCAGCACAGGAAAACAGACAGAAATTCTCAAGTGACTTCTCAGGCTTGAGACATCCAGGGAAGTCTACTAACAAGAAAAGCAAAGTAACTTCAAGGAGATGATGGGAATGAGCTAAACAATAATAATGCAGCTTTTGTAATGAATTTAAATTGGACACTTGGATTTACTTACCCACTGTAGTTGAAGAGTCTGTAGAGGCAGAGAAGTTACTTAAATACCAGCAGCCTGCACATCTACACTGCACAGCAGAAACAAGTTTTAAAATAGAAAGTAGTCAGCCTGAGCTGAAATACAAGGAGATAAATTGCAACTGGTAACTTTAATTAAAGACTCCCTTAATACATAAGCAACAGTTTAAAAACTGTTCAGAAAATAAACTAACACTGCACTGCTGCTACACTAACAGTAATTTCTCTTTTTACAGAGAGGAAAGTGGGACCAAGCAGAGACTGTTAAAAACCTGCAAGGTTAAAGGTATACCAATAAATGGAGAGGTCAAAAGCCTATTTTTACAGAGCACCATGCCTAGCTATTTATTGCTTTGTACTTTTGGGAGAGGGGGTTGTGGGAAAAAAAAAATAATCTGACACCAAGACACAAGATCAAGCAACTGTATCGACTGCTTTTCCGAAATATTCTTCTCATACAATAATGAAAAACTGCATGGGCAACTGCACTGGGGAGCAAATGAAGTGCAGTGGGTTTCTGCCCATTGAAGCTCATTGCAGTGTATCACAGAGGTGAATTCTTGTACTTTAAAATATATGGCTTAAACATAGAAAAAAATATTCTAAGTTCACATTACATATGCTGTACATAATATACTTTTATCTTTGATCAAACCATACAGTAATTGATTATACCCAGCCCTCTACCAGCAGGAGCCTTCATTCCAGCTGCTTGATTCTCGCAAGAAGGTCCATCAGGGCTCTCAAAAGCAACCATAAGCTTCACACTCTGCAACAGCTGAGATTTTGCTCAGGGTGCTTAAGGTCTGCAGAATTATTTTCCCCCCCGCTCCACTTCCTCCACAGTGCTCATTTATAGTAAAATAGGGAAAATGCTGTTGGCAAGAAGATATAAGAATGATTTCCTTCTCTTGCTACTTTGATGATTCCCCTTAGGGAACACAGAACAAAGAAAATCAACATTGGCGGTAGCGGGGAAGATCCAAAAGTCTTTTAGGGCAAAGGACACAGGTTGTGAAACAGCTCCCTTCTTCTGGATCTATTCAATACCATTCAATTGTCAACTCCATGCACCTTCTTTTACATTGCTACAGCGCCTGGTGCCTCATGCAAAAGGGCACTACACAACCTCTCCTTCAGACAGACAACACAAGAGAAAATAAAGAATAAAACTCCCCCCCCCCCCCCCAAAAGGACAGTTAACTACAGAAGATGGAATTTTTTTTCAGCAAATACTAATATTTTTATCAAATTCAGGGATGTTTGTAGAAATTCACAAAGAATTGCTCTCTCTAGCAAAACTTTACATTTCAACACTGCAAGCACTGAATATCTTTCTTAATCCAGGCTTAAGCTGACAAAGTATATACAAGTAATACAGGTCATTTTGCAAAAAGCTGCAAATATCTGAAGTGCACATTGTTTTCTTGTTAGCTCTTGACTAGAAGACACTGCCTAACACATAACACATGGCAAGCTCATCAGGAAAGCAGAGTGATTCATGGGACCTCCAATCTCAGAGCTCTGTATCTGCCACACTTCAGGAAAACTAAAGCCTGGAAAGTCTAGGAAAACTGCCTGCTGGACTTCCAGCTCTGTGACCTGTATACAGAAATACTGTATCATAGCTGACTTCTGAAACCTGTGATTATTTACTAGATACACTGTGCAGCAACAAGTGCCTTACAAGAATATAAGAAAAAATTGGTTTGGTAACTGTCACCTTTTTAATTCTGAGAACCAACACCACCAACACAACTCTCAATGAGAACCAACACCACCAACACAACTCTCAATCAACCAGCTGCACCAGGAAAGGCCAGGCTGGGGTGGATTACACTGCACAGATCCTGATTCTTTCTGGTCCATTCTCTCCAGTGAGATACCCTGAGGTAATTTAAACTGAGTCTTCATGAGGTCAAAAATGGGCAAAGTATTTCTCACCAATTTTCAAAATCAAAGATGCCTGATCCAAGACTTTTCACAAGTTCTGGGACAAAGCAAAGCTAATTGTAAAGCTGATCAATACAACAGCGTTGAGTCAGACACTCCACTTAATTTAGAGTGCTATAAACGCAGAATGTATAATTTAACTGGGAAACTCATGCCCTCATGTCTGTTTGTGTGCACACACACACACAAGCATGTTTACACACATCAAAAGTGAGTCCAAGACATAGGGCTACTTGACAAACAAAAGAATATTCATGTTTTGGCAAAATACTACTTTGCTTTTACTGGCATGTAAGCCCAGGCTGCACTAGGCATATTTTAGCAATAATGATCAAAGCAAAGGCTTTCCCTGAAGATTAATGACTGGCTAAGAGGATAGTTTGAGGTCTGTTTACCCCAGCTGGTCCTTAATTCCCAGGAAAAGCATCTGCAAGGCTTATTATTGCTATAAACTTAAGATGGAGGGAGGGGTTATGCTGTTTTAAATGATATGTACAATGACTTTTTAGAGACTTAATGTCTTGCATATTAGCCAGAATGTTTAACCCATCTCTTAAAGAACTATTCATCTTGAAAGTAAATAACTTCAAACTTCCGTAGCTGCACACTTGGTGCAAGCACCGCAAACTCCTCTACAAGCAATTCATTACCCACCCCCCCGCTTGCTTCTACAGCAAGTGAAGAAAGAGATATACAAGGATCATTTCCCTCCTCATTGAAATACAGCTACAACTGGGTGGAGAACAACAGCTTTTCAGCAGCAGACAGAACTCCTATCTAAAATTAAGGACAGAAAGCAAAGAATATCATCTTCAAACTGATTTAGCTACACAGAAAGCAACTGCTTGACCGAACAGGAGCTAATGTGTAACACTCTTGGAAAATATGCATGTGGTTTTTCAGACATATTGTGAATCTCTTATCCACACTGCTGAACAGCTACTCAAAGGAATAATTTCCCTGATTTAATGGAGGAACAGTTCCAGTTTGAGTAAGTAGTTTCCAACCTGAATCTCATTTATTACAGTGGTCACGAATGTCATGGTTCACCAGAAGATCCCAAAAGTCTGGACTTGAGTTCAAAATGTTACTGCTTGAAATGTTATTTCCTAAAACATGGAATTCTCAGTTATGATGAAGTTGCATCTTAAAACACAAAACCCCTTAAAAACCAAAGATAATATGCTCATCTTAAATTCACAGCAAGTTCTGGATTATTAATAGTAACTGGCCCAAGGAAGGTCTATGGATTTTAGATTATTGTAATGTGGCAACTGCTGGACAGGTTAGATTCAAATCTTAAAGGTGTTTCATTTCACTGGATGTACGTTAGCAATCATGTTTAGACTTGAAGTAGGCTATATACTATACTTTCCTGTATACTTTCCCACAGACATACTCTAAACAACAACAAAACAAGTTGTTTTTAGCATCATTATGAAAAAAAAAAACAACTGGATGTTCCAAATTAAGCATGTGATTCAAACAGTCTCTTTGTAAAAAGGATGAATAAACTGAACAGTATTAATTTTTTAAGACTCCAATGATCGACAGCCTATTCACAGCCAGCAAAAATATTCATGGTCTTGAGCGTAATTTGCATGAGAAAAACCTGTGTTCTAAAAAAATTTTACCTTTCCTTGCACAAATAAAGCTGCTTTGCTAAATAGAGCAAGATTCAGAGAAGCATGCAATAGTTTTGCAAATGAAAAACTCTTCCCAGGTTTCATCCTTCTGAACTTTCTGTATCTGTATGAAGACAGGTATAAGAATTAAGACACGCTCACTTTAGGTCTCTAGATTCTTCATTATCAGTTCATACGGTAGAGAGTAGACTAAGTAAACAAAAACAACTCACTGAAAGATGATTTAAAAATGCATTTCTCATAATCTGAAACAAAGCTCTTAAAAATGCATTAAAATTCCTCAATTGGTGTACTCACTTTGGAAATATGTGCTTTTGAAAAGATCCAAAGACTTGGGAAACCAATTTCCAACACGTTTGAATTTCTGTGTGTGCCTGGATCCTTTCCGATAATTAAAAGGGCCTTTCAAACCATGAGCCCATGGGCTTTCTGTACCTATTAGGAACAATCCTTCTCTCTACGACAACTTTTAGCTTGTTTCAACATATCTCCTAAATGAAGGCATCCATAAGTGGAAAAGCAGCTGATCTCATTTTTGCAGGTAGGTGTGATGCAAAACAGTAGAGAAGCCTGGTTGTTAGAAACCCATACTTACATTTACCAGGAAAACTCTTTGGACATTAAAAAGGGTGACTGACTGATCATGACAAGACATGAGTAACAACTGGTGTCTAATACACAGTAGTGCCACGCATACAACTGTGGAGACACCAAAGGAAGCAGAAGAACTCTGCTGGTACAGGGCTTCTCAAACCTTTTACTTTCATGCAGACAGCAGGATAACAAAACCAAGGCTTTTGCTTCTGAAGAATTCCAATCTTTATGTTTTTATAAACATACCATGTTTATGAGAGATGCTAGGTAAGCTGAAATTATTTATTAGCACATCATTGTCTGATCTTACAGCTCATCACTTTATTTATTTCCTGGTTTATGCATATATAATGAATCCATGTAGCTGTCTTTTTATTTTCATTTAGTCTTGTACAGCTGAGCCATTTTCTCTGGTTTCAAATTCCCTCCAGATGTCATGACTAGTCCAAACATACATTATTTTGAGAGAGAATACCTACAATATTGTGATCCTACTTTTTTGTTACTTTTTTTTTTTTTTACTAGTGGTAACTTGTTTTAACAAAATCCTCCTGGCTCCATATTCCACTATTCCAGATTTCTTCAGACAGTTACAGCAGATGAACTCAGATGGTACTACATGACAACACAAAAAGGCAAAGATAAGATTATACAGAGATCCCACCACTATAACTGAAATGAAATGACCTGGTAATTCAAACAAGATTCAGACTGCAAAGATATTCAGAAAGATAATCCACTGACTAACACATATTTGATATGTAAGTCTTCACTGCCCCTCAGCTTCTACTGCATCAGCTGTACCACCTAGATCTGTGCAAAGTTAATACAAAGAAACGCCAAGACAGATTCCAGTGTACAACAGTATCAGAAAAGCAGCTACTTCTTGCTTTGAAGCAGGTTAATCTGAAATGCCAATACAACTCCAGCTGTGGGACTTCTTAGGGAACATAATGTCAGCAACGTATCAAAACAATCCTACTCCAAACTCAAAACGCTGCAAATTTCTAAACACATTTGATAAAGCAGACCCAAACCCAGTAGTTTCACAGATACTCCTGAGTGTACAAACCGATCTGTAGCAGTTTTCCCATACATCCGGGTGCATTAAGATGAAAACAACTTCCCAGCTGTCAGTGTGAGGAACTGTCTCTGGCAAAAACCCATCCAATTTTAAATACCTCTTTAACAGCATAACACTACTTCTGTCCTTTAAAATAACTGCAAACTCAACAAATCAGATGACAAAAACCCCCAACAACTACAAAAAAAAAAAAACAAACAGGAAAAAAAAATAATTTAAATATGGCTTTAAACAACATATAGTTTTATATATTAGACATAGTATTTAAAAAATCTAATTCATTTTTCCTCAATAGAAATTTAGCACTGCTTTTGCTCCTCAGCACAAATACCCTTTATCCCTTCGGTCATTCATACCTGAATCCACAAAAATGCATGTCCCAATCTGGAACTTATTTATTATGACTTTCTGCATCAACTGGCTAAATTTCAGCTTATTCAAGCATAGATATTACATTAAGCTCTTAGCTATTTTTCAAGAAAGTGCTGTTTTAGAAACTGAATTGTAGAGAGCAGTTTAATTCACTCTGAAAACACGCTACTTTTATTGACAATAATGGAATTATCATCCAACCAAATAATACATGTGTGTCTAAAAGAACAGAACTTTACCCATGGGACTTTATATACATCATGCTGTATCAGAAAATGTTTTACACACGAGATATGATTAGTTGATACTTGTAAGTTGATCCCTAAGTATTAACAGCTTCTATGACTAAGACATCTATATTCTACCATCATGAAAGCACAGTCCTATTCATCATTATGCTTTAAGAAAGTGAAACACGAATAACATAGAAGAAAGTAAAGAACAAAATCATTTTCATTATGAAAAAACTGCATATAAACTTTACTAAAACTTATCGATGTCAGATTCAAAAAGATGCCAAACCATAATATTTTTGTATTTGAGCTCTGTTAATTTATCTGTTATTTATCAAAACTGTCTGTACTGAAGACAGTTAATGCCCTAGTATTTTCATCTACTGTACGTGTTATATTTATTTGCAAATGAAGGACCAGAAACTACATTTATTTAAATGTTGTTTACAAGCACCTTCAATGTGCTTCCAATATAATATATCATCAGCGCAGTCTTTGATTTAATTGTTGCCGTCACTCATTTTTGTGCACTAACACATGTAGGAGCTCCAAACGCCAAAATATTCTTGCCTTTTTTTTGTGCTACATACCAGATTTTGTAACCTGTGTCAAGCTACCTCCGATGCTTACAACTTGTGAACAGAGGCCAACAATGAGCCTCCCCAGACACTAAATCATAATCTTCATGTTTTTCGTATTTCACATTCTAGCCACAGTTTCAACATCCATACCCCGTGACATTAGGGAAGGATAAATCAAGGAGGATGACAGCTCCCTTGTAGAGACTGGTACGGCCCTGGGATCTGCCACACCCAACACCCACAGCTTCTGCCAGATGTCTCCAAGAGTTTTGCTGCATTAACCCCTTCAGGAGTAACTAAGGGCTTTGTGCTGAACCTTTTCTAAGTAATTGCTCTTTTTTCTTTTTTCGGGGTAGAAGGAGAGCAAAAATACAACACACTCTTCTTCCAGAAACTCTGACTAACTAAAGCACAGACAGAGGGCTATCAGTGACAATTAACAAATCAATCCTTTTATCTCCTTAAAGACAGGAATTGGAAGTTAAGGGTTAGCATCAGACAACATCGGTTTTTTCATATCATGCTGTGGTCCCATAACTAAAATGACACAGTAAAAACTTCCTAACTGTTTTATGCTCATATCTTCAGACCCAGGACACTTCTTTACCCTCTTGGAATCAGAATATCCATTAACTGCCCTTCAGCCAAACAGACTATTCAGGCCTTAAATCAACAGGATTTCTAATCCAAAAGCCGTACGGCAAACTCTACATCTCTTTCTCTGGGTCTGATCTGGCCTCAGGGACATAAATTTGCATGCAACTTGTAAGTTTGTGAATAGTCCCCGGGCTTGAAGTTGCACATGTGCTTAAGTACTTTGTTCAGTCTGGGTCTAAACCAGCTACTTTAAAATAAAAACAGAAGCCACGCAAAGAATAACATTGTTAAAAATATTTTTCCTCTGCAAATATCGTACCAAAGGAAGAAAATGCAACAACATAAACACACTGATTCCTAGAAGCACATACTGACCTACCAGTAAGTAAACAGTAGCTAAAAAGCCATCAGCAAATATCAATGTATGCCACTTCACATAAAAAGGCAAAGTCAATTTTATTTAATAATAATAATAACAATAGTAGCTGTGAAGTGTATCGAAGATCCTTTGTACCCTGTTGCAGGTAAAAGCATCTGTGGCTATAAACAGCAAATGATCACAGCTCTTGGAGTAAGACTGGCCCCTATTCTTCATCAGGTTTATTTTGTGGATTTGAAAGCAGATATCTAGGCAATTTCATTTGTTTCTCCTATGCAAAATGTGTTCAAATTTCCAGTTTGTGTGTGGCTTTTCATAAAAAAAGTAAAGCAGTAAAAAATAAGGCAAGGCTTGCACTACCAGCAAATGTACTTTAGAATATTGCACTTCCTAAAACTACTTCCAATTTGCTTTCCAGTAGGTTAGGATTCAAGTTGAGCATCGGTATTTCTTTAAACAGTTTAAAGAACAGACTTCAGGTTTACGTCTGTGGAAGAAACCACACTTAAAGTGATACAGTTACTGCAATTCTTGTCGAAAACAAACATACAGTAATCACGGTTGGACTTGGGCAGAAAGACATTAACATGCCTGCAACTATTTTTCATTTGGGGGACATGCCACTAATAACCTTAAAAACACTTGAAATAACTATCCATAGTTCACAAGAAACAAATTCAGATGCAGTTTTTATAATTTAAATGAATTGCTCACAAATATCAGCACTGATGGGCCGAGGGTTTGTTCTCATTTACAAACATTTTAAGAGAGAGAATTACTCTTTCTTCCTGAGAAGGATTTTTTTCCCTCCAGTTTGTTCTTCATACACATGCTCAATGAGTTAAAGGGTTAAGTAACCATTATATTCTGAAGAGCAAACTGTTTGCCTTAGGGCCATCTCCTCCTTACTCCTGATGAATTGCCTGACACTTCATGTATCATACATTACTTTTCACTAGGAAGCAGCATTTGTTTCCAGTCATGGTGTAAGAACTGACTTTGGAAGTATGAAGCAATGTGGGATAGACCAAAAAAACTGAATTACATCATCATCTACTACTAAATAGTCTACACCAAAATAGTGATACATTTATTTATAAATATGATTGCACTTAAAATATGGGCACAGAAGTACATATAAAAAATTCTATGCATACTAAGATGAATAAAAGACCAACTGTGAGACTCAATATTCTGAGTGACAAGACACTTTTCTGGACTAGAACGAAAGAAATGCAAATGTAATTGAGAGGTTTGCACTAAAAGTGCTTGTTAGATGTAAGCTGAACACATGCACCCAAGCCGCTGGCCCAATTTCCTCTGTGATCTTAGAAAAACTTGTTTGTAAAACACCAGGGGTTTATGTGCAGGTCCTGCCTGTGCTTCACACCTCTGAATCATCAGTGATTCCTCCCTCTCTTCCCTGTGTGTGAAAATGAATGCTTCCTTACCATGATGGTACAGCAAGGGTTAAGTCATGAACATTTATAAAGGAGGAGAGACTGCAGAAGCTCTGGACTGCAGGGTATGCAAGGACTGAACATAAATTTAAATCAAAATACTTCTATTAGCTGAAGGAAGTAGCCAGTGTAACAACAGGTACCAGAACACAGAGGAGAATGAATGCCTTTATACAACATACTCATAACATTCAGATGGTGTAGAAGAAAAATAAAATTCCTTCTGCAAGCTCCCCCCTCTCTGGGGAACAGAGGACAAGAAACATACTTAGGTGACAGATTTGAAGGGAGATAGGAAGGACAAGAACAGATGGGGGCCAATGCAAAAGGGTAAAGAGCTCAGGAATAGAGATTTCTCAAACAAGTTGTCGGCAAACAGCTACAAAATCCATTTTAAAAACAGAAGCCTGCTCTCTCCCCAGTTATCCCTTTAATAGTCTGGTTTTTGTTACCAATAAGCCCAGTGAGATGAAGATCCAATGTCTAATGTCAATTCAACAGGCTTTGCCCTTTGAAACCTAGCATATTGCCAATGACCATGGTTCTGCGAGTTTTACTGAAGTGTTTTGCTTGCATGAAAATTAACATTACAATACATATTGGAAAAAAACCCCACAAAACAGGTTGCAAAGCTGAAACTTCCCATTAAGAAATGCCAAAGCACTTGCATCTATGTGTGCACCAGAATTCAGTTTTCTGTCTCACAGTATGATTATCTGATTATCCCATTACAGAGGGCAAAAGACAAACCAAAGGTTTTTCTTAAGTCAGTGCTATCCTTTTATATGAGATGAGCAAACCATGTGCCTGGAAAAGCACATAATGAGAAAAAATTAAATGAATTCCATAATACAGAAGATAACAGACTCAAGATTGTCCAGGAAAACACAATTTCTAACTTGAGAACCTGGTTTTGCAGCCTTTTTCTTTTGCCTTCCCTCAAACAAAGCTCTCTGCTTTAGCAAGATTGTTACGTATTTGGAATAGTCTGTGGCATTCACAAAATGCTCCAAACTTACATCCAGTTTTCTTTCCCACCTAAAAATTCCCTTTATTGAAGGCTTCCAAAGCCATCTTTGGCATCCTGACGGAACAATGGAGTTTTGTGATTTATCTGTCATAGACTCTTGTCCAGCTGTAAGTTTACACATATGGCTATCAGACTGCTATGTTAACTAAAATCATTAAATCCTGTTTATGTTTGTATTTTTTGTTTGCTAGCCCAACTGGAATTAATACCAGCACTCTTTATCTATTTACAATGGTTTAAAAATAACAAAGGATAAAAAAATGAGAATGAGGACAGCCATCATACACACCAACAGCTGATTAAATATCTTTTATCCACTCCTTTATTCACATGAGACCACAAAGAAGTCAGAGGAGTGGGGTGGTTTGTTTTTGTTTTGTTTTTTTTTAATAGATGCATCCAGCATCCCTGAAAGATTTAAAAAAAACACTCACTATTTCAAAACCGTCCTTCAAAGCAAACATACAGCAACTGAAGAACTGTGCAACTGAAGCGCACACCAAATGAAATGGTGTAATTAAGACAATCTATTTCACAGATAAGCAGCTCAATTTTTTGAAGGTAACATGTTACCCTCAATTTGGCCGCAAGAATAATCACGGAGAACTAAGAGCAAATGTATTAGGACATAAAGGAAAAAAAGGTATTAACACATTTTTGCACATCCTTTAGAGCTGCCTTTTTGTGGAGATCTTTACACATGAGAAAAAGTCACATTTACCTGTAAGTAATACTCACTATGAGAATGCTTGCTCTCAAGAGCTCTATTGAGTTCCAGCCTCTTGGTAGTTAAAAACCAAAAGGCACTGCCAAAACCCAAGATGGTATGTTTGAATGGAGGAGAAAATCGACCTTAAAACGTAAACTCATAACACAAAAACACAGTTTCTGAAACTCATTGAAACCTCGAGCATCAAAGCTAAACCTGAGATTTACGCTAAATAGCAGAATGAGTAAAATGAAACCAGAGGGTCTTCCAGGAGGCTCCAGATGATATTGTGATACTGCTGTCAATTTTGCAGTGATCTTGTAGACATACACGTATTTCAATAGGTTCTTATGACCACAAAAACACTTCCCTGACTGCTATCAAAGGCTTTACAAGGTAGCAATTAACCATCACCCAAATGCGCAACGCCCAAGCTTGCTAATAGAAAGGGCAAAAAATCGTACCCTCTGGCAGTTATGAAAAAAAGCAAAAACACATACACACAAAAACAAGTCAAAAACTTAAGGCCGAGAGCCGCCCCGTCCTTCCTGGGGCTCGGGCAGGGGCATCTCCCCGTGAGGGGCCGCTCCCCAAGCCGCTCTCCCACGCGCGGCCCTTGGCGCTCCCGGGGCTGGGGCCGCTCCGTCCCCGCCGCCCCACGAAGCCTCCTGGGCGTCGCGGCGCTGCCACGTGCGGCCGGCGGGGAGCGGGGGAGGCCGCGGGGCGCGGCCCGGGCCGCACGGCCCCTCAGGAGCTCAGGAGCGGGCGGCCTCCCGCCAGCCGCAGTTCCAGCTGCCGGTATGGCCCAAAGGCTCCAGGGGGGCATCCCCTATGCCAACACCACATAACCCTGAGGTCCCGAAGCCGCCCGCCGGAAAGGTACTCACGGCCTCCATGTCCTGCGGGACCACAAGGCACCCGACGCTGGGGCCAGCCCTGAGGCGACCCGAACCGACGGCGGCGCCCGCTGTGCTCCGGGGCGGGCGGCTCTGCCCCCTCGCTATTTAGCGCTCGCCGCCCCCGGCCGGGGCAGATCCCAAGTGGGCTGTCACAGGTGGGCTGTCTCAGGTGGGCTGGCTGTCACAGGTGGGCTGTCACCTGCCCGCTGTGACCCCGCTCCGCCCCGCCGCGCCTGGGCGCGCTTTGCAGCGCCCCGGGCCCGCCCCGTCCCACGGTGCCCTCAGCGCGGGCTCAGGGGCAGGGGCAGGGACCGGGGCCGGGTCTGGGGAGCCGCTCCGCGCATGGAGGCAGCGCTCCGGGCCTGGAGGAGGCCACTGCTCGGACACAGTGAAGAGCACAGCGCTTGGCTGCTCCCAGAAGTCAAGAGGTGGCCTTTCCTGTCAGCCAGCGTAGCAAGAGTTCGACGGAAAGTCTGAATTGGACTTCTAACGTGGTGGAAAGGGGAAGTGATCCCATAGCGATGTGTGAAACTACGTCGGTGTAAAACTTGGGCAAGTGATAATTTACCTTTTCCTTCTCTTTTTTTCTAGAAGCTTCCACTGCTAAGAAGAACCACCAGTGGCAGAAACAGAAAATTGAATAGCTAGTTGTCTGAATTCAAATTATCTTCCCAAGAAGATATACTCATTTCAAAATAGTGACTCAAAGGTGTGGATCCTACAAATCACTTTGTATAAAAAAGAGACATTGTGTGACATACACAAACTATACTTGTGCATATTATATACACAGAATACAGGGGAAAAATACCTTAGCACCTTTTTTTTTTTTGCCAAAATAACTAGTATCTTTTAACCCAGGCTACAAGGTTGTTACACAGTTCCAGAAGATCAGTTTGAATACGTGTGGTTACAGCTTTACAGTTCTGTTATTACCACTGTATATGATTTCATATAGCAACAAGCAAATATAATTAGATGCTTATATGATGTATAGAACTTGAACCCTTTAATCACTTTATGCCCTTTGCAATCTCATTGAGTCTTAGGGGAAATAGTAACTAATATCAACCAACTGTCCACAGTTAATCACAATAGGAAACTGTTTACAGAATCAAGTTATTAATCAGAAAAAAAATGTTCAAATAATTAAATAAATGAAGCATATTACAACAGGCAATCTGAGGACATAATATGAGGTTTTTGATATGTATAACTATACTGAGATTCTTTAATGCCAAGTGTTGTTACAACTATTCAGAAAGGAAGCAGCTTTGGGGGAAAAAATATCACATTGATTTAATGCTATGTGTGAACTTATTACTGCTACTCTTTATTTGGTCTTGCAATAAAAATGTGGGAAATACAACCAGAAAAAGTCTCTTAAATGAATCTTTTGTAAATTTGTAGTGTATAATTGCCAAAATATTGAAGTTCACTAAGCTGCTTCAAGTAAATGGATCTTTTCAAATTCAGAAGGTTTAAAATGCATGTGAATAATAGAGATCTTACAGACAACTCATTTTGCACACAGCTCTCCTGTTTTATGTCATGATCATCATGATTTTGAAACAGAATCAAAGAATCTTCAATTCTATAAACAGGAATTTAAAGATACATTACTTTCCTCTTTGAAATGTGTCGATGCTCTAAAAGCATAGTGCTGAAAGGCTGCCAAGCTAATAGGACAGTGAGCACTAGGAAGAGATTAATTTTATACCTGGAATGAGTGTATACAGTTTCCATGCTATTTAGTGAAAGGGCTGGAATGTGAACTAGAGTTTCCTTCATGGTGCAGTGTTATGTTAAACCCTGGAGTTATGAGCTAGCCTCTACAACAGAGAGTCTCAATTCAGCACTTGGACCACCTACAGATGTTAGTCCACAAGAAAGTAAATCAAAATGGGATGTTTGAGATGCTTACTTGCATTTTTTTCCCCCAGTGTTTTGTTGAATACTGGTGCTGGTACGCCAAAATCTATGTGAATATTTGGGAATGCAAATGTTATGAACATTTCTGTTTATTTTGAAACATGCATATATTAAAATGTAGAGGTGTGTGCTATCAACAACAATCCCCTCACTAGAGAGCTCTGCCTGAGGTGTAGCCACAGTTGTAATCTCCAGGTGTGTTCAAAGGAGCCTGATCAATAAAAAGAGACCGAGTGAAGGCAAGGCAATGGATCTACTTCCACAAGCTTCAATAGCCAGCAATGATTAGGACACTCAGAGTTCCAGACCAGTTTTGAAAACTGTTTCTTTAAAGGTTTCCAGGAAAGTTGTATTAAATTGGCTTTTGTTTTCCTGTAGCTCACTGTTGACTGTTCAGAATGGATTTCTGGAAAAGAAAAAAAAAAATGAAACCAACCAAGCAAACAAAACCCAGGCCTTTTTTATTATTGATCACCTTAAGGTATTTGGTTCAGTATATTGAATTGTACTACCAGGATCTGTATATTGGGTCATCCTACTGGGATAATTCCAATTTGTTATTCATTGTGAGGAGGATGACATCTCCATACCTTTTCTAGGGCAGCTGGAAAAGAAGCCAAACACTTCTGGTGTGCCAAGTTCAGTCTAAATTACTGAGTAGGAAGAACAATGCTGAAGGAGGATTTTTTTCCTAAGCAACACTGTAAGTAAATCGTATTCCTGAAAAGTTATCACTTCCTAACTTACATTCTTATTCAGAAGTAGTTGTTATAGGACACCATGAATATTTGGAATGTGAAAAAATGGTCAGAAAGAGCAAAAGCATTACACAAGTTGTTCTTTTTTGCTTCGTGACATGAGAGGTTCCTATTCCAGACAGAAACACACAGAAGTAGGTGACCACACCTTGAATTCATGTTAGAAGAGAGACTGAGTCATCCATTTTGTCCAAGAAAATATCCAGAGGCAACAGTTACAGCTGTTGACATAACATGGTCATACACCTAGAGACGTGCACAAGTAAACAAATTGACTGCTAAATCCATAAATTAATAAGCCAAAGAAAGCCCATTTAAAAGTATATGAGAGAACAGCTGGGCCTAGTGTAGTGCTTAATATAACACTCAGTATCAAAGAAATAACCAAACTTCACGGTTCGTTTTTGTATTTGGCTGAGGAAGAAACGTGAGGAACTATACTCACAGAAAGTTTCATCAATAATCACTTGGAACTTTTTTTCAGTCATGTAGAGATTGAAATTGCCCAATACTAAATACAATCCTGGATAAATTATTCTTTATTTTTCGGGCTCTTTGAACTTTAAGTATGACTAAATACAACTTTGAAGTAAAAACACATAGATATATAAAACCTGTGGCCAGAGGTTTCATTAGCTTGTATTGTTCAGCTTCAAGAGCATTTTCTTTTATTCTCACTCTTGTGTTTAATTCATTCATACACTGCCACTGCAGACCCCAGCAGCCAAGGAGACTTTCTGGACCCCACAACAGATTATTTTCTGGCTCCCTTCACCCTCAGGTTATTTCCTGTTCTCCAGCTGTGATGATTTTACTCAATCATAGTCACTGAGATGCTATTGCATACTACATGTGGGAGAAGTAACATTTATCCATTATTTGTTTAGAACTGCTTTATAAAAAAGAGGAGTTGTACTTAACAGAAGAATAAAAGGTACAGGGGTAGTTCTGTTTGGAATCAGCCTTCTCATGCAATAATTACTGTATTGTAACTTTATTATAAATATTAGCTATATCATTTGATAAGCAAAGTTGTAAATTATTTGCATTCTAGAATCTTTGGTAAATGCATTTAAGAGTAATCACAGTTCTAACCACTAGGGAAAAAGTCATGTGATCTGTGCCAGCTGCATATTTTTGTTTAGCCATTGAAGAGTCTCTCTGCATGAACCTATGGTTGAGGTTGGATTTTTATCATGTGTCAGTATATAAATCCAATAGAATGAACAGCATGTCCTTCTTTTTCTTTAGTAAAAAATTGACTAATGCCACAGTGACCTCATACAGCTATGTTTTATGCTTTTGGCATTTTGGCTCAGCCCAGTGAGTAGATAAGAAGGATACATGTCCAGCTGTAAAGAAATAAGCAATCTAATCATACTGCTGAAATTGATATGGTTCTGTTTCACTTCTGGTTCATCTTGTTTCCTCTTGTACCTCTGTTAAGGAGTGAACATGTCAGGCTATGCTATCATTCATTAGGAAGGCCAGGCCAGCTACAGCGTCTCTGTCTTGAGCCAGCTGAGAGATTCTTCTCTTTGTGGGGCCATTATTGTGAGTGGCAGTAGTGAAATTGGAATTGAAGGAACACAAATGCACAGATTTTTGGTTTGTCGTTCAGTGGTTGGCAGATGGAATACTGCATCATTCAGTGGACCATATAAAATGCAGAGAAAAGGTGGCATAACAAGAAAGTATGAATGAATGGTACTTTTTATTAAGGTGTATGTATATATGCTTTTCAATTATATTGATTTGATTTGGGTAATGTTAATGGTGTATCAATCCAGAGGAAATAGCAGAAGGCATTTTGCATTTGAGCTGCTGACTCTACAGGTTAGTATTGTGGGGAACAGGTCTGTGGCCCTTTTCCTTTTTAATGGCTATGTCTGTAACAAATGTAACAAAAAAGAGTACTCTGGAATATTGCATTCTTCAGGTTGGATAAAACAATTGAGACTCCTTGGGGGCTCCCCTCTGCCCAGGCAGAGCCCCAGAGGGCTCCCTTAAAGGTGGCCAGGAGTCAGTGTAACTCCAGTGTTTAAAAAGGCAGAAGAAAGTTTGAGTCATCATGACATGATAACTCAGGTAACACTTTCTGAGGCAAATGGGGACCTTTCTGACTATTATGGCTCCACAAGCAGCGTGTGTCAAGCCCTCACAAATTATATGCTCTCCTCTATCATTATTTTCTTTCATTTTGAGGTTTCTTTAATAAAGATCTTACCATGTAGAATTAGACCATTTAGGCTAATTTCATCTGCAGGAATGACATTTGAAAGAATTTTAACAGATTAGGGGAAGGAGTATCTTGTAAAAGCATCCTGCAGCCTGATTAGTTGTATACACATGGTTTAGAAAAAAAAAGTCATGCTTCACTAGCCTTCTGGAACTCTTTGAAGATAACACTGCCAAGATAGGGTGTAGCATGGACATTATATTTTTAGATTTTCAGGAGTCATTTGTCAATGTTTTACCCTAGAGATTAATGCTTAAAGAGAGGGGAGTGAAGGGGCAAGAGAAAAGTTTGCTCATTAAATTGAAAAGTGGCTCTAAGCAAGAGCAATGAGGAGCTAGAAGTGTCATTTTTACAGATGGGGGGAAGTAACATTTGTAAGGCTGCAGCACTTCTGTGTATCAAGTTAACTTATTTACATAAATGGTTTGGATGGTACTAAAACAGGCTTATTATTATTCATTTACTGCACTAAGAAACTCTAACAGAGTCTGTAATCCCAGTAGGCTGAAAACTGTATTTTTTGAGACTGTCCCAGCCCCCTTTTAGACACTGTGGAACAAAAGCAGAAGGCAAGTGTTGTTTTCCTGATTACACAGAGGAGCTTCTGAGGCCTGGACAGACTTGATCCAAGTCACAGAGGAAAATCAGTAGATCTGATGAGTACATGTGTCTTCCTAGTCATGAGATGGGATTTCTGACTGGGAGATGATACTTTTCTGGAAACAACAGTAAATTCCAAAAAACAGTGAAGTGCTGAAAAGCAAATATTGCCAGGTCAACAAATGTGAAATGCATCTCCAAATAAATATACAGTCTAATTAGAAAAGAAATTTAATGTTTATTGTAAAAGCTTATCTTTTAGCATAACTTATGCATCTGTAAGAAATACAATTTTATACAGAAATTACTTCAAAGAACATACTTAGAAGAGTTCTCTCTCCATGATGTATTAAAAAAAACCCTTAAAACGGTGCAACATTCCTAATTAAAATTTGCTTAGTTCAAATATAACTTTCTAAATAAAAAATGTATCTTATTTGTTTCTGTATGTTACAGAAAGAGAGATAAGCAGAAAGGAGCACTCATTTTGGCCCACAGCATATATATTATGGTACAGCAGTGACAAATGGAGTGTGAGCACCACTGTGTCTACAACTTGGGTTTGAAATATTAAGTTTAGCAAGACGTGAACATGACCACACACATCAAAAGGATGTTGCGAGATGCTGCCCACCTCTTTCTGTGCATCCACTTCCCAAGATACTGAGCTTGAAATTGTAATTTGTAGATGAAATTTTCTAAGGAACTACCTACACTGTAAAAAAAACAATTCTCTTTTCAGATTAGATATGTGTCTTGCATTTCTGCATGTCTTTTCCCTCATTTAAATACCCTCTTTCAAAAAATCAAGACCCTGCCGTTCTGCTTTGTTTTTGAGTTCCTAGGAATCCTGCCTGACCACACTTCCAATACAAGATCTGAATTTATTCTTGCAAAGGAGGCTTCATAAAACTCCAGCATAGATAATAATAATTTACCCAGCTGTGAAATGGAACAGATTGAGATACTTCATCTTGAAAATATCTCGTCTCTCTTCCCATTCTGCTTCTCTCCCTCAAACTTTACTGAGAGTTCTTGGAACTACTCAGTGCTCTTCTCTGCCTGTTTATAGGCCCTTGCTTTGTGCATATGGACACTTAACTGGAATGTAGCTGTAGGAACAAATTCCTGTGAGGCAACTTAGGGTGGTAGTTTGTAGTATTTGATACTGCATGCTTAATAATTAAGGTATGTGCTTTTACATCTTGGTAAATATAAGGTGACTTTAGGTAGTTTGATGGTCAGTGAAAGTGGGCTAATCAACCTTGTACCCACCCCAGAAGAACAATGTATGCATGAACAGCTGCCATGGATTACATAATGCACTGTGATTTTTACCTTCTCTTACTTCACAGTTTATGCCTGGAAATAACTTGTTCTGGTTGCTATATTTTGTTGAATGACTGAGTGATTGTAGGAACTAATCCATGCATTACCTATAAAAGCTCCTCTTTAGCTGGAGTTGTGCATGCTAAGGATTTTTATTTAAACAACAAAGGCTCTAATCTCAGTTCTTTATAGATGTCATTAATATAATGATGTATTTTTGAGACCACCAAGTTCTTTATGCAAGATGACTGTAGTGGGGTCTTTTATGCTAAAGCTCCAATATGGACCTTACCCATGCCTTGGTTGGAAGTGCCACACCTCTTATGTGGCATAAAGAGCTATCTAAGTTAGAAAAGCTGCTCAGTGTGCTGTTATTGCTTGTGTTATGTCCTAAAGGAACATGAGTCAATCAATAATTAAGCCACAAAGTACTGCCTGTTGACATGGCAACGTGTTCACAGATGTGACGTGAACTTAATGTCCTTCTTTCATGTCTCCTCTGAAAGTAAGAGTCTCCTTAACTCAGTAACAAAGAATTGGAGCAGACATTGCCAGGGGAAAATGAGAAAATACAAAAATTAGATTATTTCTTTTATAAAAATGGATGCCTTGAAACCCTTTCTCAAATCTGCTGTAATAAATGGTCTCTCTCTTTTTTTTTAAGTACAAGGATGTTTCCCTAATCAAAAAATCCCCAATTACTTATTGCCAAACCCTTTTAGAAGCATGAAAGGAACTTCCTTATGGATCGCTTTCATGATTGCTTCTTTCCCATGTATTTCACCCCACCCACCTTTTTTAATGGAGCTGAAGTGAACACACTCTTTTAGGTTACTGCTGTTTAGGCAAGACTCTGTCTAGCTCCAAGAATAACATTAGTTGCTGCAGCACAGATTAAGCATTGGCATGAAGGTCCAAATGTGAATTTGTCATCGTCGCTTGGTGCCTGTTGTTCTGAAGACGAAAGAAACACGAGTTTGTGTGACATCAACTTCCGTACGTTGGGATCGTTTTTCCTGGCTGTTTCTGCAGTTTCCCTGCACGTGCTCCCGCTCTCACACTCTCTCTGCTTGCCAGTTACCCTATTCTCCTCTTGGCTTGTGTGTCTATCTTCCAAGCTTTCTGCAGCAGATGTTAATGGGTCTCGCCAACACGTTTTGTTTGCCACATGTGTTGCTACCTGTGTCACAATGGGTGAGGGTAATTCTTCTTTTTTTCCAGGGCATCTTTTTACTTCCGCCTGAGTCGGTCTCTTGATCTTTCACACATTAAAAGTTAACTACACGTTCTTTGCTTTGGGAGCTTGGTGTCCTCCATGCAAAGGACATGTCCAGTCCAGCAGAAATACGCTTTTATAAGATTGCTTCAGCACTGTTTGTGCAACCACTTTGCAGAACTTTGTTATTCATGATTTTATCTTGCCACTTGATATGCATAATAGCTTGAAGGTGCCGTTGATTAAATTTTTCCAATGCTTTGATGTACCAGTACTAGCATTTCCATGTTTCTCAGCTCTAGAGTGAGGTAAAATTTAGAACGCTACAGAAAAGCCAGGGTTTGGTCTTGTGTCTAATAACGTACTAATTCCAGATTTATTGGATGTAATTCTCCATCTCAGTATACAAAGACTAATTGATGTATAAAAGCCAACTGTTTTGAAACTCACATGAGGGAGAGACATTAGATGCAGGGTTTAAAATTGTAGTGTATTCCTTGCCCTTTAAGAAATCAGGTTAACAGTTTTGGTAGCTTAAATTTTATAAAAGTACAAATCTCAGCTGCAGACTACTGTGCAGCTGGGCACTCTGAATGTTTGGTGGACTCTACACCCTTCAGCAAGTATTAATCCTAAACTACCAGACATAAAATATGTGGAAAAGTAATACCTAAGTACAGTGATAAAAAGAGACAGACAAGATTGCTGAGACAGCAGGGTGACCTCATACTTTATGAAATACATCCCTTCATTTCTCCTTGGCTGTTTTCTTTTTAATGCTTTTCTTCAGCGTCCTATGTGAGTTCAGATCTCTGAGCAGATGAAATTTTATTTTTAAACGAGAAACTTCTTTCTGCTTCTATCACTTTTCAGATCAATTTTGATAAAAAAGTGTACTCTAGCAATATATTTTGATAGGATGAGGAGCAATTCAAGAATTTAAGATCTGCAACAGCATCTTCGGGTTTAGATTTGGGCAAAGTGTACAGCTGAATGACATGTTTGCTGTGCCCTTAATAAATAAATTGCTCACTGGCTGTGCTGCTTGCAAACAGACAGCCTTTAGGCAATGCCCGATTGTCCTTTGTAATATTTGAAAGGCAGGTTCAGTTGAGCTGGAGAAAAGGGCCCAAATCTCCATTTTAAAATACTGACAAGCTTTTTTCATTTGATGAAAAATAATACTCTAAGGCTCTTGACTTGGAATTCTTCTGTGAATTTTTAACACGCAAATCAGTTCATAAACCTTACGATACATATAATTTACAAACAAAAGCTAGACATTTAATGGGATTTCTGCAGGCACATTATAATTATACCCGAACAATAGTCAACAGGGAAGGGAGTGATGGTAGCGCCATTAGGAAAAGAGAAACATGACTGCTACCTCTGCAAGACTTAACTTGATGGGTACTCAGCTATTCCCATGGCAATTCAAAACACTGAAATTATGCTGATTTAGTACTTGGTGTGCATTTATGACACATTTTGGTTGGGTTTTTTTTGTTTTAAGATCTTACTTGAAAAGTGTCACATTGATATAAGTGGGCCTCATCACCTGCAATAAAATTCCACCCATACACAAGAAATTAATATGTGCAATACCTCTGGTTCTCTCTCTGGCACATGTTCATGTTGGAAAAAAATACAGTAAATTATTGTACCATTGGATGCATTCAGATCACTTCTAAGCTGTAAAGTATACTTTATTCTGACCTTTAATACTTAGAGACTTTCATTAATTTTGCAAATTACAGTGTTTCTCTGTTTCATCCCTGTGACTTTAATAGCCCCATCTGCTGGCTGAGCACCAGGTACGAGAACTAGCATGTACCTTTGAAAGCCTCTTGTTGTAACAGGGCTTCCAGAAACTTGCTACTGAAATGCTCTGGTTTTTACCTAAGTGAGATAAAAGAGAGAAAATTGGAAAACTGCATTTTATAGATGCATATTATCTCACAATGCTGTGGAGTTCATTTTGTGTTTACAAAGTCCTTGGTTTCTGCCAGTGTCAGTCTGCTTTGCTAATGATAAAGATGCACTTTTGTTGTAGGAACTTCATTTCCTAAAACAATTTGCAGTTTGCTAAAGTGAAAAGCTGTGAAACTGTAGAAACTGGAAGAAAATATTAAATGTAAATAGCAATGCTCACTGAGAAAGGAACTAGGCAAAGATTTGCCTTCAGATGCAGTAAGTCAGTAGCACTGAGCCTGTGTTGTGTTCTGGAGTTTGTCTTACTGCTGCTCTTCCCTAGGCATCCATTTGTGTACAAGGTAGGATACAGGGCAGGAGAGACTCTTGATGTGACTCAGTAGGCTCATTTTCATGTTCTAGTGTTCTTTAAATGGAAATAGATGTGACAGATCTCCCAGAAATAATGAGGGAGGCTTGATTCATCCCCTCATTCTTTAAATGGAGCTGCTCTGTACTGCTTTTTGAGGGAAAGTTTTTGATGTTACGTGTATGACCATGGTACTACTTGTCCTACATGGATATAAAGAAAGTAGCTTATGAGATAGCTAAAGAATATGAACACATATTTCTTGTACATCACTGAAAGTGGACACAAATTTGATGTTGCATCTACAGATTGTCCTAAAAAAGTATTTTTACTATAAACCTGTGATTTATCTATCTATTAATACAGAAAAATCACTTCAATAGATTTCAATGATATTTTAAAATATCTTACATATAAAAATACGTTCTATACAAAACCTGTCAAATGGCCTGGGAAAGGAAAATCCTGAAAAAAACACTGCTGGGGGAGGATGTATGTTAGAGGAGTGTACCAGACATCTGATTGTGGTCACTATGAAGAAACAAAAACTTGAGGAGGAAGGGAAAAGTACTAATGAATGTACAGTGAATAAGAGGCTAAACTGTATTATAATTTTTGGTGCTGTCCATTGCAATAAAGATCACCTTAATTCTTTTGCAATGTTCAGTAAAGAAAACTATGCTGAATAAGAGCAATTTGTCTTTTTCCAAAGTTTAATCCAGTGACTGAAGACAGAGAGAATGATTTAAAAGAGCTTAAACAAGCACTAACAGAAAAATAAGTTACTAACAGCCATCCTATTAATCAGTGAATTCTGGTCTGATAAAATACTTGAGTGTTTTTTAGGGCAGTGAAATGTACAAGGCAAGTCAAAATCACCTATGATATGGTGATTTCACCAATATAGCAATCCACATTTTCTTACGACTGTGAAGATGTTCATTAAGTCCTTACAAGAAAATCACAGTGAAACTATTACTCTCTTAATAAATTAATATTTACAAATCCTTGTGAACTCAAATTGGTAAGTAAAAGTTATCTTTGCTTATAGGCTAGTATAAAATACAGAGGGATTGAGTATCAAAAATAAATAAAAGATTTATTTCATAAAGATTAAGTACAGGATTGTGTTCATGCTCTTTTAAAAGCTCATTCAAAACTCACTTGCTGAAATTTTCAAAATATTCAAATGTTTCAGGTGAGTTTTACTGAAAATCAAAAGGGCTTATGGTCCCCATTCACATAATTGCTAGGGAAAATATCAGCTCCTATCCTAGTTCTATAATAAATAGCACATGGCTTAGGAGACCAAAGGAGAGCTTCCTGCTGAAGATCATGCACAAATACCAGCATACCATGGAAAATTTTCTGGTGGCGTCAGTGCAGAAGATACAACACAGGATGCCTTTAAGTGCATTAAAAGAACACAGATGATTTTGAAAGGAAACCTGGGAAATACATTGATCATATGTTCAAGATCAACGTTTTCCAGTTAGTAGGAGTGTTCCTGTAATATCTTTCTACTTGTGCTCTTTTGCCTTCCAAATGCATTTAACACAGTGATCCAAGGAAATCCACCCTGCTGCAGCTTTCCCAGCCTCTGTGCTGCTCCTCTCCTGCCGAGGTGCTCTTTAATGAGCACGTTTCTCGGTCACAGGTAGTCTGCGTTATGCCTGACTGCATTTCTTTACAGGCCTTAAAACCCTAAGCCTGAAGGCACAAGTGCCATATGTACACTGGATGGAAGCCTGATCCTTCAGTGGACAGCTCAAGTGATTATGAATTACTCACTTGTGAAATCCTGGGGTGCTACAAACAAAAGGACTGGTGAATCATTGAAAAAACTGATTTCTGTTTTAAAAACAATATAGTTCATTTAATAATGAAGTTTTAAAGTTAGCTGAAAGATTTCTAACCAATTATCCTTTATACCTTGAGAAAAAAAATGTATATGTATATAAAGATCTTACATAAATAATTGTTACCTTTTAAATATCACATAAAGGCATGTAGAGAGGTAAACATCAAAGAAAGTGTTACAAACAGCAGACCCTAAACTTTGTTTGGTAGGATTGGCAGCTAACACTGACCATTTCTGCTCAGCAAATATCTGGATTTGTCCTTTCCTAAGACCAGCTAATCCGTGCTCTCTTCTTCAGGAACTACATTCACATCTTTCTGTATTCACTTGAAGAACAGGTGGCTCAGATCAGCCAAACCTTAATCCTAGCAGACCTTGAACTTACTGGAACACTATTGCTCTTCCAGTGGGCTTAGAAGTTTTCTTTTTTTTTCCCTGCCATTGCTATGATTAATAATGATCTTGATGCACAGACACAGATGCACTTACATATACCCGAATAAACACAAATAGGAAACATAAGATATTTAAGCCAGGTTTAAGGTTAAGATATTTAAGCCAGAAATCAGTCAGGAAGGCTGACCAGCAGGTTTTTTTCATGTGATAGACAAAAAATCATATTTTTTCTAAACAAAGACAGAGTTAGTATTTTAGATAGTCTTATAAGTAAGAGACAAATGCTCTTCATTATCCATTGATTAAAGGAAAGGTGGTTTTCTATTTGACGTTAATTTACTGAACAGCTGGACAAATCTCCAAAACTTAAAAAAGATTATTACCAAATGTTTTGAAATATATAGAGCTTTGCCTGTCCTAAATCTGAATGTTGTACAGTTTGATGATCTGAGATAACCAATTTGTACTCAGAGTAGTACAGAGCCCATGACAACACACCTCTTGTGATTGTCTGTACTTAGTAACAGTTTCTAAAATCCTAAACTGTCCACTGAGAGCTCAGAGTACTGAGACCATTTACAGACACTTTTCCAAATTATGACTCATTATGTTAAGCCTTCTTTTCATGAAACTCTGCTTAACTGTGCATGTGCTGATTGTTTTCTTTGTCATCTGACTTTCAGACTGGTTACTGATCTCCTTTGATATACTGTACATGACATCCTAACAAAACCAAGTCTTTAATCAAAATGATGAGGATTCAAATGTGTGCCACTGTCAGACAGCAGAGTAAGGCTAACATGCAGCAGATGTGTACTTGCAGGTCAGATGGAATGAATGGATTTAAGACATACAGTTGGTACAATCTTTAGTTTAACCCTAGATCTGATTTTAAAATCCAGGCAAAACATTTTCACAATGAGTTATGTTGGTCTGAACTGCCAGCTGGCAAAAGACTGGCACAAATATTTTATACATGGGATAGTCCTGACAAGACCTGATTGTCACAATCTAGAAAGCAACAGAAATTCATTGCAGAGAAAGAGATCGATAGGTCTTGATGACAAAAATCACTTGCATCAGTAGTTCTGTGTCAATATTTTCTCTTTCATGCTGCTAATCTGCAAAATCAAGATGTAGAAAAGCATAAGGCAGGTGATTACTTCTAACAGATTTCATTAATGCAAACCCAAAACACTGAGATTGCATAAATGAAATCTGCAGCTGTGAATCAAAAATAACACTCAAGGGTCAGGAAGCACCAAGAGCAAATATGTCAAAATATGATCTGCTTTAATATAGTTTAGAAAAGAGCCTGCAAATTTAAACGTTTATTTTTGTGAGCTGAACTTTTCTCAATAAAATAATATATAAGCTGTGGGTGGGATAGACTTATCTGTTTTTCTCCCACACATACACAAAAGTTTTAAAACAGTCCCAGCCTTACTGAGCTCAGTGGGAGTTGTGATGCCCCATACTTTCTGGAGATGCTTTTGCTGCAAACCAGTTCTCAAGTGACTAGTGTTTAACCTACAGCATGGTTAATTTTCTTAAGTTTATTACAGGCATTGAATTTATAGTAGTAAAGACTGTTGAGGGCACTGCTATTTATTAGGGAAAGTGTTATGAGGTAGTATTTTTATTATAGGGAAGTACAATAGATATAACTTAATGTACTATAAAAAAGAAACAGGTAGGTTATTATCTTTTTTCTGCTCTGAGAAAATACGGATTTTTGTGCACTATAGTGATATTTGTTTAATTTGATTTTGAACTGTCCCCCATTGCTATTGGTACATGCCAAGATTTTGTGGATTCAAGTTGTGCACTGGTTAATTGTAAATTCACTGAAAGATCCACGAGAAATGCTGATGGCAATAATAATGCTCAACTGAATAAGCAGTTAAGCACTTCTTAACAAGTTATCTTGTTGATGAGCCCAGTAGAAATACTGAGATGGATAAATTAATCAGGGGCTAATTCCTGCTCAAGAGCTCTGAGCAGAATGTGCTGTTCCAGGGATACAAAGAAACCAGAGAGTTCATAGGTACCTCCAGATGTCGATTCCTCTTGTATAAGAATTTTTCCTAAGCAGCATTTCCAGCAGTGTCACTGGTGTGTATGGCTGCTGATCTCCAGCTGGAGCATCAGTCCTTTGATGGTTATAGGTAGAGGGATTGAATTGAATTCACAGCAACCCTAACGGCACTCTAATATATACCAGACAATGCAATGGCTTTTGTCAGCCACGACTTTGGGGAAATGGTACCATTTGCAGACTAATCTTTCACTGAGAATAGTTTTTACTCTGAAAACAGAGGTGAATGAGTCCACTGAGGTTAATGAATTCATGAACATGAGTCAGAGATGTAGATCAAAACTCCTGCCTTTATTCTCTTACCGTATACTGAAGTATTTGTACAGTCATTGCTTTCCTTTTACACAGAGAAAATAGCATGATAATAACTTTTTCTAAGTTGTCATAAGAAAAGTATCCCTGTTGTTTAGTCATGTAGTATAATGGGTCTACCAAAGCATGACGTGGATCGAAAATGTTTTTCAAGCGCACTCAGACTACAGTACCCAATTTTGTACTTGGGTGCACCACTCAAAATCAGTAGAACTATTTTCAGAAGAAGCCCCATGCATGACCATTTCCTTTATGATGGCTCTACTCCTCACACTGCAGTTCATCTGCATCCTGGGATCTTTGGGCAAAGAAAAGAATACAGTTCTACATTTTTCCTTATTCTATTGGGAAGAATTTTATTAAAGCTTTGGATGAGAAAGAGTAACAACTGAAAATGTAACTTCACTTTCGTGTTCTTAGCATATTTTCCTCAGTTCTGTTCAGCACACTGAAAACTAACAACTGGAGGTCACAATGAAAATATCCACAGTTGTCAGAGAGTAAAGAATAATATGCAAATTCACAGTGCTTTAGTAGTTGAGGAGGGGAATTTATTTTTCTCTTTGTGACCCCTGTATTTAGGTTTTACAGAAAAAACCTTAATAGGTTAATATAGTCACATACTGCTGAAGAGCTATTAAGTTCCATAGTGTTAATATATACTATCATGGAGCACTGTGGCTCTGTGATCATCAGGTAGTCTCTGATTCTCTTAAAATACCTGGATAGGTGATGTACTGTAGTTTCAAGCATCTGTTTAACTTAGAAGGTAACTTATGCCACCTGTGTATATGATGTCCAACACAGTGAATGCCAGTGGAAAGTCTCTATTTTGAAGTTGCAAAATGTTCTAAACCCCAGCCCTGTTCTTGGTGACATCTTTGCAATGGTACAGTTTGTAGCAGGGTTGACATAGCATGATCAGTGCAGGATTTGCCTTTAAAGTGCACTGTGGGAAATCTCTGGTTTAGGCTATAAATGCTCTGTGGGAAATATTGTCTTAGCTCTCACTCGTGCCATCTTTGGTTTCTGCAGTTGGATATAGATGCACTGACTTCTGACTGAGCATGTAACTTAGATCAGATTCTCAGATACACATTCTTGTCTTAAAAATCAAAAAGGAAGAGTTGCACATTATTGATAACCACCAACTACACACCTTCCTGGTGATGAAGAATGTTGTCATGAGTCAACGCCTACACTTTTGTCTTTCAATCTTCTGTCTCTGTAAGGCTCCACGATAGTAATATCAGCTGCTTCCTCTCATGTACCTTATGATTCTTCTATCCAGGACCTCAAATATTCCACCTGTGCTTTCTTGTCCTCTCTTACTGTCCATACACAGTATCCTGAGGTCTCATTGCGGTACCTAATTACTAGCTGGGCAAGAGGCAGCATGTCCTGTGGCTGCTTGTGTGTTGATTGTCCAGCTGGTGAGCCAGACAAAACAGAACTTTTAAGTTCACGTTGCAGTTTTTCTCTTAATGAGGCCAGTCATCTATCTAGTCATCAGTTTTCATGTAGCTGGGTAGAACTTAATATCTTTGAGATCGCTGCTCTTCTATCGAATTTATTTGAGATTGGCCAATAGATTCAAAAGTTAGTGGGAAAGACAGAAAACACAGTTGCATAAGCTTGGGATGATCAGGTTAGGAACAAAGTAATACTTTCGGAGTGCCAGACTAGACTAGTGCACTATTTAGGTGTGTACTCACTAGACTGAAGGAGACAAACAGATTCAGAGATCAGATAGTTTCCTAAACACTGTAAATAATGCTATCCCAGGAATGGGTCAAGGAGACCTGTGTCAGCATATTCACATTGCCTCTCTTTCCACATTCTGCATCATGGAAATAACTTTGAATCTAGAACAGCCTTTAAGGCTAATTACACCAGCATCCAGGGGAAGATTTTGACATTGTGGAGATGTGCAGTAGAATCCTCATAGGAAGATCAAAAACTTGAAGGCACGTACATTGAAGTCACAGGAAGTCTCTGAGATTTCATTCATCTATACCTTCAGCTTAGTTTATGTAGAGGCAAAATCATTCAAATGTGTGAGATTTAGATTGAGAGTTCACTGACTGTCCTTTGCAGAAGAAATACAATGAAATCTGTGAATAACCCAAGTAATCACACTTACTATAATTATGTTATCTATTATTATATTATAGTAACCCAAATAAGCACACTAGATTCAGCATGGTGTGCTACTGCTACTGAATTCCTGCAGGACCAAACTCACTGGGCCATTAATTTTCATTTGCATCACTTCCTCAGCACAAAGCAGACTTGATGCTACATTAAGTGGCAGCCCAGAGGTTCACAGTGTGTTGGGGAGTCCAGGTGGTGCAGCTCTGGTGAAATAGTTTGTGTAGTCCCTTCCTCGCAGTTCCTGTGTGGAAGGTGAGCAACAGAGGGTGGGCAAAAGCAGGAGCAGATGAACTTCTCACTATAATTTTCTTCTTTAACTCACGGCTTCCAAAATTCTGTGGTTAGGTAAGAATCTCCGCTTTCATTTAAAAATTAAATCTCAGAAGCCATAAAGTAAATCAAAAGAAAAACAAACAGATACTAATCTTGTGATGTTTGATCCAATTTTGTGTTTTGGGAATTGTCTTCTGGTTTTTGAACACCTGGATTTGGCAAGGCTGCTATCATGCCTGGAACAACATACACAAAGAGTTTTCTTACTATCACTAGTCCCCTCCTACTCCCTTTCAGGCAAATGAACTAATTTGGACACAGTATTTCAGCACATTCTTTGCATTGAAAGTGGATAATAGCCTGCTATGGAAGGAATATATCTAAAAGCCCAAATAAATAGGTGAATAATGTGCTCTTCGTGAACCAAATGATCCAAATCTATAGTAAACCAAAATATTAAAAATTAATTTCTCTACTTACATACCAAGCCTGAGTTTAGGATTCAGTATTTCGAAAAATACAAGGATGGCATAACTACTATGCTAGGGGCTATGACTTCTCCTACTTTAATGAGTATCTTGACAACTTTAGGACATTTATGTTAGAAATATTTTATATGGTAGTACAGATAATGTGGGATAGAACTTAGAGTTCATGATTTTGTACTGTTTATCATCTTAAGGAAAGTAAAAAGCTGAGTGTATACATTTATTTAAATTAGTTAGGCTTTAAAGACCTCGAATTCCTAGATCTGTTAGAACTAAATCCTAAAATGTGTTCTGGCAATCAGCAGTTTAACTGAATTGAAGCATGCATTTACAATTTCTTTCCTGGAGTACTATCACGTTAAAGGTATCCTGCAGATTTGAGTCCTTTCTTTCTAAATATCTTGAAAATTTACAACAGTCACTTACAATATCAAATTAGAAAACAAAAATACTGCATTCGAACCTGAAATGGGAGAAAAGAATTTTAAATCCCATTTTTGAATAGTGGGATCTTATTTTGATATTTGCAAATGCATTTCATTAATGTTTTAGGACTTAAGAAAAAGAAATTATTTTAAAACTTTACAATTTATCTTGGTATGACTTAAAGAAGACTTTGAAATGTCTTGTCTTCTGTTAAAATGCACTTGAGGGGCTTCTGTGAATCTTTAGATTTACTGAGCACACCAGAGTGACTCACTCAGAAGAGTTAGGGGCTGTCAAGTAAAAAAGTATTTAGGAATTCCTCTAAATGTCTGTTATTCACTCAACAGAACGGAGATGCTTCTCTATGGTAGTAATTCCTAGGATATTAGCTGATAGTTTTTTAGCTGTTTTGTATAAGAAGGTATCTGTATGCTGAGAATGCATTATCAGATTGCGAGTGAAAGAATTCAACTCTCTCTGGATGGTGTTTAATGTGGTCGTACACATACACACACACACGTGCATTTTACTGAAATACCTGGTTTCATTGCCTGATTTTTTTTTCTTTCTTCTTTTTTTACTTGAAGACCTGAATGCAGTGGTTAGAGGGACTGGAGAGCTCAGAATGTTAGTAATGAGATATGGAGCCCTTTTCTTCTAGGTCACTGGCATGAATTTGACCCTGGTTAGTAATAACCAAGAGTCATTATCAACTGGTGGCTTTTTGGTGGCCTACGACACACAAGCTGGTGGTTTCACTTTGTGTAATGACCCATGGCTGCATACACACACACACACAGTCTTCAGTTAAAACATGTGCAAATAGCTTGGGAAATACCATATATCTCATGACTGAACTTCAAAACTCAGGCTGAAAGGTCATCTGTGGTGGCAATTAAGAGTGACAGGCTTTGTACCCTGAGCCACAGAGAACAAGGTGCTCACCAGCATTCACACAGGTCATTTGCTCCTGCTTGGACAGTGGAACTCACACATTCAAAGCAGAATAACACAAAATAATGGATAAGTACTAAATTAATTCTGTCCTAGGCAAAGTGATGAAGCAAAGTCCTTGTAGGTCTGGAGTCTGCGAGCAAAAGGAGAGAAGCAGAAAATAAAAGGGAAGGCAACCTGGAAAAAAAGTAATAGAAAAGGGAAGATATGGAATGGTAAAAATAAAGAATGTAGAGAAATGACAAGAAATACGCTGATGGCCCATGCTTCCCAAAACACTTGACTTGTTTTCTTGCCTCCTTTACAGAGTTAATCTACTCCTGTGAAAAAGTGGCTTGTTATATAAGATTAAAATTACAGCAGAGTATTTAGGTACATTCTTCACTTCTAGCATGTGCTGCTTGTTTCAGCAGGGTGTTTGTTGTTCCTTACAATAGGTATTTGCTTATCTACCTTACCAAAGTGCAGGTTTATAATTAAGCTGTGTAGACTCAGCTAAAGGGTTTGGTTATGATGATGGATGTGGTTTTAGTATATCAGCAACAAGCAGCATGATGACCAGGAAATTAGCAAGGAGTAACAAAGAAATAAGATCTCCACTGATGTGACAGGAACTTTAGAGAGGGTTGGGAGGGCTTTTGGAGCAAATGCATGCTGGGTCAGGATTTTCCACAAACTCGTTCATCCATCTCTACAGTTACTGTTAAATATCTGTGACACACGTGTTGATTCAATGGTGAAAAGCTTAAAGATCAGGCTGGGTTGACATTTTTCTTGTAAGGCTCAATATCATGAAAACATTTGAAGTGTAAAGAGCTGTAGAACTGGCTAGTTTCACATGTCATACTGATGCTGTGTGGCTTTGTAAAAGAACTGATACACTTTGACGCTCTAGGCCTGAAGCAAATACAAAGCATAGGACTTCTGAGCATGGCAAGAGACCGTGAAGCAGCAGCAGAGAGCACCAGGTAAGATCAAATTCCTGGCTATCTTCCATTTCCCTGTCACACTGTGTATGCTTAATAAACTGCTTTTACAATAGTGATAGGATATGACTGCCACCTGCGCACTATGTAATGTGTATCCTCTACAGAAAGAACATTTTGCAGCTGCAAGATCTAAGTACTTTAAGCCTAGAATACCTGGATGTTCTAAGGTGAGCTCACTGCTTTCTAAGCTGTAAAAATGCTTAATCCCCATGTCACTTTATATTATTTTGTAGTTAATGTTGTCAGTGAGTTGACAAAGGCACACAACCAGGGGCAGAATCTGGCCTATCATATTTATTAGGATGTGATTCCTCACCTAGACACTACAGTCTCGTAAGGGCACATACTCTGCTTTGTTTTTACATCTGAAATGTGAGGGAGTAGACCTTGTCTTACAAAGCAGTAATTGCCAACTCTGTGACAATTCTATGTGAGCTCAGTGCAGGTACATGGTAACTTGCAGATGCTAAGACCAGTTTGATTTAAGAACTTTAAACAAACTCAACTGACTACTTAGCAATATATTTTTGTCTGACTCTTTTGACTGACAGTGAGATAGGAAGCTCTTTGGAGCAGGAAATCATCTCTTATTTGAAAAACTATTACATTTTTAAATGTTTTTTTTAAACTTAGAATATTGCAAACATTGTACATAGCTTATATTAAGTTCTGAGACTTATTAATAATTGTTGTGTATAAATACCTTTCTTTTCTCTAATTTTCTTCTCTGCAGTCACTTTTTATTAAGCTTCAGTTATATTACCTCATTAACCTTTTCTTGTTTTGCAGGAGCAGTAGATTCTGCTCTGCTCAAAGGCAAATCTTTATGCTGTAGTTAGTAGGGGACTGTTTGTGTGTAGGTCTTCACTTCCTGATCACTGTGTCTTTTGGTGTTTCTTGCAATAAACTTAGGATTATTATATTCTTTAGTCAACATTGTTTTTGCCTTTTGCAGTCCTTTCTTGCTAAATAAGAAAGCCAAGCTTCTTTCACAAACTCAAGAAGCATATTGCTGCTTTCCAATAGGTAACCACAGATACTTCATACGTAACCATTGATTTTCTATCCAGGGATATGTAGGAAGTCTTACAAAGAGCATGACTAAGGACGCATCTAATAACATGTCAGACTTTTCCTGTTTCCACACTTGAATGCTCAGTCCAGAATACTGATCCCCGCACCAGAGAACAACCACAGTTTACAAAGTCAATATATACTGTATGAAGTAGCTGTATAGTTATGATAGTTACCACAGGGAATGAAACCTAAAATTTTTAGATGCAAGCAGAGGGCATAGGCAGGATCTGACTTTTCTCTGAAGTAGGCTCAGCTAGAGGAAAAATATTGATTTTCACCACAGCCATCCTTCCTTCAGAAGTTATTTCATGTTTGAAAGGAATGCATGAGGCTATAGAGAAAAAGAAAAAGGGTGGTATTTTATCTTAATTTATAATTTTATTTTATTTACGGGGTTCAGTTATTTTATGTGTTCTCTTCCTTAAATAAAAGTAAATAAACCAGAATATTTTCTTTAACTGCAGTGTTTGATGTATACTGCATTGGAAGTTATTAATTAGTATCAGTGCTCAATTGAGGCAGTCATTATTTCTTCCAAGCAGTTACTGCAGAAATCAAACAAAACAACTAAAAAAATAATTAAACTTGAGAGTTTTATTTATGTAAAGTACCCAAACATTAACAAATTTCTCTGAACCAACTGCTCTGTCTTAAATCTCTAAGGTCTGAAACCAGCTTTTCTAAGACTGCATGGAAACTGCCAGCTTCAGTTCAGGAGGTCTTTGCAGACTGAAATCAATTGCTTGGCTTCAAAACCCTGTAGTCAATACTGGCTTTTTCTGGGAGAAGGGCTGCTGGGCTTGGTGGGACACTGATCAGATGCACAACAAAGTTGCTGTTGGGGTTGGGTGGCTTTTAGTAGAACACATTTATGCTGAAATGCAGGTGCTCCTTTCAGATGGGTCAAGGAAAAAGTGGAAAAGGGCACTGGGGAAGTAGACATGCAGATTATATTCTCTCAGACCCCTGGAAAATCTAGTTTTGCCTGTGTTCTTACACTCATTTTTTCAATATGCACAATTGATAGCTTGATAAGCATGAGCAGTATGAAAAGAAACAAAATCAATTCTAAACCAATATCCTATGTAATTCTCATGTTATCGTATTTTCTTGTGATAATTTTAATAAAAGCAGAATTGTACCCAAATGAAAACATATTTCCATTGCATGAACTCCAGTATTATTTCAGTCCCTTTTTTTTATAAAAAAGTAACTCCTTCTTTTTTTAAATTTAAACAGTTCCACTTCGTGTTCTTTTTCCTCATTCTTCTGAAGAATTTCTGCCTGAAGCACAGCTACATTACACTCATAAAACATATCAAGGTATCAGCATTCTCCAGTACTCCAACCACTCCAATCACTGCTGTGTGAACAGCTGCGAGTGCATTTTTTTAATATTTGCAACTAAAAATACTCCTGTGCTTAACAGTGTCTAGTTCTGCAAGACTTCTTTGGCCAGGACACTTCTCAAATATTCAGTGAAATTCTGAACCCAGTAGGACTCCAGACTGAAAATCTAAATCTTGGGAATGTACTTCAGGGGGTAAAAAACCAAAGCAATAAATAAACTTTGAAGAAAAAAATTCTTTTTGGTTAGGACAGCAAAAAACAAATTCTTAAAAATACTGACTCTCAAAACACAGCTCTGTATTTCTGAGAGAGTAATTCCTTGTGCAGGAAATACCTGTGTAATTAACGTTTACTAAAGCAAAAGCTCAAACCTGCATTCTGCTCATTCCAAGCTTCTGCTGACTTCACGCAAACACAAGTGTTCTAGAAGTGTCCTACTTTCTTATAAAGAACAAATGTAGATTTTATAATAGTGTAAGGAAGCATAAACCTTGCTAGAAGAGTTCCCATATAAAACTACTAATAATCATGTTAGCATGGATACTATGAAATAAGCAACAAAAGATGTTAAATATTAACAGAAATTCAAATGTGATTTCAGTGGTAGATCATGGCACATTTTGCTAAAGATGTCTGGCTGCAAAGCCTGGGAGTACAGCAGAGGCAATCAGGTGAACTAAAGACAAGGTTATTCATTCCTCACTTGACTCTGAAGTGGAATAATTCTGCATGGAATGAATGTACCAGGGTTTTCAGTCACTGATACTTAGAACACCTAATATTTAAAATATTAAATATTTGCATGTTATTAGGTGAGTGAATAGTTTTCTGGTTATTCAGCTGTTAGTAGTAATTACAGATCATTAGAAACAAATATTCTACACCTATCAATGGAGAAAAATATACTGAGACTGCTTCACAAAGCACTGTCACAGTATGAGGTACATAAATAGGGATTTGGTACCTCAATAGTAATTTTAAGCATGGCAGTTTGTTAATCCTAAAATTGGGTAAAAATAACTGCAGAAGTAAAGTGAATATCTAGACATTTAATTAACTCATAATTTGAAATGCTTTTTGTTATTATTAGTTCCATTTATAAAAGCACCATGTTTAAATTAGGTGGGTTTATGTGTAGTTCTCTACTTACTATACCTACTTAGCAACACAAGAGTTTTAAAAAAGGTAATGAGGAAAAGGTTTTCCCCTTCATTCTTAGCTAATTTTGTTTTCTGATTGCCATGGCAGTCTTGTTTAAACAGATGGATTCATCGGTTGTAAGGTATGAGCTATACAACGAGATTTTATATTTTCTACATCACCCAACAGCCAATTAAAGCTTAAATCAGTTTAGGAAAGAAAAGAACTCAGTTATTCTTCTTACAGCACACAGGGTAAAAATGAGTCCAAAATTTTTCGATCTTTGTATTTGTTTTCCGTTCTTGAGCCAATTAATCTAGCCAGGTGCAAAAGTATGAGTATGAGTATGAGCCTTCAAATGGAACTCTTAATTCTTTGGAGAAGTTCATTACTGGAACAATGTTGTGATACATCAGCAATAGAGCCCAAGTGTGTATTAGTTCTTGTCTGCTCAGTTATTCATTCCTCCAACAAATCTACTCCATGTCACTTGTTTCAGTAGCTCCTGTATTCAAGACAGACCAAAAGATGTAGATGTTCAGGAGTGTACAGTTCCTTCTTAAAAATGACTCACAAAACACCTCTGACCGTGTCTCATCCATCAAATAGCAAACAATGAAAATCTGTGGCATGAAACTGTACCTTGTGGAACTTGTTGACGGCAAAGAACTATAAAAGGAGGGGAAACCAGCAGTTTCATTATTGAAACAATTGGAATAACTAGTCTTAAGATACTCAATCTACTCTTAAAATACTGTTTCTATTCCAGCATAAAATGTAAAGCCCCCACTGCTCTAGGAGTAAATCTGTTCCAGATTCACATGGCAAGCAGCGCTGTGTTCAGTTGTAGAGTAGGTTTCTAAGCCACAGTAATTTCAATGCCACAAGGAACATAGACTATTAAGTAAGTTGTAGAACCTGGCTAATTCACATCAGTAGTTCAAAGCACCAATGTCTATTACTAAAATTTGTAAATTAGTAAGTTATCAACCAGCACAGCCCATTTTCACGATTTTCCCATGAGCGTTAATGATATTTTATGTTTTCTTAAAGTATGCTCCTGCAGGCTAGTGAGTAGATGCAAACTTTAGCTTCCATCAAAAAAGAGTTCTCGCCTTTATGGTTAGAGATAAAACATGAGCCAGCTGAACCCTGGAGTATCAAAAACCAGAAGGCAAATAAGCAGAGCCCCAAATTTATTTATTTATTTTTTAAAGATCTGGCAAGCATAAAGCTAATCTTTTGATATTTGATGGACCACTTTATGCTTTTTAAACACCTGTAGTTAGCAATATTGAACTGGCACAGTATGAAACAGAAGTGCTCTCCAAATACCATTGTACCAGGTCCTGATTTTGCAAGTCGATAAAACACCATCCAGTGGGAGCTTACGGCACTGTGCAAGTTTGAACTTTTATTTAATAGATGCAGGTTAATATTAATTATTTATTAAAATATAGTGTAAAATATTCTTTTTTTCCTGTATAGAATTAAAGTAATCCTTGTAATATGAAACCTGAGCACAGCTCTCTAATTTAGCACAGCACATAATTATGGAGTTAAGCACGTGTGAAAATGCTGATTCAGCTTTCTTCTTCTGTGTCTGCTGAGAACTAGGGTAGAATCTCCAAATCATTTAAAGTTTTATTTTATTATTCATTTAAGAACAAAACATGAAAAAAAATGAAAAGGACACTGAAAATATTGGAGGCACGGATCTTGTGACTTACTTTCTTTCATGTGAGAGATCGTCAAGCTCCTCAGAATGCATCCATGAACAAAATTATGAAATAACTTTCTGTATGTAGATTCCAATTTTTGCTAATGATGAAGTAATGTTTGTAACAGATTTGTCTTTCTGAGTCTTGTTGACCTAGTGGAATATGGCTCATTTTCCTTCAGGATCATTGCAGGAATCTCAGCTAAAACTTTACATCTGCCAGAATAGAGGATTAGACAAATTGGCAGGTGGTAATAGATTCAGAAGTTAAAAGGAAACAAACTGAGCAGCAGGATAAAATCAGGGCAAGGTAATTAACATTCTGTTTATATTTTCAAAGAAGAAACAACAGGAAAAGAACAGATGCCGGTTCAGATTTGTGGACACTCCCAGGAATTTTTTGCTTTAGGTAAAACAGTAAGAACTGCCCAGAACCCATGGGACTCCACTGGCCACTCTGGTGAAAGAGGTCAGATTGCACTGAGGCACAAGTCCCACAGAAGGGTGTCATTTAATACACATGGTTGCTTCCTGCACAGAACTGCTTCTCAGCTCCAGATGCGCTTGTGGAAAAAAAAAAAGTCACAAGGGAACAACTAGAATTTAGAAATTATAATATAAATTAAAAGTGATATCAGAGCTATTGGGAGTTTGTTTAAGGCAAATTTTAGTCTGGCATCGTACCATGGTACCTTAACACACCTGAAGATATATAGCCCAAGAGCTACAGGGGAAAACAGAACAATCATGCAGCAATCAGTCATTTTTTAAAATACCACATGGGGCATATGGCAGAGAACAAAGATTATTCTGTGCACAGTGCCTACTGCCAATGCAGTGTTCTTTGAGGGGCTGATTCAGAAGTCAGATGATGCAGAAGGGACTGGGATTATATTGTAATACATACAGTTTTGGGGACCTTATGAAAGTAAAGAAAAATAATAAAAAATGCTAGTCCTGGTGAGGGCTACTACAAAGTTCCCAGCTGCCCAAGGTGGAGCAGATCATTCCTTAGTGATTGTGTCCCTGCAGCTTTGCCAAAGTTGAATACCTTCAGTTTCACCCTGTTGGCCACAGGCTTGATCAAGTGACAGCTGAAATCTTTTTAAGTATTTTTTATAATCTCAGAGTGCTTTAAAACATACACCCATCTGCAGCCTTTCAGCTGTAGTGAGCAGAACTACCTGTGCATCTGATTTTCATGTCTATACAAGCAACATTAAAATAATTTTACCAGCTTGTTTGAAATATATCAGTAGTTTTATTTAGGTCTGTAAGTATATAGCACTTGTATCTGAATATCCAAGCAGAGATGATTTCATGCAGAGAGAAAGAGAAATCATTGCTTTTCTCCTGAGTAGCAATTTATCCTGAAGTAGGATTATCTTCCACCCTAGGGAAAAGATAAAAAAAAGTTTAAATGACAGTGAAAGGAATTTTGAGGCAAAATGCCTTCCAAAATTGTCTCTGCAGACTCAAAAAGTGAGAATTTAATGTGTAATTTCCCATGTATTTAGGGTGAAACTCTGGACAAAAGAGTTCTGTGACATCCTGTCAGTGAGGTGTGGTCTGGACACCAGGTACGGGCAAAGCATTTGGCTAAGGCACAGCTGTAGAACCTGAGAGAGATGCTCAGTACCCATTTCTGAAGAATTTTTTAGGTCAAATGCTTTAACCAGTCAGTATCTCAGTTCCTTCAGTGGTAAAATACAGATCATATTCCCCAACTACACGATGAGTTAAAGATCACATCATCCTTAACGCTTACGAATGCTTGTAATCATTCACTGTGAGATCATAGAGTCTGGCAAGGTAAAGCATTATCCAAGTACAAGGTAATCGAAGTCAAAGCCTTCCATGCAGTAGGAATACCCAGTATTACTCGTTGGGAATAAATATCCATTCCAGCCTATTTCAAATGTCCTTGCAATGCTACTGTTTTGCCGTGTGAAGTTTCTTATAGCAGTATTAATTTCCTTGCAATAAAAGCTGATTTTTCTCTAAGATGTCATTAAATTAATTTTTGAAGTCTTCAAATTTTCCTTTTTTAATATGAAACATAAAAAAGCAGATTTGAAATTAAAAGCAAATTTGATTTGCACTTTTAAAATGTATTGTTTCTGTGTAGTGCTCATGCAGAGCCTAGATATATACATTTTGTGTATTATATCCTTGCAAATTCCCACTGTGTGGTACATAAGCAGAAGGGCATAGAGGACAGATTTACATTTCTCCCCCTTTATTTGTTAAGAATTTAACTTCTTTTTAGCTGCAGTGTGCATAACTCCATGCTATGTAATATCAGAAACATTTTGTTGAAATCAAGTTCCCCTAATTGTCTAGTACATTAAATTAGAAAGACAATATTTTTTCTTTTGCTAACACAGTTCTTTCTATCCCAGTGACCCACATCCCAGTGAGTTTCCTTAAGCTCAGAAATATGATTTCACAGAAGAGTCTGTACATTGGTGCTAGTTCTACCTTTTTTTAGTTGTTTTCCTTATGGATGGTATTTTCATCTGCTTGGTTGCATATTCTTTCTGTTTGTTCCAAAGCAAAGCTAAGATAATCATAATTCCTAATTCATCAACATGACCCAAATTGATTTCTCATTGCTCTTTTATTAAGCTTTTCAAGGGAATTTTAAAATAAATTTGTTATTGAAAAATGATTTCAGGGCATCATCCCACAGCATAAAAACTAGATTTAAAGGATATTTACCCAACTTAAATAAGCAGCATAACAACAGGCAGAAGATATTTCACTGTAAATTGGAAGGAAATCAGTAAAAGCTAATTGATTTATAAAATAAATTACTGGAAGTATTTTAAAATAAATTATGGGCAGGTACACTAGAACTTACAAATAAACCCCGTGTCCCTCTAGATGGGTCCAACAGGCTAATCTTAGGAAACTAAGTATCACTAAATCAGAGCAATGATGCTGTAACATTGCACGGATAGATTCATTCATGGAAACTAAATTTCAGCACAGACAGCACTGCACTTCACATAGTGACAAAATGCTCAAGGTGCCATTCCAAAAAATCGTGTGTTTTTAGACATCCAGGGAAACTGCAGTAAGCCTCCCCCTCACTGGAGGACAGGAAATCTGAAGCTCATGGAAGTACTACAAATTTTTTTATTGTATCAGGTTTTCCAGAAAAGTTGAAACAGTAGGAGGTATCAGGGAGATTTGAATAACCCCTTTAAATCATATTCTACTGGATACATTTGCTGAACAAATTTTCACCAGTTTATCTGGAATTCTGTGTATTGATTTCAGTCACGCTCCAGTAGATGTTCAACATGACTTCAATGGATGAGTGAGTTTACATTTAGGGTTGCTCAGTTTAGTAGCAGGCAGTGCTTCTAATCCCTGTGGAGCTGCTATTAGCCATTGGTTGACCTGAAATTCACATGAGTTGGCTTTAATTCAGAGCCTGGTTTGCTCTGCCTGGTTTGCTGCTTTGGGTGAGTTTTGTTTAAATTTGGACCTGTCACTTGAGCCAGCTTTTCTTGAGTTTTTCTTCTTACTCTTGAGAAAATCTCTTTTTAACAGTACTTTCAAGCACTCCTCCATGATCCTGTTATTTCTTGCACTGATTGTCTTTAGGGCTTGGCCAGAGTGGTGGGGAGGGCCAGGGACAAGAGGATGGGCAGGGGGAAGCAAGGCTGTGCTTTCAGTCTAGCCTCTAACATGAGCATGTTTTGTTCCTTGCCTATGAGGAATACCCTGAGTGTCCAGACAGTGTGCAATTAAATTCCAAAGTACTGGAGGGAACATTCCACATGTTTTTAATAATGACCCTTGGAAATTTAATGTGACCTTTTTTTTATTATCATTTGGGATCTGGCAGTGTAACTTTTGATTAGGTTGCAGAAGTGCTGCATTTTATATCAGAAAAAAATTTATATCTGTATTTCGCTTGCAGGAAAGTACTTGAAAGCTGTGTGCAATCCTCAGAAAAGAAAAGTTTTATGAATGCAATGTTTAACAAGCAAATACATTTCATCTGCTTTTTTAACAGGGGAAATATTGCTGTGATTTAAAAGTCTGAGATATTTTCTGGGAGTATTTCTCTATTCCTACTGCAGATTTCTTTGTATTTATCTTACTGGGAACTACTAGTTGATGGGACAAAATGTGATTGCAGGATCTTGTAGCTTTAGAAGGTCCTATTCAGTATTCCCCATGTGTGAAAATCGCACTAGCTGGCATTACAAGGGCAGAATCTTAATGCACTTCTTTGGGTTTGTTCTGTAGAGCATTGGTTTGATGTGGCCTCTGCCTTTTTACTGGCTAATCAAGGTCCTCTGGGACTGGAGATGGGTAAGTAGCTATTTCACTTATCTTGTACATGTCCATATACAAAGATACATGGTTACTTACCACGGAGATGGACAGGAAATAACAGTGAGGGGGGAGAGCTTTACCTCATTAGTAACGTTACATTTCCTATAGTGCATATTTTTCATATATTAAAAGTTAATAAGATGGTGTTAGCTTACAAGACTTAAAGAGAGACGTGATCATAGTAAATGTGTCTAGAGGTTCAGAAAATCTTACTAAGGTATTTTAAAGCATTTCCAGTACTCTTTCCTTCATATTCTTTATATGTTAAACAGTAGTATTTTTTTATTCCGTGTTTAAAGTCTTAATGCCTGCAGCTACCATAATCAAATTAATGTTTCATATTATATTGGGTATAACAGTTGCAGTTTGAGCCCCCAGTCTTGACTAGGGCTGTGGAGTAGCAGGGGTGGAGCAATACCCATAGCAGGATAGCTCCTCTCAGAAGACATTGAAATGTGCCTGGACAAGACTCAGAGAAGTCCTGATGCATCCCTTTTATAGATAAGGAATTGATAGATTAAATTATACACTAAATTAATAACTAAGTTACAACAGAAGTGAATAAAATCTTCTTTGGAGAAAGCTCTGTTTATCATTCCTATAGGTATTGTGTATGTTTTGCAGTGGGCACACTGTCAACCAAAGCTAAGTTTAACACACACATAAAAGGTACTTTGCTGGCATCTTTTCATTGCCATTATATCAAAATTACTGTAGCTCAGATGCTGTGGCTTCAAATTGCTTCTTCCATATATGAACAGAGTGCTGCTTGTAAGAACAGATAAGAACCAAGAATATAGTTGGCACTAAATAAATAATCCTTAATATTTTCATCCTTTTATAAATAACTCCCTTGCATTCTTCTCTCAAGTATATACACATACCTGGATAGGATTCTGTTTAACATAGATATTTTTTCATTGTTTAGAGAAAATATATCAAGATGAGAACTTTTCAATTAATTGCACATACTCCAAGAGTCACTTCTCAGGAAGCTTTGGAACTCCTGTAAAACGCTTCCATGTATTTATATATCTGAAAATATGAAGCAAAAAACAGAATAACAAAAATGTTGAGAAAGAGGATTACTCAGAGAGTAAAAATATAGGGAAAAACCCCATCATGGAAGTAACCAACATTGTCTCGAGCCGAGCTCGGTGTGGGAGAGTCCCAGCCTTTGCACATCGACTGCATTGCTGATTTCCTTTGTGCAAAAGGTAATTTTTGGGGAAGTTTTGGAGAAAAATCTAGTAAGGTGCAATAGCCTTTATTTGATATTTAGAATATGAACAACTAATACTGTATTTTTATTAGTGCTTAGCATGAAACACACTTCTTGAAACTAGCTGGACTGAGCTCCATGCACAGCATCTGACTGCAGCCAGCAGCTGTAATGGCTATGAGGGTGAAGATGACACTACTCTCCTCACTGTCTCTCTTGCAAAAAACATTGAACAGAGACTAAAATACATCTCTAGTTTTGTGGGTGACTTTAGGTAGTTGAGCATAGAGGTGATAGAGCCAATTTCTGTAAAATTTCAGCAGATAGATTAAGTCCCCTGATGAGATTCCTGATAAGATTTAAAATATCTTTTGTAGCCTGTAGAAATGCTACTTTCACAGTTCTGTGATAGATCTAGAAACTTTTCATTTTTCTGCAATGTTTTTATATCTGAACAGAAAAAAGCACTAAACTGATTAACTGAAAAAAGGCTTTCTTACGCAATACTCATCAAATTTACAAGGACTGTAACTTAACCTTTTCTTCTTAGTGTTGACATTGTATCTTGCCTTATTTTTACACAGTTCAGTGGAAGTTATGCTTGCAGCAGAATGCAGGCTCCTTCTGCATGTCAGTTTTGAAACATTTTCACAAGGCAAAGCAGTTTGAATCCCGAGAATAGGAGATACGGGCTCACTACCAGAGTAGTTTTACATGAACATTTAATTTGTTACTTTTCTGTTCTTTCTCTTTTTTTTTTTTAAACTTCATTTATGATGATTGTATTTGGTCTGCAGAAAAGTGCAGAAGTAATCAGAATGTTTATTTTATCACCAAGTTTGTATGATAACGTTTGCTCTAAACCAATTTTTTTAAGGTTCCAAGAGAGTACAATTGATTAGATGCATATTTTCTGCCTTATACAACAGATCACACCCAGCTGCACAGCTTTTCTCAGGTAAGTGAGCTATTATATATTCCCCTTTTTCTTCCCTTCCCCAACTCCCTTAATTAATAAGGAAAACCAGACATCTATCTGCATGATGCTTGTTTTAAAGTCAGTACATATATCCGTGGAAAATAAATATCTAGTTACTAGGATTTATCCACTGGGGCCAGCTCTAATAATGAATTTGAAATAGGATTTTCTTACTACAGCGGGAAAAAAAATTCCTCAGACTCAAAGATAAATCAAAGGAAAGTGGCACCCCGGTGGACCAGACAACCCATTGGCAGCACAGTCACATGAAAGCCTCAGAGGTCACTACCTCAGTATCAGCAAAGCTATTTGTAGAGCTCACTGTGGAGTTTCACATCGTGGCTAAATCAGAATACTTAATAACCTGGCACCCAAATTTCACATGCTGCCAGCCTCAGTCCTTATGTGAGCCTTCCTTTCACTGCTTTGGAAGCTTCCCCTTTGAGTTGTAAAACATGGATACACAGTACTATGTTTTGACAACTCAAAAAAAATTAATTTAGAGCCAGCATTAAGAGACTTACTGTGTGGATGTACAGGTAGGTGAATTTTATTGCAAAAAAGCATGCTGGCTACATCTACAGCAGATACTCTGAAATGAGAAGGACAAGATAAATCCAATGAAATCTTAGTTATGTGCTTTTTCTTCCAGTCTATGATATAACTAGGGCCATCACAGGATTTTCTTCAGAAACCCACATTTTTAGATCATTAACTATTTATGAGTAAAGTATCTGCTTTGCATGAATTTTGTTGGTTTTTTTTTTTTTTTTTTTTTTTTAGGATGCTTTGGTTTCTTTTGGGAGAATGGAAATGTAGGTCAGACACTTGAACCCATTCCCACACACATTCTCTTTTCTACCCATCCATTAATTTTGATTTTGAAAAGTCACAATGGGGTTTTCTGAAATTTCTGAATTTGTGTCTCATGTCCCTCTTCTAATGTAAGAAGAGCCTCCCCAGCCAATTTGTATCTCCCAGAAGCCAAAAATGCTGGAGTGATGGCCTGTCCTCACTTGGAAAAGAGACTGTGGTGCACTGCAGGAGATGTAGTTCGACAGGAATGTTCAATCTATACAGCAGATCAGGAGCCAAGAAATACTTGAATAGAGCTCCCACGGCTAAGCAGGGCTCTGAGCACCTCACTTAATCTACAGTGTGACCACTCCCCACCTGCAAATTGACACACACTTCCTTGTTTCACAAAGGCTTCAAGAGGATAAAAATCTGTGAAAGTTATGAGATTCTCAGATACTGTGATAAGTCCCAGGATAAACAAATGTTGAATGCAAAACAGCAGCTTGCATGGTACATATTCAAGGGCATGTGGAATGAATTAGAAAGATGAAGAGAGGGAGCAAAAGAATGAGAATGGGAAGAAGCAGAAGGGAGGAAGGATAGACAGAAACACTGCAAGTTAGGCAGTGTCAGTGGAAGCTATGGGAGACTTACACTGAGTCCTGCACACTGAGTTCAAGCTGCAGATAATCTTGGAAGTGTATATAAAGCAAACTGAGCCAACAGCTTGCTAAATGAGTTTTTTGCAAAATACCAATGTTGACATTTTTGTGAAGTGACCAAAAGTAACTCCCAAAGAAGGGATCTTACTGTGAGCATTTAGAGCATAAGTGGAGATATTAAACCTAGGTTTTATTTAATATCTCACACTCATCTCTTTTGGAGGGAGAACGATATAAGCAGGTTAAGAAAATTAATTTTCTGTACCATGCCCTGCCAGTGGTGTGAGGCAAGTCTGGATATAAAAACAAATTTCTTTTTAGAAGTGCAGGTTAAGCAATATGACAGATCAATTAGAGAAACTGCTGCTGGTTTTCAAAGAACTGAAGAGTGTGGTCAGTAAAGAGGAGGAAAAGCCATTTGGCATGGCAAGAAAGAGGTGACAAAATTCAAAGGAAAAAATGTAGGATTCTTGCATAGGAAGCTCTAAATACAGTGATGCCAGGTAGATGGTTTGATCTTACTACTGGAATGCGAGGAAAGCCTGCTATTGGGATGGAGAGTGTGTGTCCTTTTTGCTCCAGAACATATTGGATGTGATACATTCCTGTGCAGAAGGACAAGACTCTCAGCTAAGCTTTCCAAAAAGGATTTAGGCAATGCACAGTAATTTATTCTGGCTTTCTGCTCTAGAGGTCAAAATTGCCACTGGTCATACTAATGACAAGCCTCTGCTCGACTGCAGTGAAACAACAGTGGCTGCAGATTAGGTGTGCTGATATTGCAAAACCTCTTTCAGCAGCAAGGAATGAAATGGCTTAACGTGAAATAGAAGGACCTGTAACAGATAGCTGCTCATGATTTGCTGAGGAATGTCTCAAAGTCACTCTAAGGTATCTGATGCTCATACCTTTTACACTAGGCTGGGCTGCCTTAGAAGCAGATGAATAGTTTTGAGGTTTTTTCCTCTTTGCAGTGATTCACTTTCTACTAAAAACAATGGCTCTTAAGAAATAACTGCCTTAGGTACTTCTCTGTGTCCATTTTGCATATCCATGCATTGTAGGCGTCTTCATCCCCATAATACCCAAAATCTCCTTGATATTTATAAATTTCAGAAGCAAATTTTAAAATGCTATTTAGCTGGTGTTTGAAATCCTGTTAAGCACCTCATCTGCATTTGTGTGTCTAGATTCCATTTAAAATCTGATGCTAGAAGCCTATGTTACACTTGAAACAGAACTTCAAAAATGCAGTTTTTATAATCTGATCTTCATGAAAAGTATTATATTTTGAAATTCTTCAGGCAGAACCGTTAAGATAAAAATAAATCCACACCTGCAAATAGTGCCTTTATGTTGTATTTTGAAGATTCTCTCTGCAATCACCAAGCAAGGTAGATTTTGGGAGGCAAGATCATAAGCCTACTGAAATTAGTAAGAACTCTTTGCTTTCAGTGAGCTTCATATCACACCCTTCACTGAAGTATATCCAGATAGACTTACACTCTCTTTACTGCATTTTATTTGAATGAAAGTGAAAACTAATGCAAGTTTCAAGAGAAAAACAGCTAAAAATTAAATTGCTGAACAACTGATGAAGGAGGTAGCTATGTACCCAGAGGGGTTTGGAAGGAAAACAGCAGGTATTATTTGAATAAACATGCTTAAAATAATGAAATGTGTCTTCTTGCATACAAGAAGTCCAAAAAGCCAACAAAGGGTTTTAATCACAGATAAATTTCAAAACACAATATTCTGGAATTTGTCGTCAAAACCTTTGGGACAGAAATTTATAGATCTAAATGGCATGACACATCATCTCATCACACGAATGAAATACAGTAAGGGCATAGACCTTCCCATACCTTATGACTTCTCTTCCCCACATCTGTTTTGCACAGTGGTTTTTAATTTTTGCATTCCATCACCACCAGCATTCCCCCTTTCCTCCTGAAGCAGGCAGTGGGAGATCACTGCCATCTACAGATAGAAGATAGTATCACTAATATTAGAGCAAATTGTTGGAGCAGTTTCATGTTGGAACATTTTTCTCTTTTTCCCTTGAGCACTTGTCTCCTCAACCCTGCTTTCCTCTTAGAAAACCCCACAAAGTCACCCAACACATGCTCCCATTTCTTTGGCACGCTGATCATAATCACCCTCATTAAAGCAAAAGCATAGTACTTTAAGAATCTTAGAAGCCCTGTAATGTTTTAAGTCAAACCTGAAAAGAAAAAAAAAAAGCAGGATTCACAAATGTGCTTTCCATTACTTATTATATATGTCAAAATTTAGTATACATGTCAAAATTATAAATGGCTTCTTACAGCTTTCTCAGAAGGCAGCTGAGAGAAATAACAAACTCTGTGGACATTTGTGTAGATGGATTGAGTAAGTAACCTGCTTCCCATGTGCCACTGCCTGGGTCATAGTTTCAAGATGACACCCGAAAAAGACAAGCAAGTATGGCACTGTAGGAGGAGCAGAGATACACCTTAATCTCCTTTTAATCCCTGTCTTTTATTTTCTTCCTCCAAAGAAGGGAGTAAGAAAATTGATAAAGCTTCATGCTATTTTTATTTATGGTAGAAGAACCACACATCTGCAGTCTATCAAAACTCATTTCAATTAATATAACTTTAAAAAGGAAAAAGAATAAAATTGATAATTTCCCTCCTGTATCTTCTGTATTTAGATAGGAAGTTTTTAATTTTAAGGAAAATGTTTATCAAACGTGTCAGATATCAATTATTAAGTCACAATAGCATTCACTATTTTTTAATATCTTCCAATAGATGCTGTTCCACTGAATTCTTAAAATTACTGCCTATCTGACAACATTAAAAATATTAGAATTATAGATTTGGCAAATTAAAAGCAGTCCAGTGTTCCCATTAAGGGTAAACAATTTGGCAGCTTGCATTACAATTTCTGCCATGTTATGCTTGACACAGTAAAGAAACTGATGGACAGAACCAAAAAGAACCTATTTCCCTCTGAAATATCTAAGCGTAGGATTGGGCTCACTGAAATGATTTTTACCTAAGAACTTGAGGATTTAAGTCTGCAAGAGATCACACAGCTGTGATATTTAGGTAAAAAAATAAGGCAGAAGTTGAATGCAGTGGGAGCTTTCATTTGCTGTCTGCCCAAATAGTTTTCTTCATGCACTGGAGAAATGCTCCTTACTTGCTTTCCAGGTGAGAGAAATTCCCTGGCTTGTTTACCCTGCTGTCTGTATATCACCCTAGCAGCCAGAGTAGAATTCTGCTTTGATTTGGGAGTCCATTACAGCATGATAATATGATAGCTTCAAGGAACATATTCCTGTACTAGCAACACAAACAACTCTAATTCTATTTTTGGACAAGTTCAAGGAATAAAAGCAGCAGTTAATCTGGTCTGATCATAGGGAAGGAGAGATCTCTGACTCTGGAAACCTTTACCATCATTGTTATGCACAACCAGTTTCCCCATTATAATCCTGTGCCCACTGAATTGCAGAAGATACGCCTGGTTTCTTTTAAAACTTCTGACAATTCAAACCCAGTTCACAAGAGCAACTTTGAAAAAATACAGGCTGAAAGTTTAGGCCCCACTGAAGTCAGTGGCAAAAGTCCTGTCAGCTTCAGTATGGTCAGATTTTCACTCATGATATTGATTCAGCTGCTACCTTTAAATACAACAGCTTTAAGGTTGTTTCTACAGAAAGTCAGTGTCAGGTGCGTTTATTATTTTAAACCACACAATTTCTTTAGAAAAGTAAATATCTGAGTACCTTTACATTTCAATGAGCAAGATAGGAAGCCTGACAGGAGGCATGCCTGTGTTTCACACGTTTTTAACATATATTTAATTGAAATGGTTTTATGGAAACTACAGAGCAAAAGCTGCTTTTTTCCCGTCTCCCTCTCAAAGGACGTTTCTATATGCAGCCAGGAGATGGCATTCCTGGGTAACAGTTAAAGGAATTCATATACACTTTCTCTTTTGCATATGAGAGAGAAAAAGGTTTCTTACTATAGTGGCAGTTAGTCAATTAACTGAGTCAATTAAACTAAGGCAATAAATTTGCTTTATATATTCTTTGTTTTATGAGAAGTGGCAGAGTTATCCAGTAGTAGACATTAATCTTCATGATGAGACAGCAGGGATCTGGCACATTGCATTCATCTTCCTGTAGAGTATTTGATAGTAAAAGTCCTTGTCTTCAGTTACATCGTTTTGTTCCTCCAAATAAGCCAGTCTGCAATAATTCATTGACCACAATAATACCCACTATAATACTGTTATAAGAAGAGTTAGGAAATTTAAGGGGGAAAAAACCCAGCTGAATTTTATCCAGTCAATGAATCTTAATCAGATTTTTCAAAGTCTGATCATTCCCATTTGTGATCCAGTTGGTCTATGGAGTATTGCCATATTTAACATCTGTGTCACATCATGCCTTTCCTGTTGCCTCATTGATCAACAGACAACATGTGATGTTTCCCAGATGTTCAAACACGGCAGATCCCAAAAGACCTATTAAATTACACTGAAAGCAAAACAACATCTATGTTGTCAAAGTTTTGTTAAATTCAGGTATGCCTGAATATTCACAAACTTGCTACAAGACACTTACTGATATTCAAATTGCTTTAAAAAAATCTTTGAAATGTCCACATTGTATATTATGTAAGGACTCTGTGTCACAGAGTTGATAATATTTTCTGTTCTGCAATATAAAGCAAGTTAAAATAGAATTAAGCTTCTACTTACACATGGAGAAGATAAACGACTGGATTTTTTACTTCATTTTACTATTTGTCTCCTCTCACTACACACAGTCTGTGTCCTTGCAGATTTTTACTCAGCTTTCTTGCTGATTATATATTTTTTCTCAGATAAAGATGAATAAATAGTTTTTAAAAGCTTGTGCATTGCATTCTCTAAGCAAGGCAAGGCAGTATGTGCAGCTCTTCACTATGGCCTTTTTCCACTGAAAAACATCATTATAAAGATCAAGACTTACTAAGATACTACTGAAACCTTTGTTCTGTACGTGAATAACAGTGACATGAAATTCTAGATCGAATTTCAGACAGCAGATGTGATCCAGTTTACACCAGCATGATACAACATTCTGCTTTGAAACAGAATGATACAGTAGTTTATGATATGGTAATTTTAACATTACTATGAATATCCTTCACACCTTTCTGAAGTTAGTGCTACTCTTCTAGCAACATTTCAAGTTCAAATTTTGTGCCGGCATTTCCAGCAATGGGAGCCTCAACATTTTCTGATGAACACAGGCAGATGTGTGCAGAAAATCAGCACCTTTATTTTGTCACCTGCGAATCAGCGGCACAAAACTCAGGTGCAATCTGTTTAAATCAAAGCAACATTTCTCCACATTGCTACAATGACTCATCAAAAGTTAGAGTTTGTTTTGCCTTACTCTTTAATAAGAAGGAACATAGCTACTTTAGAAAGGCCACCTCAAAGACAGATATTCCTTCTGTGCTTGTTGATGATACATTTATTTTCCCTTAAATCAAATAAGTTTTTACAATAGGTTGCTTTTTCTTCCCCAGAAAACAGGTTAAGAAATTTCAGTTAAAAAATGGCCACATATTTCTTTTTGGTATTTTCCAATAGCAAAAAAGGGTATTTTTTCCAACCCAGCCTTTCTGGTGGGTTTGTTACCTTGCTGTACCTCCATGAAGCAGCTCCCCCTGGGACCCAGGCACCAGGTTCCCGTTGCTGCGCTCAGACTGCGGCTCCTGGAGCATCCTCATGCAGGGATCTGCACTTGGGGGGATGCAGTCCCTGCAGGCAACACATCCACAAAGGGATCAAGCAGGCAGACCAGCTGCTTGTGTGAAGTAATGCTTCTGCACTGACAATGATGAGATGCGAAGTTTCAGTGATGTTTTTTCCGACTTGGTCAGAAAACGGAAATGTTTCCATTTAGGGCAGTAGACTTAGCAAAGAGAAAACATCTTACAGGTTTCTTCCAATGGTTTATCATGTTGAAAACTGCAAGCAAGGAGGAAATAAAAATTCTCTGAGTATCCTGGATTGGCAGTACTCCAGTATTTTCAGGTTTGTCTTCACTGTGGAGTAATTTTAGACAGTCACATATTTATTTCAATTTACACACATAACTGATTTTTGTTGAGCAGTCTAGCATTGACTGAGAGCACTGAGTGCTCAGGTATATGTTAATTACAAACTCTATTTCTTTAGTGATTCCAGGAACAATGTAGGCACCTAAAAGTTACAAGATCTCCAAGCTGGAACTGTCCAGGAGTCCATCCACATGGTATAATTTGCAAGATTAGGATTGCTTCAGAATGACAGAGCTGCATACACAAAAAGTAGGTTGTTGAGTTTTCAAAATATGAGTATCTACTTATAGTATGGACATATGTAACTTTAAAAAATTCTCTGTCTAGATTTTGAACTCACCTAAATTGTTTATATGGCTTTTTAAAAGAAATACATAATTAGAACCATCTTTATTATTTAATGGCATAAGACCTAACAAACTTGTGTTTTGTTATTGACACTTGCAGAACAACAGCCAGAGATTTAGCAAAGAGAGGACAGAAGGTATGTGCAGTATCATGGAGAAGCATGTGGAATACAAACACAGGAAGGAGACGAGAAAAGCAAAAATCTGGGTAATGGTAAAGCAACGCATATGGAAAGTCAGCTTGAGAAGAACAGTCACATATGCCAAAAATAATTCACTAGCTACATTTAGTTAGAAGATCTGGGGAGCAAACATAAGCATCCTAAACAACTGCAGTAGGTTAGCCAGAGTGTCTGCTGGCCCCAGGGTCACATATTCCTGCTCTAACTGCCAGCAGCGTCCGCTTGCAATGGGAGCTTTCCAAGCTCTGGCCAGTGCTGGCTGTGTAGAGAAAACTGTCTGTTCTTTTCCGTTTCTCAGGATTTCTTATGAAATGTATACTGCAATGTAAAGCCCTGTCAGAAATACCTGAGCCAGTTGATCTGTGCAGAATGTGCTGATCTGCAGAATTGCTTGGTTGTGTTCTAGAAACAAAAATGTAGTGTTGGCCTGCTCCTGTGCACAAACGTATCTTTGTATGACCAATACCTCTTGTTTAATTATAAATAATTCTTTCATTTAAATATATAGAAAGGCTGCTAAAACAGGCACATGAGATGTCCTTACTGTCTTGGGCATATTTTGCAGAAGGATTTTCTTCTGCTCTATTTGTTGGGGTCACTTGCTGTTGGCATTGCTTTCACAGTGTCAGCTCCCAAGATTGTTGTGTGACATCTGTAAAATAACCAAATGGATGACATTTGGGACCAATTTCACCAAGTCTTCTAGTCCTTTGGGTTTCACTCTGGAGCACTATGTTATACATTACTTCATTTGCTTGGGTCAAAACTTAAGTACCAGTATCAATCCAGTTTAGTAATCCCCTCTTTTTTCTAGAATTGTCAAACTAGATGAATCTGAGCCTGCTTTATTTTGAAGGCTTTCTACAAGTTTGCTCTCGTAGAATGGGTTATTGGCCAATTGTTCTTTCAAATGGCATAGTTTTCCTGGAGGATGGTTTTTCCCAAATGCTTGTTTTCTAAACAGTAAGTTTCTAATATATTCTCTTCCTGTGACCAAAAAACACAGCCTATTGCCACAATTTTGACAACTAATGTGAAAACTAACCAGGTAATCTGCACTGTCATTAATCCCTACAGACCATTAATGGATATCCCATCATGTCTGAGAGTCTTGCTCACTGTTGTTTGTAGTTGCTTTTGTCCTGGATCAGGTGAGTACATCCAAAGTCTCCTTCTAATGCCTTGTGTTGATATGTATTGCATGATAAGCTGATGCACAGTTATTTATCTTTTCCTTAAGGCTTAAATATTAAAGAAAAAGTGCTTTAATAACGTAGTCAGTATGGCCCAGATTCAAATACAATAGAATTTTATCACAAACCCATCTTTCCTCCCATTTTGATGTTTTCTTTTATGGCAGTAACCACCAAAGACCTAGATTATATTTCAATGACAGTTTTCATTATTTTTAAGAGACATTCAAACGAACGTGGATGTAGTTGGCTTCAAAGTCCAAGTAATTTCCAATGCTAAGATGCCTCTAGATAATTTTAAAAAATATTTCTAGTTTTCATTTTGCTGAAAACCTAATACTTTGTATGGCTGCTACTGCAATTTCAGATGTTCAAGTGAAATGATTTATTCATTGAAAACCAAACACCTATGAGGTTGTTTGCCATATCTTCAGATTGAGTTTCTGCTGACAGTGTTTTTCCCATAGTATTAGCCACACTGAAATGCAAGTAGATTATAAATTTAACCTTTTGTCCAAGACTTGTTTGAATTTCACAGGACCAATTTTCAAGCACAGTTCTCCCCTGTAAGTAGGCAGTGCATATTTTCTAGTCACTACCTTGACCTGAGCCCAGTTAGGAGTTCTCAGTTTGTACAAATTCCATTGTCCATTTTTGCACACCTGATTCAGCAACATGTTGGAGCCATTATTAATTCCCCTCATGCACTTTGATATTTCCTGAGTAGTGGAACTGTAATTGTTTAAACACCCAGACATACAGAACTTTTATCTTGAAGGCCCCTCTGTAAAGCATTTTTCACTCTGCCCTTGTAGTTCTATGCCCTAGCCTGTCTTCTAATAGTTAACTTTAATAGAAGCTTTTCCCATCATGTCACCATTCATCTGAGCCACTTCCCAAATTTTTGTAGTATTTCTCATTTTCCTCATTTAACAGACTAAATCTCTAACTTTGCATAAAACTTAAGGGCTATCACCCAGCAAATTACAATCCTTTTTTTCCATGAGATGTAACTATGTGATTATAAAGCTTTCTAGTCATTCCTTAGCCACTGGGTATTTCTGGCTACAAGCTATAACTTTTACTTGTATCTGAACTGAATACCAGTGTCTTTCAGGGTGCCTCCACCAAGTCATTAACACCTGGACTATTCAAGTTGGCTCATTAATTAGGCTTTCACCTTGTCTGTATCATTGAGCAATTAGGCTATTGAAGCGACATTTCCACAGGACATTTTCCCCTTGTAAATTCTTGTGTCAGTTCAGCAGGGACAACATGGCTGCTATCCTTGGGCTACAAGCAGGATTTAAAAAAAAAAAAAAAAAAGAAGCTGTGGACATACAGCCTTACTAAAGTTCTTTATCTAATCCAATTTTACAGCTAACAGCCACAGCAAGTCCATAATCCATTCATTCCTCTCCACAGCGATTTATTTCAAACTCCTTCCTTCTTTGCTGTGGTCTAGCCGTTCTTAAAGCTGAAGATTAGCCAAAGCTGCCTTCTCTCCCTAATTCCATACTACAGTAAGAGCTTGTTTAATTCCTTTCATGGAGCTCCAATATCCTAGTTTAGGCCTTATTTCCTCACCTGAGTTGTCTAGAAACGTGTCACTAATTTAAGCCATAACTAATTTGGCCCTGACAGTTAACATCTTGCTGCCAGTTTCCATTAGGGAGGAGAAACAACTGCTGAAATCAAGTGTCTGTGGTATAATCATGTTTACTTGTAAGGAGACTGAAATTGCTCTTTCCCTAGACACAGGTGGCACCAGACAATATGGTGATGGCAAGCTCCTCTAAACATTTCCAAAAACCTGAAGGACTTCACGTAACATTTTGTCTTCCAGAGCAAATGCTGACTGCTCTCTTCTTTGTTTTCTCTTCTGCCTCTCCTCTACAGAGAGTCCTTTGTCAAGTAACAGTCAGATTTGTAACTCACTAACGTGTTTTTCTTTACACTTTGTTTCTTAGTGGTATAATAACTTTTCCGAAGAAGTGGGAACAGCAATTCCTTTCTCCCAAATTACAGTGTGACAACCACTATGAAAGTTCTTGTATTTTTTCTTCTTTACTATTCTAAAGAAGTAACTATAACACACTCAGAAAATGTCTTTCTCTCCTAATGCAATCAAAATGCAGTGAGCATGACAGTGAGTAACAGAGAGCCCTGCTGCAGCCAGCAAAGCTTATCTCTGAACTGCTCCCCAGGTCCCCTGCATAAGTTTCAGCTGAATCATAATTCCCAAGTATCCTTAGAGCCAGGATCAAGCAGCATTATCACAGAGCTTATCTTCCCCAGAATCTAAGCGTCGCTTGGAATTGCTTTACCGTGAAGGCAGAACCACATCTCTAATTTATACCAGCACATTCCTGATACACAGACATATTTCAGTATATCATCAATCAATCCCTCATAGAACAACCAACTAAACAACTAAAACATCCTTTCAGCAGAGCTCTTTCTAGTCCATCTGCTCCTCTGAGTGAGAGACTGTGCCCTTTGGAACCCTGAGCAGCATCAGTGCAGGTACAGAGTCACACTGCCAAGTGGATTTTTTTCTGGTGCACAGCACCAGCCAGGTGTATTCTGGACTGCTGCAAGAGCTTTCATGTTCTAGGAGCTATAATTAAATTACCACCTACAATAACAGACCTGAGGTTAATGAGCTCAGATAGACATTCTACGTTAAACCACAAGAAATGAGACAGACCCATAATGAGACATTTTCTGCCTTATTAGAAATAAGACAGATGAAACCGGGCAGCTGACTGGCCTTTTGGTGCGGGGGCTGTGCTTTGGTGCTTTTGGCTCCCCACCGGCGGGGTGCTCTGTGGATGCCCTCTGGATGCCCAGGCGGTGCTCCCCGCAGGCAGGGTGCCCTGTGGATGCCCTGTAGATACCCGGGCAGTGCCTATCACAGGCAGGATGCCCTGTGGATGCCGTGTAGACACCCGGGCAGTGCTCCTCGCAGGCGGGGTGCCCTGTGGATGCCCTGTAGACACCCGGGCAGTGCCCCTCGCAGGCGGGGTGCCCTGTGGATGCCCTGTAGACACCCGGGCAGTGCCCCTCGCAGGCGGGGTGCCCTGTGGATGCCCTGCATGTGCCCTCGCAGCGCTCCCCGCGGGCGCGGTGCCCTGGCCGGCGCAGCGCAGCCCCCGCCCGGCTCCCGCCGCTGTCTCCATGCGACAGCGCAGCGTGGGCGTCTTCCAGCGCTCTCATTTGCATAGCCCCGCGAGTGGCCAATGGGCGGGCGCCGCTGCCGCCGCTATTTGCATGCGGCCGGGCGGCGGCCAATGGGGCGGCGTTGTCCGGGCGCGCGGAGGGCGATGCTCCCGGCGGCGCGCGGGCGGCGCAGCGCGGGGCCGGGCCGGGCGGGACCTGCCGGGCGCGGGCGGCCCTGGGCCCGGGCGGCCGCGGGGCAGCGGCGGCACCGGCACCGGGACCATGTCGGTGGCGGGGCTCAAGAAGCAGTTTCACAAAGCCAGCCAGGTAGGGGCGGCGGCGGCGGGGCCCGGGCGGGCTTTGCTGTTGATGGGTGGTTCGCCCAGCGCCCGCTCCTGCACGGGCGGCGAGTCCCTCCTCCGTCTGTGGCAGCATCACCCTGGCACCTCCGGGGAGCGTTTGCTTCGGCGTTACCTCCGGGTCCTTTGCTTGTGTTTTTGCCTGTCAGCTTCCTGTGTTGTTCCCGTAAGAGAAGGTTGCCCGTTCCATTCTTTTGCTTGGGGCTTCAGGTCTTTTCTTTAGTTATTAATATTCGTTATTTAATGATGGGTTTGTGTTCGTGTTTTGAGGCCTCAGTTAAAGCTACAGCCTGTATGGTACCAGCTTTCCCCTGAAGAGTTCATTGTTTTGATCTTCCACGAATTGCTGGTTTATTATCCTACCTGGAACGCCATGTATTTGTCCTGTAGAGGGTATCAGATGTTTCTAGAGTTTTCCCTCCTTTTCTAGATGCTGTACTCTTATCTTCTCTAGGGTGAATCTTCATCTTCTGACCCCTTTATCTCTTTTCTATGTGTGCTTTGCTTTAATAGTTTAGGTGGTTTCTTTCAAGAGAGAAATACCTTTCTGCCAAGCTGGTGGACTGGTTGAATTCCATGGCAGGATGATGCCAGTGCAAAACCCTGCATTGATGTGGGGGTTTCAGGATGTGGCTGCAGTGGGATTCTTCCACTGAAGGTTTTTGGAAGTCTCAGCTGCTTTGCTTGCTCGTTCCAAGTGAAAGAGATCAGTATGTCAGTTGGCTGCCATTAATGATAATGGTAATATCGAAACGAGTGCCTGTAACCTGTTCAGTCAAATCCAACAACTGCTCTTGGCTTGGTGAGAGTGAAGAAAATAAAGGTTCATTGAGTCCTTGGCTGTCATCTTTCTAGGTCTTCCTTCAGCTATGTAGCTTGTCAGCAGCCCAAGTACAGAATCTGCACTTTGGATACTGAGATGCTAAATATTTGTATCTAATGTATCGAGTGTGCTCTCTTTCACGGAATGTACTGGTCCTGAGAAATGTTGTGAATTGGTATCTTTTAGTTAACTTTCACTGTTCCTTTGAGAAAATGCTGGACCTGCAGGGTAAACAAATCCAAGGACAATTTATTAAAGATTTTGGCTTGTTTTGCATCTGACATGCTGGTAAGTGATGCAGCCTTTGCTCTGGTGAGCTTGTAACTCAGGAAGCAGAAGAAACTTAACTGAGGAAGTTTGAGAGGTAACCACAGCAAGAGTCCTCTTGTCTAGCAACTGCTAACAGTGCAGGTTACTTAATCCTGCTCAGATGTCAGGTAAACAAACAAACAAAAGGATGGGTGGGATCTGATAAAGGTGGTAGTAATGGCAGAAAGGAACAGAAGAATATATTGAATTTGACTGCATTTATTGGAAAGTTGTGGTATGACTTTCAGTATTCAATACAGTAAGGAACTGCAATGCTTCACTCATAAGAATATTCTTCGTCTCAAGGTAGATCAAAGGAGAAATTTTAACTTATTTTCAAATGCAGAACTGAGCAAGAAATTTTAAATCAGTTGATTGAAAAAGTCTATCATGGAAAGAAATACTGTTTACTAGGAAATTAAAGTTCAGAAATAAGATACTGGATTTTTAATTTTTTTTTTCATACAAGATAACATAAGGCACTTCTTAAGAGCTCATCCTGTAAGAATTCACATAAGATGTTGGGCAAAATAGTACTGGGAAAATAATAGTTACATATACATGTAGTGGATCAAAACATCTAAACAATAAAATTGCTTATCTCTGGCACACAGAGACACAGTCACACCTAGATATACAAAGTTGTTGAACTAACAAAAATAAGGTAGAATATGAAAAATGGAAATGCTGGGATTCCATCTTTTAGAAGAATTCTTTTACAAAATGCTAAAGCAAGCAAATGCAGAGTGTGAGAGGTATTTCTCTACAGAAGATTTGTTGAATTTCCAAGTACTGTGGGATCACTTCAGGAGACACAGACCTTTGTGTATTGAGCGGATGAAAGATGCCAGTGGTAACTGTTAACAGCAGAGACAGGCATTGCTTGGGTAAAGAATGAAATTAATTCCTTTAGTGTTCCCAAAGGAGAATGAGGGCAGATGACAAAAACTGGCAAATGTCCCAGAGGACATTGAGGAATACTGGAGGGAATAAGACTACTGTCAGGACATGTGATTAAGGAATAAGAATAATATTTGAAAGCTGACAGACCTAAGGACAAAAAATCTGAAGGCTGGAGCAAGTGTAATAAGATAGTCTGTATTTAACAGTTCATTCAGCAATGTGAATAAATATCAAGAAAGTGACAGGATCCATATATTTTCCAAAGGTACTGCTTCCATGCTAAAATAGACTTCTGTTCAATGGAAATAAACTGCAGTTCTAAATTAAATATCGAGTAGTATAGATTCATAAGTATAAAAAGATTAAGTAAAATAAATGGAGCTATAGAATAACTCTGTTTACTCTTACTGAACCACTGAACTTTTTTGCAAAAGAACTGCATTTCAGTTTTGTTCTTGTAAAAATCCTACCTCTTCTGTGTGTCTTTATGTACAGCTTCTGTGTTGACTAGTGGTGCTCACCTTTGTGTGTAGGCTTAAATTCTAAGTGTGGGAGTCCAGGAAAACAAAAATTATTTATAATTTTATACATGTAGTTGAGGTTTCTGAGATGTTTGTCTGGTGCTTTCTCTGAAGTTACACTTAAGTAAATGGGTGTTTGCTTTATGAAAGGTCAGCAGCTAACTTCTTATGGTTACTAAAGCCCTTGCCAAAATCAGGCATGACACACTATTGCAAACTTGGTTGGTATAGTAAAAAGTCACCATGGATCTGTGTGTTTGTAATCCACTAATTCACAAGAAGTGTTCAGATGGTTTTCCCCTAGAAGACAACTTTTGTGATATGGTATCTGTTGAAATTACTGCAGCAAGGTTTGCACCCCAGAGGGAGTAGAGTTTTACCTGTTTTTCTGTATATTCCAATATGTAAAGCTGCAGTGCTGCTCCATTATCTGTCCCCTAATGATTGCCTCCCCTGGTGTCACAGAATGGATAGACCCAAAGCTTGGATGTATCTTGAAGTTTGTGTGTCTGTTATGTAGTGATAACACCCTTCATGTTATCAGAATTTTCTTTACTCTGCTTCCTGCTTAGGTTAGAAGGTTTAAATTGAAGTTCTTTAATTGAAAGTGGACTGCAATGAGGATCACTTCCATTCTCTCCATTAAATATCAGTGATGATTGCTTGAGTATAACTCGTTTGACTCATGAAATACCAAGCAGAACCTGTGAAGTGTCTTACCACCTCTCACTGACTGATAAGCAAGGGCATGCTGCTTCTTAGAGCTGATTAACTCATCTGCCACTCCCATGAAATTTAGGCTTTTACTTTTTTTTAAAATATTTTTTCAAATATAATTTTAATTAACTTTTGTGTTTGCAATGAGAGTTTGTGTCCTGTTGCTTTCAGCCTCTGCCAGATCTGATCTGCTTTCCTGTTTTTGGTTTGCAAGCTTTTGATGTAGGTGTGTGTGTCTCTGCCTGCTGGTTCTGCAGGCCTTGTTCTCATCGTGGTTGTGCATGTGGGATAACCCAGGTGGTGGGAGGACTGCATCTTCTGCTGCGTACTGGGAGTATTTTTAGAGTTTAGAAAAGCAAGAAGAGAGTGAATAAGAAAACCTTAATAGGTGTCAGATGCATTTCTAATTTCTGCTGTGCTCTAAAACCGCAGCCAGGCTAGGATCCCTCTGTAAAGATGTGTGATTTTTCAAAGTACTTGGTGACTGGTGAGCTCAGAACCTCACTCCCTTAGGGTGTTTTGAAAGCTCAGCCATGATACTGGCATAGGAAATCTGCTGTTGAGTTTGAATTCACACATTTTTTAATATATTTTTGAAATTAATTGTAGCTGAAGGCTATGTATAGAAGCAGTTTCACTCTCAACATCTTATTCATGTTGTATTTCTTAGGCTTAGTTTCTCAGAGGTAGTGGAAAGTAATGCTTTTCTGAGGAAACACAGCTGGCAATATTCAGAATCATTGTGAATATCTTATTTGTAATGTGGTCATCAACAGCTACTGTAGCCTTTGCAGGCTGGGTTCTTAAACCTTATCCTATTGTCATTGAAGAAAGAGAGGCTCCCAGAGGGTGTGAATCAGGAGCTGGTTCTATTGTCTATAGATAGAGCCTGAGGGGAAGCAGATTTTCTAACCAAAACAACCAAAATCTGTTACTACTTTTTTGCTTTCTGAAAGTGATTTAACCTAGTGTAATAAATATATAAATAATATACTCTGTGTTTTAATTTCTTATATATCCTGAATGTGTTTGTCTTTTAAAGTACTGCAATTTTTTAGCAAGTTTTAAAAGGCCTTTTTCCACTTTTTAATCTCTTTTAAACTTTCAGCTATCACCAGCAGTTACAGGGATGCTGCTTCATATCTCCCAGATCTCTCCTTTTGCTCCATTGATTTATGTGGCATTTTGATCCACTCTGTTGGAGTGAAGTCTAGACCAGAATCAAGACCACCGTGTTCCCCAGACAGAATCAGTTGTGCGATTGGATTTTGTTGTTAGGTTAATTGGTGGTGGTGGGGATGTTTTTTGATATTTTTTTTTTCTCTTGGCTGTTTTTCTTTTCTGTTATGTTGTAAATACTAGCCTAAGCATAATATTTAAGCATTTTTTAAAGTCCACGTTGACATTGAGTTAATACACAAAAACTTCAATTACGCAAGTGCTTGATAGTAGAGGAAGTTCTTTGGTAAACTTTATACAAAGAACCTAAACTTGACAGTGTGACATGAAAGGAAACTTTATTGCCTACATGAAGCTGTATTTGTTTCCTAGGACTATAAGCTGTTATCATACAGTCTGCTAGAGATACTGTCCTTTCACAGCCACTGTGAATTGGGCATGATAAATCTGTGACAGCAGTACAGAGAAAGCTTCTGTCCTGTTCCTACTTTTTATTAGATAATTGGATTTACTTTTCTTCAAATCTTACAGAATTGTGGAAGAAGGACAGTGGTGTAAAAGACATTAGAATTTAGTATCTTGTCTAATATGTTTAAAAATGAGTAATTGTACTTTTACAGTTGAATTTATCAGCTGCTAAGGTAGCCTGGCAGTAAGGCAGAAGTGTAGCAAAAAGAAACTGAGTGCTTCAGTCAGCTTGTGTGTAAGTTAGCAGAAGGTAGAGGTCATGTGCTCTGCAGCCTTTAACAATGCAGCTCCCAAAGCCTGCGAGAGAGGGATCATAATGCAGTAAATGGAAAACCTAGAAGAGATGCAGCTGCAGTTTGGGAGGAGGTTATTTATATTTGACACATAAAATATTTATATATAAAAGTTTGAATGGCGCTGCAATAGAATAGAGAGTGGCATAAAGAATGGAAGCTGAACTTTCTCCTTGAATTCATCTCCTTTTATAGCTTCTTGGCTTTGCTGTAGAGTTTTGCACAGGCATCCTAAAAGTTCGAGTGAGAGCTGGCACTCCATCCCAAACTCCTGCTGCTGCCTGAGTCACTGCGGCACATGCTGGGTAATACATTGTGGTGCAGGCTCCTGACAATCCTGCAGTGCTGAAAAACAAACAGCCAAGACAGGCACTGAGATTTTCTTCAGCAGCACTTGGTGTCGCTTGAAGTTGCAGTGCACCTGCACTTTTTGTAAACACACATGTAATTCAAGTCTAAAATGCACCCCATTCTTCACAGCTTCTGTAAACCCATATAAAACCCAGACTTGGTCTTATAATGATATTGTTAAGAACAAAGTGCTTCTGTTTATGTTAATGCCACTCTCACCCCAGTTTATTGCCATAGTCTAATTCTATATTGTGCTGAGTTCTCTTTTCTGTTCTGGAGAGGAAGGCACTGCTGGAGTTTTATGACTAGTTGAGAGTTGAAGCTGCAGGTTTTAACAGTGCTTTTCACAAGCCCACTTAGAAAAAAGCTATTCAAATATCAGGTTGCATCTTCAGTTTAATTTTCTAGAGCCCCAGTATCCTCTCACTGTGTACATGTTTCTGTTATCAAAGTTATTAAGAGTTATATGCATTGATGCGAGAATATACCAGTTAATTTCCTGCAACATCTCAGATAGCAGCAGCTGTGCATGTGAAACACAAAAATAACTTGGCCTTACATACTTTCTATTCAAAGGACAGTGCCAAGCCTCTGAGGAGAATCAATTCTGTTTCTTTACTACCCTAATTAAGGTGCATTTTTGATACTGTACTTGTGTTTAATGAACTGTAATGACTACAGTGAAATTAGTCTGGTTAACAGATGAACATGATTTAAGAATCCAGGACACAAAGGAAATCAAGGGGTTCTAAAATTCTGTTTTCTATGATTGCCAGTGTTTCTTTTCTTGTGGAGTCAGGTTACAGATCGAAGGTGAAAAAGCAGAGACGGTATTTTAATATTTTTTTCTTAACCAAGCAAAAAAGAAATAAAATATAAAAAAAACAAGTGTTAGTGGTCCTAGGTAGTAACAGTCCCTTTATTCCCTTGGGAGTGTGTTCCAAATGCTGGTAGGTCTTGCTGTTCTCATTTGTTTCCTTACAGATGCAAATAAATATGGTACTAGAAAGTGACATGAGTTCAAGGATAAGGAGGTGGTCAGTGGCAGAACCAAAAGTAGATTATGTGGTACCAGACTATTCCAGTTGCAGTGTCCAGTCACTGTGGCTTTTTGGTTTTAAGTTATTCATTTTTTCAAAATTTATTTTGCTTATATATCAAGAAATGCAGAATGTAGATACGAGTTTGGATTAATGTTTCCGTACAAATGCGATGTCATTTCACTGACTCGAAGTTCAGCAAGGCTGAACATGGTATTTTCAGTTGCCTTTACTGTATTTAATACCCCTCTGGAATGGGCAAGCAATCTTTTAGAAACTGGGATTTTCGGATAATGGTATCTCCTGAGCAGAAAATGAGTATATGTGTGTGTGTGTGTAATGTACCATAAACAAAATGTTGCATTGGTGGTCAAAAAGTTGGTGTTTTGATTCAAAATTATGATTTTTGCCTTTTGCAATCCTGTTAAGAGAGCTAGAAAGTGAAATTTGGTGCCTGTGCCATCTGTATGGTCAGAGAATGCCACAAACACAGGAACGCTTTGTCTTTCTGTCCTGCTGAGAATGTTGCACCTGCCAGCTTGGCATCTCAGTCACAATGAATGTGTGCAGGGTGAGGGGGAAGGAGACCCATTAAGTGAGGAAATTGGTAATCAAAGACTATAACCTTTCATCAATTCAGAACCAGCACTTCCAGTCTGCTGTTTTGAATTTTTTTCCAAATAAAATATTATTTTTAAAAATGGTAGGATGAATTCTATGTTTGGTGTGATCTTCTTGGATGACTGCCTGAGGCACTGGAACATAGCAACTGTTACTTACCTTTAAGATCAACTGTTTATCATTTTATGGCTTTAGCTTCTGAATAATCCCTACTTGCTTTTTTCCCTGTGCATTGTAGTAACCACCTAGGATTTAAATGGCCATATCTACTGCTTTGTTTTGTATGGAGAATGCAAGAATCATGGCATTTTCATTGTGAGTTTGATGATAAAGGAGTTTCCCTTCTGTGATCTCTTCGGCTGTGGTTAAAGGTTTCTGTTTCATGGATCTTGGCTTGTTTTGCTGCTGATGGATGTGCTGCCTTTTTTGTAGGTATTTCTTGCTGCAAAGCCATGTGCTCCCCCAGAGGAGGACAGAGCCTTTTGACCTCATTTGCACTGGTGCTTTATAGCTCATTGGGGAATTCTGCAGGGGTCTGTGCTCTGTGTGCAAATTATGCTTGGAAATTATTTCAGTTTTCTCTGTCATTTGTTTAATTTGATGACAATGGAAGTAGATTCTGTGTGCGTGCTGAGGGAAGTTTCTGTCCCCATGGATGAAGCCAGCGGTGCATTTCTGTGCTGCTGCTCTTACTCCTAGAAAGAATTGTGCCTTGTGGAGTTTCAGGACAGTGTGTGTCTTTCTTAGAAATGGAGCTGAGGAGCCCTGTTATCCCCAATTGCATTTTAGTTGGTGGTCATGTGTGTAAAAATTTGTCTTGCTGCCTAAAACCACTGGCATATTTTGAAATGGTGTTACGAAAATAAGGCAAAAATGTACAGTGACTTCCTCTCCAAACTAGTCATGGTGAGCAAAGTGATGAAATAATGGTTGTGGGGTTTTTTCCTTCACTTTTCACTGTCAAACATGGAGGTTTTCTATTAAGTGAATGAAAGGAGCGTGGATTATTGCAAACTTTCTGATACAAGATAGTGCTTGAGACTTGTTCCATTTTCCAACTCATGATGAGCACAGGTTGCATTAGCAAAGAGTAAGATAAGTCTTAAATCCTTTCTTTTTTCCCATGGGTGTGTTTCTAAGGGCCTCCATGGATCCTAGCTAAGTCAGCAGTGTTGCTGAGAGCACATTGATGGATTTTTCAAAATATTTGAGGAATGAGACTTTTAAGACCATTAAAAATTCAGTTGCATTTGTAGTAGACCCAGGAGCTGGAAGCACGTTGCTTCACAGTGCTCTGATGCTGGATGTGAACTTAGACTTGGTAAAACTGTGAACTAAAATACCATAAAAAAAAAAAAAAAAAAGAAACAAACAAACAAGAAACCTCTCAAGCAGTGCAGACAATATTCTTGCTGGTTCAGAGGGAAAGCATGCAATCCATGTACAGCAGAACCAGGTGGATTGCCTTGGGTAGCAAGTAATGGAGGCTGACTGTGTGGCAGAAGAATGTGGGTGTTTCACACTGTACCAAAAGCACAGGAAACTACAGAACTGGCAGCTCAGATAAGTAGGAATGATGCCATTTAAATCAAAATAATGTGCAGTAAAAAGTAAGGATATGAGAAGGAGCTCTCAGTCCATTTTATAGTGATTTAAAATCCACACAGCTTGTCTAAGTGCTAAAACATGTAAGCAGCAGTTTAGTAACATTGAAGGACAAGTTTCTAACTTGGTTATGTGGAATGGAATTGTGTAAGAATTACTGTCTGGAAAGTAGTTTCTGAAAGAGCAATAAACAGATTATTTGTCACTTTTCATGCATAAAAAGTAGACTTGCTGATAAACATGCAGAAGTGGTGATTAGAAATAGCATGCCAATGTGAGGAGAAGTTAATTCTAAAGCAAATCAACTTAGAATTGCAATTTTTTACTGTCGGTGTGTCTGGCTGTTGACAGTCTTGTTCTGCTTCCTCTGCACAGCTCGCCTGGGGCTCTGTAGTGGATGATCTTGACCACATTTTTGCTGGTAATGGTTTCACTAAAACTGTCACTTTAAACTATGGCACTGCCAAGGAAGTTTTTACTTTAGATAAATATGTAGTTGTATAGTAACTTTTAAAACTAATACTCCTAAATATTTGCAATGTATCTTTTAGTGTTAGCAGCTCTTGAACTTTGACAGATTTAAAAATATTTGGCCCAATTACATAGGCTTTGAACTTCAAGTTGTAAGTCACTGTTAAAAATTCCCACCTCTTGTCTGTCTTATTTGTCCTGTAGTTGGTCTGCACTGGTGCTTAAAACTATTTGCCAAGTAATTACTAAGACTCAAATAAACTGCTTTGGTGTTGAATGTTAAATGGATAGGTCTAACTTCAGCAAAGTGATGTGAGTATATTCTGGCTTTACAGAAATCAAATTAGGTTATCCATTACTTCTTCCTGCTCTTTGACAGGGCTCTCTGACATCAGTTGTGTGTAAGTGATCTTTCTAATTGTGCATGTGGGCATTGAGGATATGTAGGTGTTCAGTGTCCTAATAAGGTGGCCCAGTGTATTCAGCCTTTAAAAAATGAACTTTTAGATCAGCTGATTCGTATTTAAATGGATTTTCAGTAAAGCCATTGAATAAGCAGAAATCTCTGGTGGAGGAAATGCGGGAGGGCAACTGTGTAGTCATGAATTATGTACTGCAGTTACATGTTTTAAGAAAAAACATGTAAATACCTTTTTCAAGTAGTTTAATGATATTTACATGTTAAATGTTTAATGATATTTACATGTTCTTCATATGCAAGCTATGATTGATGTATTGCTTGATCTCTCCTATTTGACAAACTAGGATTTATTTTTTGTTTAAAATGGTGTAAAAGAAATACCAACAATAAGCATGTTACTCTTAAGAGAAAAATGGTGCAGTTGGCTCTTCTATAGCAACTCTAACCAAGTCAGATTTCATGCAGGACCCACAGCTACAGGGTTCCACACTGGGTTATGGTTCCATTAATTTGTAAAGTACTTGCACAACTTTACATCCATGGATAGTTCTGTGATTGTTCATGTGCTGAAAGCTGATTAGACCCTCCTGAGTTCAGGCCTGTGCTACAATGAGTGATGTATTTGATGTTAACTTTTGCAAGAGCCAGCGGGAGCCATCTTCTTGAATAAGCTAGGGTAGCTTAACCTGAGAAAAGTGTGAAGGATCCAGTTTCTGGGTTTAATTTCAGGGCATTGTGCTGGAACTGGTCACATAATGTTCTGGGAACATGAAGTGCATTCAGTTCCTCTTAGGAGCTATGAATCAGAGTAGTGCTCTCTTCCAGAACTATGACTGACAATATGCCAGCATTCGCTAGAACAAGGCAGAGCATAGATTTTCACTAGACTGGTGGCAATTGCAGCTGTCATATGAAGTGAGCAGAAATGAAGAGGTATTGAATGGACAAGGTAATGTAAAGCTTTCTGATTTAGGGCAGAGAGGTCCTTAAAGAAGTCAGACCCCCTCATTGTACTCACACCTTTCCACTGCATGTGCAGGTGCAATGTTTGTGCAGTCAGCTTTAACAGCTGGATGCCATCAGACGCAGGATAAAGTTGGATGGCAACTTGCATCACCCTAAATCTTGGCTGTGGTAACCTTGCTCTACCTCTAGGGTAAGGTCCTGTCCCACCTCCTTGAGTCAGCTCTGGGTGCTTGTGTGATCACACACACTAAGCTGTTAGAGGCAGCTTATCCATCTCAAAATCAACCCAGCTCCAATGTGTGAGCAGCTTTCAGGCGGATTAACCCACTGAAGAGCTCACAGCACACAAAAGTTGCTACTACCAGTGTAAGGGAAATGGAGGGAATGTCTTGACAGGGATGAAAAGGATTTAGAGAAGGCTAAGCAGCTGTGGAAAAGTACCTTAATGATTATTAGAGCGTTTTGTTCGCTGAGTAGAATAAACTCTGCTTTGAAGGGATTTGTATCTCACTGAAGTTCTGAATGATGAGCCCAAAAGGAGTCTCTGCTACCAGCTCACCCTGGGTTAATGGTGACTGTTGTGATTATGATAATATATCATGTGAGGGCAAAAAGATCTATCCCTAATCCAGCAAGCCTGGAATCCAAAGAGGACAACTGAGTGGTTTAAGTGAAACGGTGATCAACCTGGATGTAGGTAAAAGCAATGTTCCTAGTGAAAGCAGCACCTCAGGCCATGTGAGGGCTGAGAGGCTTCAGCCTGACTTCAGCAAAAGACTGAAAATGTTGTTGAAGGAGAGAGGGAACACATTTCTTCAGTGGAGGAAAGAGCGTCTTTATTTCAACTGAGGAGCGTTGTGGGGTGGGAGGGGGAAGTTCTGCTCAGTTGGAGGAAGTGCTGCCATGGCAAATGATGTACAACAGAGACACAAGTTAGGGTGATATTGTCAAAGGATGTTAAAGGTAGCAAGAGGCAAGCTAATCAGTAAAAAATAAGTGTGTTGTAACTTCTCATGTTCTCTCAGTACTCTGGGCAAAACAGAATGTTTTAAGGGACTTCTTTGACAATTACTTATTAGCATCTGTAAAAGCAATTTTTAAATATAGTCATGAGAGACATCCAATATAGAAACATCTTCAATCACACAGGAGTGAGGAGTAAGAAGATAATATGAAATATTCTCATACTGCTTGGAAAGGAAGTGTATAAAGGGGTTATGTAAATCTCTGATTTTAAGGGTTTTGGCTTATAGTACAATCACCATTTCTCATCTTTGCAGTGGGTATATATGAGTATATCAAAAGGAAGCCACACCTTCCTTATAAACACAGAGAACAACTTCAGAAAGGGGGATTGTTTTAAGGCCAAATCAGAATAGTGTTGCTGCCAAGTGAAATTTTGCACTTGGAGCCTGTGAAGGGAGGAAGAAGTGTTAATGTGGTAACAGCCAGTGGAATGCATAGTGTGTAACTTGTCATTCACAGCTCCAGCTCCTCCCCATGCAGAGGAAACAGGATGAAATATTGCCCAGTTGTACCTGAAACAAGATGCTGAAAGAGAGGCAGAAAATGCTTCTGAGAGGCACTGGGGTGCTGCTCGTCCTGGTCACCCTGAGAAGGACGGGCTGTCTCTGTGGGATGCACCCACTACCTCTACTTGCCTGCAGTGCTCATGCACAGCCTGTCTCATTATATTGACTGGACAAGCAACTGCCAAGTAGACCATAGTTTAGAATAAAGACACCCAAAATTTACTTTTCAAAGAAATTTAAAATGTTTTTTTTTTTAAGTAAGAGTTTGGAACTGAGTGAGCAGTCAGTGAAATTGAAAAGTGAGGAAGGATAATGTCTAGTGGTATTTTTTATGGCCCTTTGATGGCTTTACATTTCTCTTTTTAGGGTATGCTCACTTTCACAAACAGGATTTTAAACAGATTAGGGAACAGTATTTTAGATTTGCAAAATGAAACATGGAAGTAAAAGTGTGATTCCGTCAGCATGGAGATTCTTGGTTTCAGGTATGTCGTTGTTCTTGGCTATTTGAACTCTCACATAAATTAATTTAAATTACTGTCAGAGACTTTAGTGTAATCAGGTTTCCTCATTAAAAGCACCTGTATCTTTTATTCTGAAAAGTGGACAGTCTTGAGTCTGACACTGTTACATTTTTAAAGTAGTCTTTCAGAACAGATAATGTGTCTGTGTCCAAACATTTAGATACATTAGTTTATTACATTTGAATTCTTATAAAGATGTTTTCCCTCAGAGATGTGTGCAATAATGATGACTTTGAATTTTCTGATTTATAAATGCATGTGTAAGCATCACTGTTGAGTTCTTTAGGAAACAGTGGAGGTTTGTCAGGAAGAGTTCAAGGTTTTGCAGTACAAAGTAGTTTTTGTTGTACAATGCATGTGCTAAAGAATAGCTGTAGCAGACAAGTTGGACTAAAATGCTCAGTAATAGTGTGATGTGTCACTGCCTGGTGCGAAATGAGTCACTCTCTATAGAAATGCAAAATCACATTATAGAGTCTAGAGTCTTGTACTTTATTCATGTATGGACAAGACTGTCCTTTGTCCATGATTCTGGTTTTCTTCAGTATCTGTATGCGTCCAATTTAAGGCCATAGATGTCACTGCATTGGTGTATGTACCATCTCATGCTAATGGTCTGTTTGATTTGTGCCATTTGCTTCCATTTTCTCAGGGTTCAGTATCTTACTCTCCTTTTTCAAAACTTTTTTAGATTTGATTAAGAACTAAGTATAGCTGCCAAACTGGAGTGGCTGTTTTGTCGTATGTAAAAATACTGGCCTCAGAGCTGTATTTATTTGGGCTTGCTTCAGAGCAGTTGTTTGTGTTCTGACTGAACAGTTGCAATAAGTAGGAAAGATCATTTAGTGCTGCTTGAAAGGTGACATTTGAAGTCATCAAAGGGCAGTGGGAAACCTTTCTGTGCAGAGAATTGGAACAAGTCTGGAATAAAACTGGAAGAGAGAGTTACTGGAACTCCATGGTTTATGCAATGGCAAAGAGATGAAGGCTTTATTTAGGAATATGATTTTTCTTGTTGAAATGTGTCTGGATTTTGCTACAAATTGGATTTATAGGCAAGGAGGAGTAGGTGACATGTAGGTATCTTGAAAAATTGAGTTTGCCATGAGATGGACACAGTTTCTGGAATGTATTTCTCA